>OZ019980.1:524507-964507 GCA_963970395.1 Ephialtes manifestator
AAATGTTTAATTGCGGTGCCCGCCAAGAACAACGAAAGCCCGAATTCTAGATCATTTCAGAACCTCATTTCTTGTATTAGAGCCTTTTCCTACAGATTTTCGAGTACTCTAACATTAAAAAATTAATGGCAACGATAAAAAATTAACGTGATGTCATCTAAGGAAGATAGTTCAAAATAAAATTCAGAATACCTTCAAATATCTATATGTAGCAGGCTATCCAGCTTATTTCAACATTCAACCTCAAGATTATTTAATGGATTTATATTATGCCAATTTTAACCGCTACTGTGTCGCAGTGTATAGCATGCTTGCCTCCAGACCAAAGCATCACTAGGTCGAGAATTCAAATCCCGCTGCCGTCGATTCGCAGAAAACAAAAATATTCTAACGCCATGTACGCATATATATGTATGCCTGTAGTTCGGTACAGTTCACTCCCTCCAACACAACGTTCTCTAGTAGCAGATTTGCCTCGACTCTTTCTCTGAGAAAAACCCAGGAGGGTAACGCGTTACCCACACTTTAATTTATTTTCATGTGGCGCGAATTAGTAATTCGACATTGACTTTAACAAATAGCCTCGCATTAGGCCGACATATTTTTCTGTGATCCCAAAATACATACCTATGTCCATAATATAATTAAATATTTCGGAGACTGCAAATAGAAAAGTTAGAAAAATAACTCTTGGAACGAAAACGGAAGCGCTCGAAAGTATTGAGAACGGTAACTCTGTAGCAAACATCGTTTATTATGATTCATGTCGAGCTGTGATGAAAATTACTATAATTGTAGTATATGTATCGACATTACACTTTGAATATGTAAAACAATGTGTTAATCCTCACAGATGATGAATATCACATTGAAATTTTTTCACCCAGCCTAACTAACTATTACCCGCATTTTCAACGGCTCAGGGTAGGTCATGGTGAGGGAAACTGTCTCTAGTAGGCCACTCTCTGTAGTAGCAAGGATATTCAGTCCCGACCCCGACAGTTGAATTAGAGGAAATGGACTGTAGCGTCATTCTTCACGAACGACAATTTGCTTTGGCAGCTGGAAGCGAATTGTAAAAGGCGTATCAAGATCGACAGCATTGACACAGATATTTTGCAGTTTCCCTGTGTCTGTTGCATGTCTGTGCCGAGATTGGCCTTTGGGCTACGTGTCAATTTCCATCTAAGTAGTATGCCGCACATAGATTCGGGTGAGTGACCGTGCGTTTGAGGGAAATTGGGACCTCGTAAAGATGTTCTGCAGCTTTCTGTGTCATAATATAATGATATTTGGATCAGAAATTCAACATTCAAGTCTTTGCTGTCCTAAACAAAATATTTTAATATAAACTATCCAATCATAGCTGAAAACGTCATAATTTTAAAGATACAGTTAATAATCTGACAAATGAGACTAAATCATTAAACTCGAGTAAAGGAGCGTCAAGGTATCTCATCAATGCGGTTACCACGGTTCGTTTTAAGAAATCATAAAAGAAATTTTACTCCTGCCGGTTAAGATATGTGTTTTGGTTCATACCCCGGGTAGAAATTATCTCCGGGCCCCAGTCAGGGCGTTATCAAGCCGCCTGACTATCCTGGCAGGGTGCTTTAATGGCAGCCTGATAGCGCCCTGAATCGAACTGTAACGCTGTGTCACATATGGCCCTGATCAGGCTGCCCGACCAGGCTATTATAAGACTGCGCTGAGAATGCATAATAACTTCCAAAGGCTGTATTCACGTTCATTATAAATAATATTACGATTAATTATTAATTCCAGGGCATTATGTAGTAATATGAACAATACAATTCTATTAATATAGCAAAAAAAGGGAATCGTCTTCGGAGACGGTTTTTCCTAACACTATTCGAGAAGTGATGCACGCGGGATTCGAACCCAATACCTGCGGGACCTACCTATTTACCTAACTACCTAATCAAGCACGCTACCCACTAGACCAAACCTACTATGTGGATATGTCATACTGCAATTCCATAATAGTTCATTTTACGATAACAGTAAAGAGAGTGATGCGAGAGGGTGATATATGAAACCAATATTTAAAGCTGATTCTGCCAAAAACTTCGGATTAAAATTCGCCGACCTTATAAGACATCTCTCTGGCACAGAAGTGATCTTAACTCAAAATTCGTAAAATCAAAATGGCGTATTTAATATGCCGGTCGAAAAAGCAAAAACTGACTTTATGTGCATAACATTTATTTATTGCAAAAAGCATTTTTTGCCCGCCACCTTGAGTGCGATATTTCGATTTTATAAATGATATTTTTAATTCGACGATTGCGAATTTGAATTTTTCATTCGTAAAGTTAATATGGTGGGTTCAATAATGTCGGGCGAAAATGAACAATCTTAGTTTTATTATAAATTTAAACTTCAAACTTATAACATCAAGATGGCGGACTAACAATATTTGGGAAGATACAACTTATAACTTTACAATACTTATACCACTTTAAACAGTTGATTTGACTGACCTGACACCAGTATTCCAAGAATGTGAAAGTAAGGTTATGTTTTGACACCGGCGTATCCGTGGCAGCGAACGCTGCGAGCATTGTCAATTCGACTGCCGACGAACAATTACGATTCAAAAGATTATTTGGAACCAGACGTCATCATTCAGTTCTACGTCAACAATCCATAAGTATAATAGGTATGGAATATGATACCTGCCTGAATTCTACTTTGAGTCATACGGGATAAAATAGGAAATGAGGCACTCGTAAGGCAAGTCTAATCAGCGCAATTTCACGGTTGCCTGATCTTACACCTAGTACGGGGGCGCCGGATTGCGCCGGATCACGTCCAGGTCAGTCTTCCCATAATAGGGTTAGCCGTGGCATCTAGTGATGCGGACGAGCGAGATGAGCGACAAAATGTCGAGATCAAGACTAAGACTCGGAATTTGACAGCTTGATTGTCATTTCAATTCGAGATTATCGACGTAGCAAGATTTTTCTCTCGTTCTCGTCTTGAATTTCGCTCGAAATCTCGTCTTGACAGCCGGATATTGTTTTTCTTTGATGTTAATGAGGTTGTGGCCGACGATCATATATTGATGTTTTGGAGTTGCGGCTTCAAGCGGTTGAACCGCTTGAAGCAACTCCAAAACATCAATTGTTTTTCTTTATTTCCCTATTATCTTCTCTATTTTTAAATTATTTCCAATGATATTAATGTTTCAGCAAATGGATAACGCTGAGAAGAATAGAGTAAATTGTGAAATTATTTATATTAAATATCTGGTGCTGTTATTCTAGCCTTAAATCAATTAAATTATTAAATCATTGGAGTACATCCACCGCTACATTAGAGATGAAGGTTACGTTTTTTGTTCAATATTAAAGAAAGTTTTTTCACTTCGTAGAACTGCGCTACCTTTTTGAGGTTCCAGGATGATGGTTTATTAATGATAGACGTTTAGATCGGTTTTTAGGTAGACCTCATCATGTACAGGACACCTTTTGAGGTCTAAGTCAGTTTTCAAGGACGATTCCATATCTACGATGTCTACAATGATATCCAGAATTTCAGAACAATCCGAAGTCATCCGTAGTCCTCGTGTAATTCGAGACTCAAATTCATTTTTACGTAGTTGTCATATTCAAACTCGACCTGAACGTTGGAATCTAAGGAGACGACGTATCAGAACGTCGTTCTGATACGTATTTTCGCCAATGAAATTAAATAGTATCAGAACGTCGTTCTCATACGTATTTAATTTCATTGGTGAAGATTTCCGTGATTCAACGGAACTTTTTCGCTCGGTGTAGTCCTTTTACACTAGACAATCAACGTTTAAAGCCCCTGGAAGCCTACACCATACTTCTATGCCGCCATTTTGGAAAGCTATTAGGCACACAATTTCATTTTCGTGGTCGGTGGCAGAGCCTAATGGAAGCATATCTCATCGTATCGTGCGATGCTGTCGCATTCAGAACCATAACATAACCTCTATTTTGTTGACAGTTTATCTGCCATAAGTTTCAAGATCTCGCTCGATCTCGCTTGTTATTTTAAGCAAGATCGAGCGAGACTATGATTTTTTTTTCATACCGCAAGCTCGAGACGAGAACTTCAGACAAATGACAAACGCAAGAAAAACGAGCGAGATTCAAGATAATCTCGTCTCAAGCCGCATCACCAAACTGGCATCGCCTGATTAGGGCCAAGCAAGGCTTTCCATAATAGAGCTAGCCATAGGATTCCCCGATCGGGGCCTGATCCAGATAAGGCAAGCCCTGACAGATTTCTACCCGGGACGGGGCATGGATTATATACTTTATCGAAATATCCGAAAACCAGACTTTTTTTTGTATATAAACTTCCCAAATCTTCTGAAACGATAAAAAATATTACGATTACAATTCAACTCGCAATTGAAGTGAAATTGCTGTACAATCCTCCACCATTCAGCGAGGTAATTCCCGAGGGAGCAGTGATGGATTTCGGGTCACGCAACCCGCACGTGCTGCACATCCTGCCGCTCGGCTGGTGATGCTTGTTCGTCCGAGTGCGCGCACTGTTGGCATTAGAAATTTGTAATATCGAATCAACGCATGGGGAGGCATTTGAACATTTGGATGATTGGGCAGCCGAGCATTTGCTCATCAATCGAATAAACGTAACGTTCGACTGATGATGGACGCGAGTGAAGAACGACAGCGCTGCTACCAACATCGGATGAGGGCACAAACCACTTCCATTCGAATGGCTCACATGGTAATAACTATAATTAATCTCCACCGTATTTCTTCTCTTTAATTTTTCATCTCGCAGATTGATGTATAAGCTAATTAATTCAAGCTAAGCACTAACACACACAATTTTCAAAGGGTACAAAAGCACGTGGTCGCGTCTCGAGACAAGTACGTTAACGTACCTATTTTACCGACTGAATATGGCGAGACAGGACTCTCTTACTCGAGCGAAGGGCTATTTGTCACATTTTTATAAGACATTTGTACATATTGATGAATCACGAATATTTTGATCATATGTGGCCCTGTAATTAGGTAAATTAGATTGAAATATATCGATTGAGACCGAAATGAGTACTGTGACTGTAGACATTCCGATGATATATGGCTTTCTCCGTAAGCCTGTACGCGCGCAGAAAAAAATAGTCCGGTATGGAGTCCCGAATGAAGGCCCAGATGATGTCCAGGATGGAGTCCCGGATAGAATCTGGGCAGTCCGGGCGGGAATACCAGATGGATTCTCATATGGACTTCGGCTTTTAATCCGATCCCGAAATTTATACTACAGTCCATCACTACATCCGGGACTTCCGAAAGGATTAAATCTCGATTCCATCCAGAACTCAAAAAACTGTCCCGGACTCAATCCGGGACTACGTACGGGATGCCAAATACTGGAGTCGAACCTGAAAGATCAGTGAAGCTCGGCGAAGCAATCGCAGAGTCCATCCTGGTGACCATTTTGGCCTCTATCCTGGACCATCCGCGAATCTCGCGGGTTCCCCGAGAAAACCTAACTAAATCGTGCGTCTACCATAATTATATCTAGGTTGCATAAACAATTTCTCATAATATTTCATACGTAACAAACATGTGTTGTGATATATTTTCGCGAAAGACCTTCAGCGAAAAGTGAGAAAAAGGGATGCTAGATAATCAGATGAGCACATTACGATCGAACAAATAAATCTTGTTTGCCTGAATATAAAATGCAAGATAAAATTAAATGTGAAATTCTTGAAAGTAAATCAGGAAATCAGGAAATGGCACATCCGCCATTCTGCTAGTCGATTATATCCTGACGTATTTTTATGCTGGATTTCATCGATTTACCGCAACCGAGTGCATGTTATTGCGATGAAAGCTCGGCACGAATACACAGACCAACGTACATCTTATACGTACACTTTATACGTGCCATGGCTTGACGCGCAACAATTTACGTATTAACGTCTGCAGAATGTACAAAGCGAAATGGACGTTACGTCCATCACGTACAACTAAATATGCTTTTCCTTTCTGTTACTATTCTATTACCCAAAACTTTCTCAGACTAACCTCGGTGTCTCGGGTGTCCACGACGAGTGAAAACATCTACAAGAAAGTCTTGACGTACGGAAGGTAATCGGATCTGCTATTGAAACCTGAAAGGATATTTGGTGCATTGCTGCCGTGCTTTCCACTGCGGATGTATATCGCTGATGCGCGATCACGATCCGTGGACGAGCGCACGTGACCGTTTAATTCGCTGCCGTCATTTTGCAAGGACGGACTCAACTCGTTCTTTGCTTCCTCTCTTCTGCACTGTCAACTAGTATATATTCTTTATGTAGGCGTTGTATTATTCGGTATATCTTATTTCAATACGTCAGCCTTGGCATACATAATCCAACACTCTTTTAATATATTTAAAAATACGGCTTTCATACTTCTGTTTTTTGTAAAGATGAAATTTAAATTTGGCTCTTAATAATAGACATAATTGCATAAACTGGATTACCTTCTGGGTTGGTATCGATAGATAAATTTGCTATAAAAGATTTACATTAATAAGCGTTGTTGCCTCTTTCGTGGTTAATAGGTGTTTCTTGATGCAACGTGAAACTTGTAGGAAACCACAGCTTCTCTCGGGCCATAATGCAAATCACCTTCACGATAACATACCTCCAGCACTGTATACCGAAGGTCTCTATCTATATGTATTCCCAGTTGGGGAAATATGCTAAGCTGAAATTTTAGTCTTTGCTTTGCGGTGAGCAAGTGACCCTCTGGGCTCCGAACCAACTTGTGGAGTCGAAACTCCTGGCGTTCCCGGAATTTAGTATAATATTTGTAATAACGGATGTGCAGGATTCTCTTCTCTCTATTCACGAGTAAAATAAATCAAATAAACTTTCATAGCCTTTTTTTTTCAATTTTCTCTGGAAGCTCTTCTACTTAACGAAGAAATTGGCCAAAGGGATATTTGGCTTGAGGAACGTCCGACAGCATCGGAAACTAGTCGTCAAATCGACAGCCTCCTATGTCAAGAGTGACGACGGGTTTTGAGTTGATTCACAGAGCTGAAGTTTCTTGTCTCAAAGACGACGGACAAAAGAGGCGGAGTGGCGAGCCCCGTCAAAGTTTCGAAGGATATTAAGTGTTGCGCGACATCGAGGAGCAGAATGAGGGATGAAGGATCAAGAAAGTCTCTCTGACATAGTCCCCATTCCCTTTCTTCGCATTCTACAAGGAATTCTGGGAATTTCTCACACTATCCAATTTATACTGTTACCGTCATGATCCTTTTCAAGGAAAACTATTCAAGAGTCTTTTTACACTTTGTCGTGAGGGAATTTTTACACCACCGAGAAAATTCTGATGACTTTATAATCAGGCCAACTGTGATTATGCGTTCTGAACTTTTTTTTTTTTCACGCATCATGATTATACGGGAAAAGTATCGCGATATTCAGATGTCATATATATAATTCTCTATATTATATATTTTTTTATTTGTTCGCGTTTGTTAAACAAATAAAACAATTAAAATGTCTCGACTACAGTTTCTAACTATAATTGTGAATAAAAGCCTATGTCGAATTATTTTGGTTCTGCGGAAAACGAAGAATAAAAAAAGTTGCAAAGTAGAACTTTGCACATAGCTTCCTCATTAATTTTCATGTTTCACAAAGCCACCTCTATGAGTAAGCTTATTTATTAATTTTAGCTTCCTCATGAGGAAGCTTTGTTGCCGTGTGAAATTGTGTTTTCAATTGTTATTTATGTCAGTACACTCAAAATGGTCTAAGACATCGAAAATAAGTGGTTTAGAAAAAAGTAGAGAAGTAACTTTTTATTCATTTTTCAATAACGTATGAAACACCCTGTATCTACTTCTAAGGTTGTAAGCGCCTACTTCTTATGAGACGACATGATAAATTATTTCCGGTTATGGCTAAAATAAAACATTTTTTCCCGTAAAGTTATTTCCTATTCACTCACCAAAATGTAGAAAATTGTATAGATAATCCTGAAGTTCTAAATGCTTTCGCAATCAAATTGCAATGTTCCACGATTGCTCCTTTGCCGGTCGGCCCTACGTGCGCAGCGCGGTACCGACGAGACCACAAACTGTCCCTCCTGGCCGGTGAATCACGAATTCCAGTCTGGCCTTGCGGCGCCGACCCTCTCGTCCATCAACTATAGATAACTCAATTCATACGAAACAGGGACGGCAACGATATAATCAAAGTGGTCGGCCAGTCTAGTTTTGTAGTTAATACCACAGCCCTTATCTCTCTTCTAATCATCCAAAATTAGATCTTTCGGTATTCGTTCATGTCACAAAAGACAAAAATTGGAGACAAGCATATTTATATAATTAAATAAGAAAGCATATTTACGAGTCAATCCAGTTCAGTTCGCAGACCATTCAACCTCACTATATTTTACGTGATTGAGACTTTGCTAATATATTTGCATGAACCCCGGCAGAAACCTCAATTTTTTTCAGATTTTTAAATGCACTGATTTCTCAAATCTATATTTTCATTTTCCCATGCCATACGCAATATGTAAAAAAAACGCGAAAGTATTGCAATCGTTAATTGGACCCTCAGATTTTTGTTTAAATAAATGTTTTTAATGCACCAAGTTCTCATTTCCCTTTATCTGTCCGTCCGTTTGTCTTTCTCTCTGTTTGTCTATCTGTTTGTTCGGAAAATACCCGTGCAGAAATTAGTTCCGGCAGCCGCGATTAAATTCTTTAGGTACAAACGTTACATCCACAATACGGAATCCACTCTAGAACCCTACTAGGCTCAACAGAGGCTGCCACGACAAAATATATAGTAAAAAATGTCCACTTCGGGGCCTAATCAGGCTCAAATGTGGAACCCTCACTAGGGTCACCCATATTTTGAGCCTCTTCGTTGCCTGCAAAGGTACCCTTTACAGACAACTGTATAGGCACTGTATAGGCAACTTTATAGGCCCTTTATAATTTGATTTTTTTATATCTCCGATACGTATTCTACAATAGGTATGACAAATTATTCCCTTACTGAAACCCCGTCAGAGTTAACCAGGTGATCACCCATCTAACTATTGAAGGTCAGTGTCAGCTAAGCGGTCACCCATCAATGTATTGAGCATCAGTCGCCAGCCCCGCGGTCACCCTAGTACTAACCCTCAGATCAATCAGACGATCGTCCACCTAAATACTAACGAACTAATGCGCGCAAACAATGAAATAAGCAACTTCGTCGAATATGTTTATAAATGACAAAAACGATACAATCTATCATTTTTTATATAACCGATTGCCGTAAAAAATAACTGGATGTGCTTCTATTATTACGACAGCAGACGCAATCATATAAATCTATAAAGTTACAAATAGACAAAAAAAAATTGTATAATCATACGATCTGAATAGCCGAGTGAGCTAAAGCGCAGTGCAACAACATCATCCGGAGGATCCCCGGTTCGATTCCCGTCAATGTCAAAAAATTTTTATATATTTTTCAGTGATTAATATGTACCATCATGTAGAGGAAGATGTAATATCTACTTAAAATGCAGGATTACTCGATTTAATAAGCAAAAATTAATATTTTTCAATCAATTTTCTTTATTATTTTCGTAGGGGCTTAATAAGGCAGCTTTTATGGGCCCTAACAGGGAAATCTATAAAGGCCCCGTACTTTGAAGCGTGACCAGCCTAGTAGGGCTGTACTTAGATTTCCATACTGGACCCCTAATAGAATTGGGGCAAACTAGAAAGGGCCAAGTCCCCTTTATTGGAGCCCCCCAACTATTTTTCTGCACGGGTACTAATATAAAATTGTTGATTATATACAAACAGATATCATGAGGTTGAAAGTAAGAAAATGGTTAAAACTATGTTTTTAAAAGTGCATCGATAATAAGAACGCCAGTACTGGATTGAAAGAAGTAACCTTAATATTGCAAAAATAATATACGGATAAGTGTATTTAAAAAAAAAGTAATCGAACAAGTTGCATCTTTAGTTTAATTGCAGTTTACGATAAATCATTTTGGAAGTTGAAAGGTGATGTTGAGAATTTATTTTTTAGTGTAAAGTGGAGAAATGTTATTCTGCAAATCATGGCAAGTCTCTTTGTGAATGAATAATTTTTGTCAGATAGAATAAGAACATTCTTCAAATATTTCCTACAGCCTTCAGCAAAGTTGATAAAATTCCATCAGCATGATATCACTGCATCGCTCCATCCGCTTTCGTGATAAAAGCTTAAATCGAATTTTTAGTCGTTTGACAGAGGAGTAGGTAAACGCTTCCGAATTTGAAAAAAATCACTCATCGTCGTTTTCACGCAGGGTAGTTCCGTGGTATTCCAGTGTCACTGCAAATGGGAAACTATACCGCGACGTGACCTGCATTCCCAATACGCACGATAGAGATAGATTTCGCATAGATGCGCTGAGTAAAAGTTGTGGTGACGCTCTCTCACGTACGCACGTAGTTCTTTTGTCGTCGTTCGTCACGCGACATTTCGAAAACTCACGTGCGCTGCCTAAGCAATCACACTCATTCATTGACATATTTGTACAAAAATATCTCTACTATTTTCCGCGTTGATGATCCTCGAGTAGAATAAATTCGTCCGCGATGGAGTCCCGGACGGCATTTCCGGACTTTTGGACTGACAGTGAATAAGACCGCGATGGAGACCTGGATACAGTCCTAAATAGAATCCGGACAGGAGTCCTGGATGAAGTCCTAGATAGAATCCGGGCAGAAGTCGTGGGTAAAGTCCTAGATAGAAACCGGGCGGGAGTCCTGGATGAAATCCTACATAGAATCCGAGCAGGAGGAAATTTCGGTTTCTTGTTTTTATACAAAAAGGCAACAGTTAACAGAAAACGAGGTGATTTAGGTGGATACGAATCAACAGAGCTTCATTTTAGTATCGAATGAAGAGTTATCACGTGGCAATGGAAGCTTTAACACAAGTGAAAAGGAAAGACAAATATCAGATAGAGTACGGAAAAAAAGCCAGGACGTAACAGCAAGCAAAACGTTCTAGCCGTTGCCGCCGACGTGTCTTTAATCAAGGAGTCCAGCTTTATAACAAAGATAAAGCTGTTTTTTCTAAGTACCCCTACGAGACTCCTCACGCCCTAATTTTTCTAAACCCCCCTATGAGACTCCCTAAGTTCAGAGCAGGTGTCTTATGTATTGGGGTCGTAGGAGCGCCGTACCAATATAAATATATATATGTATATGTATATATGTATATATATATATATATATATATATATATATATATATATATGTGTGTGTTGTTTCCCAACATCTCATTTCACAAGTTCAGCGGAGCTATTCGAGATTGAAATCCCGGACATGTATCCAATAGTCCAGAGCAGCCAGAACCTCCTGCCAGTGGCATTGCACGGGACTGTACGATAGGAGGTTCTGGCTACACTGTGCTCTCTGCCGTTCATCCTCTTCATCTTCTCTGCCTCCTCCTCTCCTCTGAAACTGGTGCTTGTGCTACCACCGCTACTGCTGTGTCTGTCGGAAGCCAGTGTAAATATCCACATCTATAAGCAGTCAAGTGGCTCTCGTTGGAGCTCGATTCAGACGGAATAATTGGCTTATTCCAAACGGAAGCGTAGTCGGATCTCAGGGAGAGCACGTTGATGTTAACACTGGGTATACTCTCTACCGGGCTTTACACTTGTGTTGATGGTATTCGTGGTACACTGTATAATGATACATGAAACTCTGGCGAATATATAGTAATGGTATATCACCCCGCGTGAAACTGGCTCGAGATTAGAGCACCGATTGGCGGCCTTCCTCCGTCGTTCACAGATCTTCCGTCTTTGTTCTCGTGTTGGATACACGTCCAAGTGCGCACCTGTCTCACCAATTCTCTTCTACTCTCTCGCCTGCTCTTGTCCTTCATACGACAAAACTTATGAGCGTCGATTGCAGCAACAACAGTGAGGTACACTGCCGCTTCCTACGACACATGCTATACGTATGAATATCATCTGTCAGGTGAAACGATGAATCACTGTTCGTCAGCATGCATTACGTATCTAAATATACATGCACATATAGGCCCCGAGCTCTAGCAACTAACCGATGTATATCGTATGTCTACATATTAAATATTTTCTGTATTCACTTCTACCCTCCGCTTTTGCTCTTCCATATGGCCTCTTGACAAACGTACGTGCATTATTTCTACTACAACTCTGGCGTATGAGCTTTATTATACTCTTTCTATCATACCCTTTCACCGGACTCTTCTTCATCCAGCGTTAGTGGTACTGATGGTAGCCGAGTTTTGCCGACTTCATTCTACTCATATCATCGTACAGCAACCAGCACTGACTGCTGTTATCGCTCGACGCGGAAACAAGGAGTTAGCTTTATATCTCGGCTCACTCACTCTGTGTCCTATCTTTAGTGTGTGTCTCGTTGTCGTCGCCGTGTTCATTTTGAGTTATGTTGGTAACACACATCACATGACTTTCTGGGCTTGATGTCATCTAGAGCTCAGGATTCTCATGCACGGCTCTCACAAACGCGTATAGAAATTGGAACGAACAAATCATCTGATTCAAAGAAAAATCTGTCATCTCCGTGAGGTATAAGGACCGTGACAGCATGTAGAAGCCAAAAATCGCTTAATTGATTGATCGCCAAGTCCAATATGATTAATTTCGATGTATGGCTCTTGGGATGATTGTACATCACAAGTATCCCGCGCAGAAAAAAATAGTACGGGTTGAAGTCGGGAATACTGTCCGGGATGGAATCCCGGATGAAATCTTGGCAGTCCGGGCGGAACAGCCGAGATTCGCAGGTCGTCCAGGATGGAGTCCGCGATGGAGTATAAGACAGTCCAGGGGAGAATCCAAAATGGACACCAGGATCGATTCTGCCACCGAAAAGCTGAGATTCCCGAATCGTCTAGGATGAAGTCCGGGATAAAGTTGGTCGACTTCCGGATCGGATTAAAAGCGGAAGTCGTCTGAGAATCCATCTAGTACTCCCACCCGGACTGCCAAAATTCCATTCGGGACTCCGTTCAAGACTCCATCCTGGACATCATCCGGGACTTCATACCGAACTATTTTTTCTGCGCGGGTAGACTTTTAAAAATCACCAGGTTCTGCGAAATACAACCAAAAAATGGTCAAATACCGTTAAGATTTTTTCTTCTTAGATGAAATGCTTCAATGTTTGAGGGTAATTAACACGAAATTTCCATAAATGTTTTGATTCTTATCTGAGTTCTACATGAATATGTATTTTGTATATTTTCGAACAAAAATCAATGTGAATAACGCATTAAAAGTTTTTTTATACCATAACAAAAACTTATTTATTTTAAGTTCCGCTGCCCTCGTGTTTTTCCGAAAATAAATTTTTGGACGCGATATAGTTCCAGGTATAAATATATATGAATATCTGTAGTCCGAGTGTTAAATTTCTCAGCAAAATTCGATTATCTCGGCAACGCGACGCGAAGTAGAGATTGACTGTATTAACATATTTGTTATGCAGTTTCCCCCTGTCTGCTGGGTTCTGTTAAGAGATGAATCCGATATGGCAGGAGAGGTCAGCTGCTGTCGCAACTTGGAAGACTGGTTACTAACCCGAGCCGAGCCTGTAATATGCCATGTCCCTACACAAGAGGGGAAATGCAGTAGAAATTCTGGGGAATAAAATTTAAAAAGTTGCTACTGGCGCATTCGCAACACGTTTGTTACTAACGTGAAGTTTTTATCATAAAGTTACTGAGGTATAGTGACGAATTCCATGAATGGAATTTTGCGAATTTTGTTATATAAATTGTAGTGTATGTTTCTCGCTACAACTTGATATGATTGCGTTTTTGAATTCGAGCATTTGCAGCATCTCCAGTGTGCGTCAGAGGGCTTTAGTTGTCGTGCCTTTTTCTCGTTTTCGTGGTATTATCAAAGACTATGGTTATGCCTAGAAGGACAGTTCCTATGGTTTCGTTGAAGCCAGCAAAGTTAGGGGACCCGGGCAAGCTTGTTCTGCTAACTGCTAGGATGTCGCTAGTGGCGCCGTATAGCTGTGTACTGTACGTGTAGCTCATGCACAGAAGCTTATTGTCAAGCTTACGCCTTGATAATAAGGTAAACGACACCCAATTACTGACCGTGGCCCAACTAGTATCCGTTACTCATATTATTTACGATAAGAAATTCTCTTGATATCCAATACACGTCAAACTTTTTGTTTATGTTCCTCAATTCTTGCATTATACCATATGATAAGCGCCAAATAAAATAATAGAAAAGAAAATAATCTCCCGAAATGTTCCATTCGCAATGTTATTTAAAAAATATAATTCCTGTAAGGGAAACTTAAGTCCACAAGAAAATTTCGAATCCAGAAAAAAATGGCCGGGGAACAATGGCCGATAGAAAAAAAAGGCCGCAGAACAAACGGCTAATTTTGGACCCCCTTTTTAAAAAGGAAAAGTATATATATTTCTCTAATGGGGGGCCACGCCCCGTAACCCAAGATAAGGACCAAAGCTCTGCCTAGAATGCTCCAGTCAGCCATCCCGCGCAGAAGAAAATAATTCAGGATGGAGTCCAGGATGATGTCCATAATGGACATCAGTCCATTCCGGCAGTCCGGGAGAGAGTCCAGATGGACTCACATATGGACTTCGGCTTTTAATCCGATCCCGAAGTCTATCCTGAAGTCGATCACTCTTTCCGGGACTCCCGAAAAGACTCACTCTGTATTCCATCCTGGACTCAAAGAACTTTCCCGGACTCCATACGGTATCATTTTTCCTGATACCGAAAATTTCAACCGGGTTCTCCAGTTGAAAACTCTCGTGATTGCGATGTTAGTAAATTTTGAAATATGAGGGATTAGGTCTTATTCTTTTTCATGATTTATACAGTATTTATTACATTAAAAGAAAAAGATTTTGAGCGGAGAAAATGGTTGTTTTTATACACGTCGTTAATCTGTAGCGAAGATTTTTTTTTAACCCATTAGCGACGAAGATCGTTGACTTTTCGATATATTTTTCAACCTAAATTTCATGCCTGTAATAGAGCAATTAATAAATCAAAGTTAGTATTCCTTATATGTTCGACTGTGCTCTAACAGTATCCGGTCTCAAACGAAATATTTTTTGCTGCAGTATCTTATTATATCTAAAAAAATCTTCAAAGCGCTATCATTTGATCAATATAACATATTAACCTCGAAAAATATTGGCTAAAATGAGTTGCTTCGAGTAAGAGATACTGCAACAGCGTCTTGTCAGTCGGTAAGTAGAGAGGTAAATGTACTTGTCTCAAGACGCTGCCGCGCCTCTTGATTTATTCGGTTATCCGAATCTTATTATAAATGCATATGATTATTTTTCCCATCCAAATTTCGACCAATGGAATTGCACCATTCGACGTCACGTGGGGCAACCTACACGGTATTATACTGATTATTTTTCCCATCGGAATTTCGGCCAATAGAAACGACGCATTTGGCCTCATGTGGGGGAACCTAGTCGATTTTATTTCGGATATTTTTCGAATGTTTCCTAACAAGTTGCTAAGCAATAAAAACAATTTCTGAACAACTTTTAACCTGAGAATTCTTCACATCTGTCAAATTTCTAACGAGAACTGGAACGTGATCTGAAGAATGAGCCGAAATTCCGATGGAAAAAATAATCCGACAAATACCCCTCGAGCTGCAAAATTAATCGTGTATTTCCCTCAAACTTCCCTGTATACAAACAATCGTGTCAAGTTTTGCAGAAAATACCCTCGCGCGAGCGCTCGGGATTCTTTAACTTGCAAAACTTGACACTCTTGTTTGTATGCAACGAAGTTATCGGGAAGTACCCGATAATTTTGAAGCTCTTGGGGTCTTACTACTGATTATTTTTCCCATCGGAATTTCGGCCAATAGAAACGACGCATTTGGCCTCATGTGGGGGAACCTAGGCGATTTTATTTCGGATATTTTTCGGATATTTCCTAACAAGTTGCTAAGCAATAAGAACAGTTTCTGAACAACTTTTAACCTGAGAATTCTTCACATCTGTCAAACTTCTGACGAGAACTGGAACGTGATCTGAAGGATGAGCCGGAATTCCGATGGAAAAAATAATCCGACAAATACCCCTCGAGCTTCAAAATTAATCGTGTATTTCCCTCAAACTTCCCTGCATACAAACAATCGTGTCAAGTTTTGCAGAAAATTCCCTCGCGCAAGCGCTCAGGATTTTTTAACCTGCAAAACTTGACACTCTTGTTTGTATGCAACGAAGTTATCGGGAAATACCCGATAATTTTGAAGCTCTTGGGGTATTACTACTGATTATTTTTCCCATCCAAATTTCGACGAATGGAATTGCACCATTCGACGTCACGTGGGGCAAGCTACACGGTATTATACTGATTATTTTTTGATAATTTTGCGTGTTGGTTATATATATAAAACAAAAAATCATTTAGCCGCGTCAACCATCTGTCAAACTGACAGATTGAATTTTATTGTGGCAGTCAAAGGATTTTTATTGATATGAGTAGGTTTGGAGTTGAATCCTTGCAAACTATTGATGAAAAAGTAAAGGGAAATGTCCCTGTTAATACGATTAAATCGAAAACCTCAGTCTGGAATCAACACAAATGTCTATAACAATTGTGTATTTAACTGCAATACTTTAAACATGAATTAAAAGGTTTTTGTTCTGATTATGAAATTTCCTTGTTAGAACGATAATTTTTGTCTCACGGTGCAATTTCATTTGTCGCAATTTGAATAGAAAAAATAATTCCCCGAATACCACTCGAGCTTCGAAATTAATCTGATATTTCCCTCCAGGTTCCCAGCAAACAAATAAACTCGTCAAGTTTTCCAGAAAAATCACAAAATGGAAAACTTGACTCGTTCATTTGTTTGCAACGAACCTGTCAGGAAATATCCGATAATTTCAAAGCTCTTGTGATATTACAAGTGATAATTATCGAGTCTCCTAACAATGGCTGACGCACGTAGAAGATGCAGTAGTAAAAGCTTTTGGTACATCGAAGTTTTACATGAACGATGAAGTCAAGTCTATATTCAATGTTCGTATAGCATGCGCGTGATATTGTGCGGCACTTATATAAATAGAATTAGGTTCCCATATTTACTTTTCATAGAATATATGAAAGACGAAAGACTTGTTATTACGGGAAAGCCTAGCAGCTAGGTGAAGCATCTACAGGGTAAATGTTCTGGGTCTCTCGTAAGTTTGAAGGAAAATTGCCACTTACCGCTATCCGAAAAACTGGGACGCGGGCCCATATCCGACGGGAATATCAACGTGAACAGTGGAGAACGAGAGTGAACGGAAGGCAAAGGAAAAAGGTAAGTGTATGTAGGTTCGGTGGCCCAAGGAGATTGTGAAGCGAGCTTTTCTTCAGCCTCTTAAAAGATAGTTTGCCGCTGCTGCACGCGCAGTATATACAAAAGGGAGAAGTAGCCCGGCGGAGATTCTTGCGCTGAAGATATTCGAGGACCCTGCTAGATGTGCACTATGCATTCCTCTATCTACCCTTTCGTTTATTTACGAATCGTGCCTAGGGCAGTAAAGCAAGATCGATTTTCCATCGTATCAGTTATTGTATGCAACGAACCTACTACAAATAGTGCTGAAATTGGAATAATTATAAGTTATTTTAACGCTATTACAATTAACCCCATTGTTTCCAATGAATTTTCACTGTACTCGAATTAGTACGGTTAATTAAAATTCATTGATCAGAAATAGTTAAGATAGTTTGTTTTTGAAAATTTTATTTATAGTTTGGTCTGTCAAAGGACTTCAAACCCTCACAAAATAGTAAGTTCGAAAATCATGGGAAAAGTACATTGAAGTGCATGGTATCCCAAAAGCGTGGACTAATTCATTAAATGAAATATTTGAGGTCTCGTACCGTATGTACGTACAAAAAGTTGTGAAATTAAGGGGAGGGAGTCAGGTAAAAAAAATGATTTTGGAAATTCAATATCATGCAAATCCTATTGCATATAAAAATGCCTAACGCACTATATTGTTGGTGCTCGATGAAAGGATTTTTTACTGTTGTCTGACTTGCATATGCTTTTCAATATTATCTTAAGCAAAGTTCTTAGGTTTACCATTCTGCGCATGATTCAGATCAAACTACTAGGCAGCTTGGAATGGTTGACGTCTTACTTTCTTCTTCATGAAAAGATACACCGGCTAAATGTCACAAACTATTTTTTTTCATTCTGAAAGCAAAGTTAATCCCTGATTTAGAAAATAGCATAAAATTTATTTATTAATAATTATGTCACTTAAAAAATATTACATTTTATTAACATTTGCTCCATTTAGCCGATGTATCTTTTCATGAAGAAGAAAATGAGACGTCAACCATTCCAATCTGCCTAGTAGTTTGATCACAATCATGCGCAGAATGGAAATCCTAAGAACTTTGCTTAAGATAATATTGAAAAGCATATGCAAGTCAGGCGACAGTAAAAAATCCTTTCATCGAGCACCAATAATATAGTGCGTTGGGCATTTTTATATGCAATAGGATTTGGATGATATTGAATTTCGGAAATCCATTTTTTTACCTGACTCCCTCCCCTTAACTGAACACATCCGTAGTATCTGTGGTCAGGAACATGCCGTTCAACATTACATGTAGGGTATTTATTTATTTATTTTACATTGGACGATACAAGGCCTTGAAAATTAGAACAATGCTGGCAAAAAGGATTCCATACCAACTCGACCAACGATCGACCCTCAACTTTCCAAATGTGGTTCGCGATTTGTTATGTTATTCTTCCACATAAAAAATGTAAATTTTGAAATTAAACAAAAAATACTGCGATGAAATACAAAATTGTTGGCCCACAATTCAAAGTGGAGAAAACATTGCTTATATTTTTTTTGTATATTATGAGGTTTTTAAAAATAAATCCATCTACACAAAATCGTTGACAATGATTAAAACTTTAATGGAAGGACTGTTATGAAAATGTCCAATGATCGTGATTTCATTTCGGGCTCTACGAACTATCTATGACGAACTTATGATACATAGGGCGCATTTCATGCCAACTTGAACAACGACTAAACCTCACTTAATCTAATATGGTCCGCAATTATCCAAAAAATACAATCAAACGCAAAAAAAAATGCAGAAAAAATTCCCTTATGAAGAGCATATAAAGTTGCCTATAGAGTTGCCTACAAAAGCTACCTTTGTAGGCAGTTGCCTACAAAAGCTACCTTTGTAGGCAACGAAAAAGCGTAATATGGGCGGTCCTTTCGAGGGTTCCACATGTAAGCCTGAGTAGGCCCCGAAGTAAACATTTTTTACCATATAATTGATCTTCACCACCTCTGTTGAGCCTTGTAGGGTTCTAAAATGGATTCCCTATCGTGGATACCACGTTTATGCCTAAGAAGGCCCCTTATTTTAGCGCGGTTGCCCGAACGAATTTCTGCACGGCATGAGTTAGCTATAATAAGAGAGTCTTGGAACATTACGGCGATTTTATTTAGTGTATCTCTTAAGTTGAGTTTTGTACCAGTACGTGTTGTGCACACGAGAGGAGAATAAAGGTTGCACACACAAGTTTAGCCTGCGAGCGGCGTTTTACGAAAGTCTCGTACATTAATGGTGTGGGAAGGATGATGAGAACGACGAGGACAAGGAAGCTCGGTAGCTTCCAGCATCGCTCGGCCTTTCATTACGCGTGAATGATTGATGACCTCCCGGCGATATTATTTTGAGTAGATGCCGCGTGTGCCTCGTGGCTCGACACCTCAACCTATAGTCCTGTTTCCATCGGTAGCCGGGTTTGCTACCCTCTACGCTGTTCCTCCATCCTCCCCATCTTCTCTCTATACCGTGCTACGCTCCGGAAGGGCCTGGCTCGCCCATTATCCATCCGCCTCTTCCTTTTCTATCGCTTCCATGCCATGCACACTGCGACTCACCCCCTGCTCAGTGTTCTCTGCACCCTTTCGTCCCTGACGCTTCCATGCCCTCCTCTCCCTCTCTGGTTCTATCGTCTAGATCCGTATATATAGTTATACCAAATGCTCGCTTTGTTCACGCTATGCGTTTCGTCGTCGAGCCCTGATGGAAAGCACTTTTGACCGATGCTAATGGGAGAGAGAGCTCAGCGACCGGGACGAACTCACTCACTCGTGTGTATCCTTCATACATGCAGCTAACCAGCTTATGAGCTCTCTTTCTCGCTTCACTGTCAAATGTGCGAATTGGTAGCGGAAAAATAAATTCTCACGAGGCACAGTTGCGCATCTCGAACCCGCCAGCAGTCGTTCTTGTCAAGTAAAAACGTTTCGGTTGCGCGCATCCCAAATTCATCCCCGAGCGGTGCATGATATTTCACTCTAAATGCTTTGACGCCTCTGTCCCGATATGCTGCTCTCTCGATCGACATCCACCCAAATCGACGAGATATGTGACGGACCCGTCCAAATATACCTCAGCATTCACTATTGTTTAATGGATGCGATAGTAGTATATGGAAAGACGATGACGGGTGCACCGATTTTTCTTTTAAAAGGTGTTTGAAGAGCCCTTGGGACTGAATGATCACTTTTGATAGTTATAATTTGTGGTTATAACGATCCTATAGAAAAACAAGAAAAATCAATCTACAAATCAAAAACTGTGGGAACATCGGCTTGGACATTAAAAACTTCAAAAATATTACTCGCGAAATCGAAAACGTTACAATATCAACTTAGGCATCGAAAACTGTGGAAAAATTATCTCGGCATCGAAAACGGTTGAATAACAATCAGATATCGATCAGATGTCTAGATAGAATCAAATTTAATAAACCCAAGTGCTTAGATGCAGCAGGTCCTTTAGGTTTGTAATACTCAAACTTCTGTGTCCAATGAAGTCATGGTACAGTTTGCCGTGAAGAATTGTGCCATGATACATTCTTGCCCTTGTAGAAAGGATCCGGAGTCTAGAATGGATACCAGGGCAGAATCCATGATGGAATCTGGGCCGTCCAGGAAGGACTTCAAGGTGGACAATGGGATTGGATCAAATCCCATTTTCCATTCTGGACTGCCCAGTATCTATTCTGGACTCGTCATTATAACGTGGGTGATGTGCCGAGTTGTGCCATGGCAGAGTTTTACCGTGTCCAGTTAAGCCATCAGTCGAGTTGGATCATGGAACATTTTTATTGTGTTGAGTTGCGCCACGAACAAGTTTTGCTGTTCCGGGTTAACCGACGTAGAAAAAATGAGGAGTCCAGGATGAAATACAGGGCAGAATCCAGAATGGAGTCTGGGCTATCGGAATGGACTCTTGGCAATCCGGGATAAAGTTCGGGCAGTCCAGGATGGAGTCTAAGATGGCCAATAGGATTGGATCAAATACCATTCTCCATCCTGATCTACCGAGACTCCATTCGGGACGGCCCAAACGCCATCCTGGACTCATCATTTTTATGCGGGAACCCACGAAAAATATTTGCTGTATCAAGAAGGTGATACGTCGAGTTATATCGGTGTTCAGTTGGATGTATCAAGTTTGGTCTGTGTTCAGTTGGGATCTGTAAAAACGAGGTACTGCCCCGTTTTGCATGACTGTCAAAACTGCACCTTTACTGGATTCTGTGTATGGTGTTCAGTCGGTGGATGAGGAGGGGGCGCTCACGTCGCCTGAGGTACTATAAATTTATTTTGTTGTTCAAAGGCAAACAGGGTGGAATTGATCCACTTTGTTTCGGCGGTATGGAGAGAACTTCGACGAGATGTGCACGAAAAACGAACGAGCTTCAGCAGGCAATGCGCTGATGCGCTTTTCTCGTTTCCAGTACGTTGCAGTCCCGAGTTATAGCCGACGGGCGACTGGAAACGAGAAGCGGGAAGGGACCCTCATGCTCTTTTCGTACGTGTTTTCGAGCGCGAGACGTGAATAGCGACTCTGCTATCTGCAACCCTTCGTGCGGCGTGGAGAACTAAATAAATTATGCAATATCGTATCAAACTTTTGACTCAATTATTTTTATTTTTGCCGTAGCTTTATCGTACTAGTAGGGCATTGAAGACGACATTGGAGAAAAAAGTAATTAACTAGAATGCAAAATCTTTGCGCTGTCGACGCTGGCCAAACCAATAAAAACACTTACCTGACGGTAACAAAAAAGCATTGTCATTCGTTGAGTAAACGAAAATATATTGGGCGAACTATGATTCTGAACAAGAGAGCAAAGAATGAGCCGCATAAGTTCAACAAAAAAAAATTTCTCACTCGATTTTGTTATTGCACATTTTTTCCGGATTATTTTTCAGATTAGGTCGATTTCAGTCTATGAAAAACTATGTCGAGTAATTATATCTTGACACCTACTAAACTTATTTGGAACTTTTTTTTTTATGTTGCATTTCCCCCCGTCTGCAGGTATTACGCCTATTACAGGGTCGGCCCGGATCAGTTCCCCCTGGGGGTCTGGTCTGGATCAGTAACCAGGCCCCCATGCGGCCGCATCCGACTTCCCCCGCTATATCGCATTTGCCATAGCATTTCTGGTATGGGCATAGGGAAACTGCGGAAACCCTATGCCGATATAGCCGGTCTCGAGTTTGCCTCCCGGCACCGGAGCTACGTCACGTTTCGTCGAGAACGTAAACACGGACTACAGCTGTATACATGAGACCCCCAAAGGTGGAAATACCTGTGTGGGTCTCATATATACATCTGGAGCTTCATTGTGCCCGTATTTATATTTTCGACGAAAATCGACGGCACCGGGAATCGAACCCGCGACCTACCGATGCTCTAGACTAGAGGCCAGTACACTAACCACTAGACCATCGCACCGGTTTATTTGGAACTTGATATACGTATAATAACGTTAACTTCGGAATTTTGTTTGTCTCTTTAGTTATGGTCAAGCATGGGACCCGGATCATCTCAGACTCTCAGATTGCAGAGAATAACTTTTCTTTTTCATCAGATTTTTTTTTTCTTTTCTCATTCAGTATATGAGAATTTGGTGAAAAGTTCGGAACGAATCTAGAATAGTTCCTATACGATTTCCCGCGACTTTTGTGAGAATCTCGCAAAGAAGTTGGGATAGATTCGGTTAGGTTTGGGTTTGGAAAATTCTACGGAGCAACGCGGGCGCAGATTGGAAAAGCAAACTTGGCTGCGAGACGATAAAAAAGAACTCACTTACTAAACGAAAACGAACTCTTAAGAACCAATAATGAAATTCTATGGAACTATGATAACCTCGGTACTCTTATCTGGATCAAAAGTGTGGTGATTAAACATATATGAACGACGTCAAAATCGCGTAATTGAAATTCGGTAAATCTATTCTATTTTGGTCAAACTCCAGCCCAAAGGCAGGTGGTGACAGCATCAGACACGAAAAATAATATGATAGTCCCTACATTAATTGGAAAGTTAGAGCAAGAATGGAATTAATAATTATTTCTCTATTATATTATCAACGCTTTAATAATACGGGACCATACCATAGATCAACAGAAAAAAGTGTAACCAATAGCTCAAAAATTTACAGAGAGTAAAAGAATAAAGTGGAAAATGTAATTAGTTCGGGAAACAAACGATAAGATAAAATAAAAAGTAATTAGTATATGTTTTAATAATAAGACATAAATCTATTTTAAAAACAAACAAATATATCTGATATGTATAACTACATTTTTCTCAGCACACCGCGACAACAAATTGTGAAAATATTCATGGATTCTCTGATGAACTTTTATTTTCCCTTTTTCCTCGCTCTCAGTTTCTCAATCTCTTACATTTTATTTAGTTCTCAAGTTTTTTCTTCAACGAAGTATCCGTGTTCGAGTTTTCTTCAGAATGCTGAGGTAGCAAAGTAGATAGACGCTGGATTTCCGCACATACACATGGCGTACTGTAGTGTACTCGTGTCTTTGGATGAGAGGAAATCGCAAGGCATCGATAACGCACTCGTGCATCCAGCTCCTAAGTCTGTGTACCTCGCAAGCTCAATATACATCATTCCTCCCGTTTTCGCGTATGTGTGTATGCTGTGTAATATTTCACTCGGAGTGACGACAACGACTAGACTAGACGAGACGAGCCGAGCGATGCGATGCGATATGACATGTGCTTGTGCTGACGGTGGAACTTGCTCGCCTGTACTCTCTTTACCGGAAAGCTGATAAGGGAACCTCGAATGGAATCCTGGTTCTAGGGACACTAGAGTGACAGAGACCATGTGCAGCACACGCGGAGAATCCGAAAGTTTTACTCTTACAAATAAAAATACATCAAAGAGAAATGAATTGAAGCGAAGTAGATATTCAGCCAGCAGTGGTGAAAAATTTATCCTGAAAATGTTTGCCGAAAAATGATGGGGATAGAAAAATAAATCAGGAGATTCTGCCCTCTGAGGCAATACTGCGATACCGCGTGTTGATGTTCAGGAAAATACTGTTTACAATCTCGACCTCAAATATTGCGTAAACATCGAGGGACGTGGTGGCGTCTCGACGCCAAGTACTCAAAAAGAAAATTGGCGTGAAGCTACTCGAAAATTGCGAAAACAGAAACTTTGCATCGATATATCTCGCAATCTAAGCTGCAGATGGAATGTCTAACGTGAGAATTTCGGGAGTATCAAAATTTAGAATAGACCTATATTCTCAGCCATATAATCTGTGCAATATTACTTTTATTAATATTAACTTATGACAAATTTATTTATTTATTACAAATCGAATATGAACATTTGGAGTGGGACGTTTTATTTTCAACAAAAGAAGCGGTGAATGGGTTAAACGTTGACGATATATAGTTGACGATATATCAACTTCTTCGAGTGTTGGAACCCATTTGTTGGTTTGTCCAACTATTTTTTTTCTCAGAGTAGTTGAAGCCTTGTAGCATTTAGCATGTAGCTGTAGCCCGTGTTTACATTCTCGATAAAATGTGACGTAGCGTGAGGCGAATCCAGGATGGAGTTTAAGCTGTCAAGGATGGAATTCAGGGCAGAATCCAGGACGGAGTTTGGGCTGTCCATATCAGGGACTGCCCAGACTCTATCGTGGACTCATCATTTTTACGTGGGCGAGACCGGCATAGGCATTGCGCTGTTTTCCTATGCCCATGACAAAAATGCTGTGTTGAAAAGCGATATAGAGGGGAAAGTCGGATGCGGCCGGATAGGATTACTGATCCGGGCCAGACCTCCACGGGGAACTGGCTAGTGACCAGGGCCTACCTTGTAATAGGCGGAATGACCGAAGACAGTAGAAAACACATCATAAAAAGAAAAGTATCTCATGGGCCTTCAAGGCCTGTTTTATCAAATTCTCCCGAGAATCCCCAGAGTCCAAAGGGGGCGAAAGGTGTTGAGGTAACATATAGATAAGATTCCCCTCTGGACGTACTATTTATAGTCATCGATATTAATTTTTGGTCCAGATATCATTATCGTAACGCAACCGTATTGTAATAGTTGGATAATGAGAGCGTTCCCGCTTGCTCTATCGACAAGAGTAGCACTCCGTTTCGTATTAGTTATAAGTACACAAGGAGCGCTTGCAAATTATGCGGTTTCACGCTTCACGGTCTTGCGAGTTTGGACGACGAGCACCTGTGCACACTAGCTAGAGGCAGGGGGCACTGTTGCAAGATATTGCGATTCAAGCTATATACCTTTTGACGCAGTATTATGTACATAGTGTATACACTGTGTGCAGAGTTTTGGTAATAAGCATCGCGTATCGCCGATGCCGTGAAACTATTTTCATGGTAAACATATAGGGGTAGCAGAAGGGTTGAGTGGCGTTCGAGAAGGAGTATAAACTTGCTTTCATATTGCCTACAGTTGAGTAAGCATTTAGCTTCTATAATGATAATTGCGCCATGAGTAGCGGCACAGGTTTTCCAATATTAACTCCACTTAAATAAGGTTGTCGATATACAATCAAGAGAGTGACTGGAGACTCGGCACCAAGTACTTCAAAGAATTTTTTTTAATTAGTCGGCATCAACAAGATATTACCGTGCTAAGTTTATCCGAAGATTCCGGGAGTGAATCTTTTCAATCGACAATTCTGGGTAAATGTTAGTGGTAAGAGTACTCGCCCGGAAAGTGTAGAGAACGCGGATACGATTCTCGCTTCAGCAACTTCAGTCTCGAGTTCTTTTTCTGGAGCGTAGTAAGAATTATTTTTCTACAGTACACTCTCCGATAAGTTAAGGTCGCGGGAACTAAAGTCGATTAGGTCATTCCGATAAGTTAAGATCCCCACTACTTGCGCAGGCCCTTCACGTGCGCCCTTCCAGTCGCGAAATTCCCGTTTCCAAAGCTCGCCCGCGCAGAAAAAAAAAATAGTTCAGGACGGATTCCGGGATGGAGTCCCGAATGGATTCCAGGATGGAGTGCCGGATGGAATCTTGGCAGTTCAGGCGGGAATACCGAATGGACTCTCAGATCAATTCCGCTTTTAATCCGATCCGGAAGTCAGCGGACTCCATCCTGGACGGTCCGCGAATCTCGGGTGCCCGATGGCAGAATCCATCCTGGTGTCCATTATGGATTCTCGCCTGGACTGTCCCGCAGACCATCCCGGACTCCATCCTGGACGGTCCGCAAATCTCGGCTGCCCGATGGTATAATCCATTCTAATGTCCATAATGGATTCTCGACTAGGCTATCCCGCAGTCCATCCCGGACGGTCCGCGAATCTCGGCTGTCCGATGGCAGAATCCATCCTGGTGTCCATTATGGATTCTCGCCTGGACTGTCTCACAGTCCATCCCGGACTCCATCCCGGACTCTATCCTGGATTCCATCCTGGACGATCCGGGTGTCCACCAGCAGGTTGACACCAGGACCAGACCGTGTCCACCTTGGGCACCTTGGTGTCCAGACGATCCATGTTGGACAACTCTTACTACATCAACGGAGGGTAGGCCTCTCGTGTGTAGTCGAACTCAAAACAGCTTTCCAGTCTTATATACGCTCAGGCTTCAAATCACTTGCGAGAAACGCTTCAACCGCTCGCGATCTAGCGGAGCATTGTGTATCCGTGTTTCGCATGATGCCACTGGATGGCAAACGGACGCACCGTTTCTCGCAAGTGACTTGAAGCCTGAGCGTATACAAGACTGGAAAGCTGTCCTGATCCATCGTGTGTAGTCGAACTCAGGTTCGAGGGTAGACCCATCGTGTGTAGTCGAACTCAGGTTCGACTACACACGATGGGTCTACCCTCCGTTGACGTAGTAAGAGTGGTCCAAAATGGATCGTCTGGACACCAAGGTGCTCAAGGTGCACGCGGTCTGGTCCTGGTGTCAACCTCCTGGTGAACACCCGGATCGCCCAGGATGGAGTCTAAAACAATCCAGGATGGATTTTTTCGTCGGGTAGCCGAGATTCGCGGACCGCCCAGGGTGGAGTCCGGCATGGACGGCGAGACAGTCCAGGCGAGAATCCAAAATAGACACCAGGATGGATACTACCATCGGGCAGCTGAGATCGCGGACCGTCCGAGATGGAGTCCGCCGACTTCCGGATCGGATTAATAGCGGAAGTGATCTGAGAGTCCATCCGGTATTCCCGCCTGGACTGCCAAGATTACATCCGGGACTCCATCCTGGAATCTATCCGAAACTCCATCCTGGACTACTTTTTTCCGCGCGGGCGTCGCACGTCGAAACTGGGGGTACGGTTGGGGGTAAAAATGACCGTAACTCCAGATCTCGACCCAACGACGAGACGGAAAAAAGTGTCTTGCACCTAACTAGCTGCCGCTTTACCTTTCTGTCACTCTTGCCGAAACAGCGCGTTCGAACGCAAGCAGTGTAAAGTGGACAGGGTAATTCGCTTCACCGCAAGCAGATATAAACAGCTCAGAAAAGGGTCAATCTTAACTTAAGAGAGCGTTAATCCTTAACTTACCAAAGTGCCTCAACTATTCGGCACTTAACTTATCGGTGAGTCTACTGTACAACCTTTTATATATATTGGGCATTCCATACCAATTCGACCAGCCCAGGGCTCTAACCCTCTCGGATATTGTTCACTATTTTTTTTACTTATCCATCCGTGCCAATGGAGTAAGTTCTTTTTATGGGATACTAGGTTTTTACTGTGCTAATGTTTACAATGGGATACTAGACCTTTTACTGTGCCGTCTATACCGTTACAAGGTATTTTGCCATAAGCAGACGCAAAAAAGTGGTGTTCTGCTAGTACACCAGAATGTAAATTGTGATAGCATTTGCAACGTTTGTTATTGTTTTGAAGACGTTAGTTTCCGTGAAGGGATAGTGTGAGGTTTTGGTTCATAAATGCTGTTAAAACAAATTAATATTAATATTAACCCATTAATTATAGTTGTAATTATGAGAAATAATCAATACTAATAAAGTTTTGAAAGTGGAAAAATGATATTTCATTAACCCGAATATTACAATTATATAAATTATATAAATAAAGGGAGGCCCCTTTCCCTGACTCATCTTTCTTCTAAGAAAAGTAATATATAACTTTTTCGATCTTAGTGCCCTATTATAATAATTACACAACTATTCGCCGGGATATCTCGACTGATGAAAATTGACATTACCTTTGACTATTGTCCTCGCATAGAGATTAGCTATACAACATTTTAGCGATCCACAGGGTCAAACGACAATCGTTGGCAGAGTATGAACGATAACGATGACCAGAACAAAATATTTTCGCGTTTTAAAAATCTTAATAATAACATTTTTCCTTTATTACTAAAGCTACATCGTTTAGGTTATTCCCAATATTAATATTTCGAGGAAGTACATTTTTTTCTTCCGTGCATTCTTTGCGCAGGAAGAAATTTGCTAAGCAGTCTCGGAATCCGTTAATATGGGAAGACGAACCCGGCAACATATGAGTAAAATGCCTTTCTTGCTATAAGAGGGTCTTGAAAGTACCTCAGTAATCGGTAATGTAGGTAAGTAAACGTGTTCGTCTTGAGGCGCTACCATGACTCTTGATTCTGAATATATAGTGGAATTCCATTGGACGCATTACCGGCAGCCCTTCTTTCCTGCACAATTCTATCCACCACAGCAGCGATCCGACACATTCATTCCTTCACAAACTCTATTCTATACATCGTTTTTCGTTCACATTTCTCATGTTCACACGCTCTTTCCACGACATTCCGATTCTACACATTTCGACACTACACATTTCTTCCCACACAAACAGTTCCAATACACTCGGTTTATCGCGCATTCCGATACGACGCATCTCGTAACTTCACATTCGTTCCTCTACAAACTCGATACTACGTACTGCTTTTTCACCACATTTCTGCCGTTCACAGGCCTTTTCCACGACATTTCGATGCTACACATTTTGATTCTACACATTGCTTGCTATACAGACATGACCCCGCACGTTGAGTTGTCTGCAAAATCAGATTATCCACAATCACTTATCAACACATTCCATTTCAACCCAAATCAATCGTGCACATTCTTTAATACACAACCCGATTCTACGCAGTAGCGTTCCAGCGCGTTTTAATCCTTCACAGTCGATCCAACCCAAAGTTTTGCAACACATTTCGATCCTACACATTAGCTTAGTCGGTATCAACTCAAGAGAATACCTCGGACCGGTAAGGAAGAACTCCGAGCAATTAGGCCCGCAGACAGAGGTTCTCACGCGAGTCCGTATCAGTATGGGCTGTCGCCATACTGATTTAAATGGCAGCCATGGAGTTTTTCCTTACCGGTAAGAGGTATTCTCTTGAGTTGATACCGAATAAGCTAATGTGTAGGATCGAAATGTGTTGCAAAACTTTGGGTTGGATCGACTGTGAAGGATTAAAACGCGCTGGAACGCTACTGCGTAGAATCGGGTTGTGTATTAAGGAATGTGAACGATTGTTTTGAGTTGAAATGGAATGTGTTGATAAGTGCTTGTGGATAATCTGTCTGTATAGCAAGCAATGAGTAGAATCGAAATGTGTAGGATCGAAATGTCGTGGAAAAGGCCTGTAAACGGCAGAAATGTGGTGAAAAAGCAGTACGTAGTATCGAGTTTGTGGAGGAACGAATGTGAAGTTACGAGATGCGTCGTATCGGAACGCGCGGTAAACCGAGTGTATTGGAACTGTTTGTGTGGGAAGAAATGTGTAGTACCGAAATGTGTAGGATCGAAATGTCGTGGAAAGAGCGTGTGAACATGAGAAATGTGAACAAAAAACGATGTGTAGAATAGAGTTTGTGAAGCAATGAATGTGTCGGATCGCTGCTGTGGTGGATAGAATTGTGCAGGAAAGAAGGGCTGCCCGCATTACCTAGAGTTACTGGATTACTGACCGAGTGGGTGTGAGACGGTCGAACTGAGTGAGTGGAGGTAAAGTATTTATCGATAAGCATAACGCATAGCTCGTCGTGAGAATGTGGAGCTTAGGACATGTCTACATATCCGGGGTTCCAGGTATTCTCGGTGCAGCCACAGCCAAGCCGTAGTCTATAAACGAGAAAGGAAAGGAGGCTACGAATCGAGCTATAGCCATTTTCCTATCAGACTTCAATAGGAAAAAACTTGTCTATCGAATTGGAATATATAACATTTCGTAACTGCTGAGTGTGGAGATAGTGATAGTGGTGGTGGTGGTGGTGGTGTGGGTTTTGCAAATGCAGGGAAACCGTACGCGATCCTGGGTCTCCGGGCAAGTATTCACGATATGCGTGAATACTTGCCCGCGTATCATCTTTCTCATCTTCTTTCGATTCGTTTTTCTCGCGCTTTCTTTCCGCCTCTCTCGCTTTATCTATCCTACTATGGTATGTACATATCTCTCTCTGTCTACCACCCCTCAGCATAATCTACTGGATTCAAGCGGCTGGAGAGAATATTTCTCCTTATCGACGAGAAGCAATAGCGACTGTACGGAAGCACTTGATCGTGTGTGCAGCCCAATGGTACTGCGAGTGCTGCTTGCATTTACGACGTAGCGATGGTATTTGCACAGGTGGAAAGGGTGGCTTACAGAGTCCGAGAGCGAGTGCACCCCTGCGACCAATTGACTCGTGACGGTACCGCTGCTATCCACTGTGAGAATAAACTAAACCGTCTCTCGTTCTCTGCTCTACCGTATCTCCTTTCTACTTATACCATCGACTTTCAATAAAGTATGAGTATACTGAAAAATGAGAAAAAGGAATCAGTTTGCTTGCAATAACAATATAGGTAAGTAGCACAGACAGCATGTAAAATATTCAGACGTATTCTCAACCTCGTCGAAGTTCGAGTGTTCATTATTTTCACCATACATATTCTGAACAATATTGAGTGAGTCGGTTTCTCATGGTGCAGGATTCATGATAAATGTGGTAGAGTGAACATAGACCAACGACGGTGGATATGTCTAGTGCGCCGGCTTCGATCGTCACCCAAATCAAGCAGTCGGCAAGCATTATTTCTCGCACAATTCTATTTACCACAGCAGAGATGCAACACATTCAATCCTTCTAGAACTCTACCTTACCCACCGTTTCTCGTTCACATTTTTAATGTCCTCATTGTTTTTCTACAACATTTCAATCCTACACATTTGGATTATACACATTGTCTGCTACACAGGCATGATACCTCATGTTGTATTGATTGCACAATCGGATGACCCATAAGCATTTATCAAAATCTTTCATTTCAACTCAAATCAATTACGTACATTCTTTACTGCATAACCTCATTATACACAGGGGCATTGCAGCGCATTTTAATTCATCACAGCTGATTCAACACAAAGTTTTCCAACACATTTCGATCCTAAACATTACCTCAATTGATATCAACTCAAGCATATTCTTTTGGGTTTGTTATCGACTGAGGTGTGACGGCCCTACATTGCATATAAGAAGACGATTCGAATGAGAGAAATATATAGGTTACATTAGCACAGTGGTTAGCGCTCTTACCCGTGTAGAAAAGATCCGGAGTCGAGGCTGGACTCTGGGCAATCCAAGATGGAGTCTGGGTAATCCAGGATCGAATCCGAGATGGACAATGGGATCAGATTAAAGCTCATTCTCCATCGTGGACTACCCAGACTCCATCCGGGACTGCCCAGACTCTGGACTCCTGGACTCATTATTTTTACGTGGGATACTCAGTGTGTATAATTAGGTTGTGTAGTAAATAATGTGTGCAATTGATTTGCGTTGAAGTACAAGGTTTTGATAAATGCTTGTGCATCATCCGATTGGACAGTCAATTCGACGTGAGCCATCGTGTCTGTGTATCAGGCAATTTTTATAATCGAAATGTGGATCAAAATGTCGCACATAAAGAGCATATGGACATTGAAATTGTGAACGAAAAGCGGTGTATAAAATAGAGTTTGTGAAGGACCAAATATGATGGATCTCTGCTGCGGTGGATAGAATTGTGCGGAAAAGAAGGGCTGCCAGATTCTCGAGCTTCTAAACTGTATCACTTTTATCTACGAGGGAAGATCTACACACCCATATAGCATTTTCACATATATTGCATATACATCGTATAAGCATTTGCGGATATACAATGTCCTATGTATATACGTATGCACGTCGTATCACATCATATGTATATGAAATGTATCTGCAAAGGAGACACCTATTCGTGTACATTAAACATATACTGGATATCCATGAGGATATACATATTATGTGCACCGTATGTACACATATGTCCTGTCTAAAAAAAAACGGAAAAATTAATTACAAAATAATTATCTGCGTTCATTGAATTCGGTTTATCTTGCACTTTTAGTTGGCTATTCGGAATTATTTCATTGATCGGTACATATTTATTGCGGAAAAAAACACATGTAAATTTATTTGCTGTGGGTGGGAATCGACCCTGGATCCTCTAGGTGAGTGCCGCGTGCCTTAGCTCACTCGGCCATTGACATCTTAGAAGACTTTTATTTTTATTGTCTATTTGAAGTATACTAAAAATAAAAACCCGTCAAGACAACATTCATTTAGAGGGTTGCGACCGAATTATATAATATATTAATACAGTGGGGCGGTAACCTATATATGTACTGACCCCTAAGGCACATTGAAAAATTCGGCCATTAGGCGGTCACCCATCCAAGTACTGAACTTGAAGAACTTGGAAAAACTCAGATGCGGAGCGATCACGAATGCAAGTACTGATCCTTGCGGGAGTCCCAAAATTTCAACCGTGGCGCGGTCACCCATTCAAGTACTGACCCACAAGGCGCTTAGACAAATTTCTTGTCATTTTTTTTTACTTTTTTTGTTCAAATAAAAAACAATTCTTCAGTAGTTGCGAAGAACTCAATTTTTTTTTAAATCTTTGTAAGACATTAAGATTTTTTTAAAATGCAGATAATTATTTTGTAATTAATTTTTCCGGTTTTTTTAGACAGAACATAAGTGTATGTACGGTGCACATAATATGTATATCCTCATGGATATCCAGTGTATGTTCGATGTACATGAATAAGTGTCTCCTTTACAGATACATTTCATATACATAGGACATTGCATATCCGCAAATGTTTATACGCTGTATATGCAATGTATGTGAAAATGCTATATGGATACATCCTTAGGTAATTAATTCGTGGACGTTTGATTTTCTTCCTATGTTCATGGATTGCATATACATGAAATATCTTACAAACATGTCCGTACCTGACGCTCAAATTCGTATTATTCAAGTATGTACATAGAATGTGTTCTTGACATTCATGCGTGTATATACCTGCATGTATGTAGAATAAATATCCATAGAATATACTTTTTACATTAAGGACCTAAAATGGATATACATCGAATATCTGATGTTATATGGGATTCTCTCTGAAGAGAGGGAGAAAGGGAGAGTACCTCTAGATCGTGGATCAACACAGTCTAGTGCTCGTCGTAATGAAGATTGTACTTCTCGTATTTTTCATTCAAATGTATAAAGCACGTGAGTGCGTCTATTGCGTTCTACAGAATATTGCCTTACGCTCAATAATGGGAGTCGACGTTTTCTTTCTAACCGCAATACGGTATATCGATATATTGCCAAAGTGAATACAGTGTAATACTCCGAGAAAAGAGACCACGAACTCTTCGGGTATATAATATTATGACCAATAAATTGTAACACATGACCAGAGCCGAGAGGTGTATCACAATATTTACAAACACACGGTAAATATTCGTTTTCTAAAAAAAAAACGATTCATGATGAGAAGCCGTTGTGGGAACCGACCCTTCAACGGATCACACTAGCCAAGGGGTGGTCACCCTTTTACGGGTGTAAAGCACGTAGAGCGTGGTTTGCATTGAAGAGAAGCCGTATATTAACCTGTGCCTTTCAGGCGGTAACACGTTTGAAACTTTCGCGACATCTTGCCGTGGAAGGCGTGATGTTATTCCATGCTGGAAGCGGTGCCACAACACCGAAAACGAAATGACCATATTTACATCTCGAGAAAGTCGGTTTTTTTTTGTTGGGAGCGATGTAAAATATGAAAATTGAATCTGAAGAACCGATTTCTAGCTATGCCATGTATCGATAGCTTGTTGTTTCATAACCATCGGTTAATTCTGCATCATTTGTTAACACGTAACAAATGCTGGTATCCACAAATAAACTCTTTTCTCAGTGTACGGCAGTTGAGTCACATCCTCACCCTGGCTTATCATCGCCCTTTTGAGATAGTAATTTTACTGAGGACGGGGAGCATCAGGTCTCACCAGGCCTCGAACTCAAGCGGTAAATCGCATGGATCCTAAGCTATGGACGTATCGTCCGAAGCTGTCGTTAACGTCGACGAGACGATGGACGCCGACGACAACGACTAGTCGATGGACGGCGACAACGCCGATGGGTTGATGGACGATGACGACGCCGATGAGTCGATGGACAACAACGAGGATACTGCAGCGCTGGCTCCGATCGTCGCTTCGGTATATACGGTGGCCGAGGACCCAATGACAATACTAGTATTGTTTCACCAGAGTTCAATCACGGTCATCACGCTGTCGACGGGAACATAATCATCGTAGATGAACAGCCAGCGTCATTTTAATCACAAAATGATGCGAGCAATACTAGATAGCCTAGCGTACTTACTCTCGAAGCTTACTCTCGAAAGGGGAGAATCTCCAGAGGTAGTTGATAAGACTGTCACCCATTACCGAAGGTTCACCATTCAGCACGAAGGTTTTCTGGGTTATATACGGATTATTGAAAATTAGTTTTACCCTTTTTTTAATGTACAAAATGAATGAATCTTACAGATTTGAAAAATAATTTACTTAAATATACTCTGAAAACTCTTGCCATAGCAATTCTTATCAGAATCGCATCCTTAATATTGTCCTTACTGGGCCACCCAATTCAGGATCTAATCAGATTAGGTCTTCTGATCATGCGCTGCGTTATCTTCCGAGCAGGCCCTTGTTATTATTATTGACTGATTATTGACTTCCCCGGATTTTTATTAGGGTCCAGGTAATGCCGATAACGATTTCTTATATGCTGCTTTTGCACGTGTGATTCGCGATCAGGAGTTCAAATCCAAAATGGCGAACGGGCGAAGAGAGCCAGACGAAGAGGGGAGTAAAAGTCAAAAGTGAATACGAGTAAATGTGATTTGTAGACGGGCGTGCAGCTTGCCCGATCTTACATTACCATTTTGGCGTCTAGCCAGACCCATAGTTCGAACTCCAAATCTTCGATTGTAGATAAAGCCTTCTCTGTGCATTCCTCTGTGATTATTTGGATTCCTCACCTTCTCCAATCTCTCGCTTGTCCTATATCTCAATCTCTTAGTGGGAGGATCTAAAAGGTGCACCGTAGATAAACGCTCCCTTCACCTTTCAAGCCTTACACCCCTCATTCTCGTTCTAGCATGTCTCGTTCTTTCAGTGACCGAGACGATTCTTTGCTTCTGTTCAGATTTAAAACACGATTTTTCTTATCACGTTCACGATATATTCTTTCGATAAGAGAGACTCTACTTTCTTTAGTCGGAAACTCGCAATTTTTTCTTCACAACATCCAATGATCCCTTCTATATTTCTTATAAGTACAAACCGTAACGCTCTATTTTTTAGTTGCGGTACATCAGCCGCGTATTAACACGTATTAACAAAGATTTTCACCTCGCTTGATGACAGGTCCAGAGGTTCGACATTGTACAATGCCAGGGTTTCTGAATTTTTTTCCGGACTTGTGAGTTAAGCGAAGTACCGGAGAGTTATATTTATAATTCCTGGGCGTGAATATTTAGAGAAGAGCTTCTGTCTCTCCCACTAACATCGTTACGGCTGACCGGCATCGATTGGAGCGTAATCAGCAGCCAAAATAGGGCTACTGGACGTTTCAGGAACCCTTGCCCAGAGAAGCAAGGCCTCTATAACTTCCAGGTAACTCAACAATGCATTTCATAGTACTTGCGTCTCTCGTACTCTCACGCAAAACCGTCTATTAGAGATAATACCTCTGAATCAGATGCTAACTTCAAATGCTCACGTTATCGTCTAGGCAATCCGCAAAATTCATATTCCTGGCAAAATTGGGAGGAAGAACCCGATTACCCTACTTTGGAATTCCGGTAATGGAAGAAAAATAATAGAGCAATTGACGAGCGCGAGTAAATCTCTGTGCTCGTTGCACTTAAGCGCGTCACCTAGCATCGGTGATGCTATATGTAACGGTGGTCAGGCAGCAACCCTTCTTTCCCGTACAATTCTATCCACCACAACAGAGATCCGACACATTCATTCCTTCACAAACTCTGTCCTAAACACCGTTTTTCGATCCCATATTTAATGCTCACACGCTTTTTTCACGACATTTCAATTCTACACATTTCTTTGTACGCACAAACAGTTTCAATACACTCAGTTTAACGCATATTTCGATACGCCGCAATATCGAGACTACACATTTGTTCCTCTACAAACTCTTTACTGCGTACTGCTTTTTCTCCACATTTTTAATGTTCTTACGCTTTTCCACGACATTTCGATTCTACACATAGCTTCATATACAGACATGATCCATCACGTCGCATCGCCTCCACAATCACACTATTCACAAGCATTTATTAAAACATTTTATTTCAACTCAAATCAATCGTATACATTCTTTACTAGACAACCCGATTAAACGCAGTCACATTGCAGCACGTTTTAATTCTTCACAATCGAACCAACAAAAAGTATTTTAACCTGGTTGCATTATGGTTTTTTTGTCTCCGCATTCAAAAGGATAGCTTATTAATTGTGTTTCAGCTTTATAAATTGAAAATCACCTTGAAAAATCTCATTACAAAAGTGCCTTTTATTTATAATTATGATGTACATCGAAATATTTGACTTTCATTGCTTGCGCTCAGCTGCGGTTAACGTACGAGGAATGCTCACGATAATTAAATGTAGATGTAGTCGCGAACGCATAATTCAGGTACTGTTTTTGTTATTTTCACATCGACAAAAATCAACAGTGATTCTCGGAAACTTTTCCTAATAGAAATAACGACTGATGACTGTAATCAATGTTAAATAAAGAAACATTTTTTAACCGATAATAAGATGTCAGTCACCGTCCAATTTACACCGTAGCGTGCACCATCCGTTTTTCCTGTGGGGGAATCACCAGATATCAAAGAACCTCGGAAATATAAAACGCTCTAATAACGAGAATTATTATCAATAATTCAAGTTATACTACTGCTAATATGAATGCTCTAGCCTCAAAACCAGCGGTATCCCGTTCAAGCAGCCACTGAATTCCAACCAAGCCCAGTTAGTCATTCAGTATTCACTGAAACAGAATTCGTCGAAGACGCTTTCATGACGTTATTCCACACTTTAGCAGGCTTACGACAATATGAACTCTCGGTTCTAAACAAGATCAAAAGCTATGAGCAGGTACTTTCAATGAATTGATAATTGGCCTCTTGCTCAGAGTCGCTTCACCAATTCCTCGAGCGACCAATTAAGGATTATCTTTTTAGACGGCTTCGGCAATTACTTTGATCAGTCCCAAAGAGCCATGACGAAGGACCTAACCACGATAGCTAACGTTAAATGGAAAGGAGGGTTGGGAAATAAATATTTATAACTTTGTTCGAGATAATCTGTTTATCACTACTGTGAAACAAGGTTGATTGATAGCATTTTACAGTATCCCCAATTTTCCTATATTCTACCATCTCCTAGCGATAGAGAAAGAGATCAAGCTACAATACGACGAAATTTAAATCTGCAAAACCGCGGCCGCGATTATAAGGGGGATACACTTTTAGGAATGTTTGCTAGTTCTCTGATAGTTGGATGGATCGACGGACAAACGGACAGTGCGGTAATTCGATATCTCCATCGAGTGGACGGCAAATTGAAATATCAAGTGGTGCGCGAGTTTCGTGCTGGCAATTTCTTGTTCGATTTTCGTCGTGGAGGCCGTGCCCGTGGTACGCCAAGCACTAATTCAGGAATATTTATTACTGAATTAATTGTCACTTGAAACTGAACACTGGACTAGCAGCGTGTCCAAAGTGGTTCACTCGAGATGGCAATTAGGCAAGTGTACATCGTTCACTGAATACTGTTCGAGAGGATCTACAGACTCCCCGTCGACTCCACTCATCCAACCGGCCCGGAGGAGTTTTTTTTTTATCAATAACAACAGCTAGTTTAATTATTAAAGATTTATCCAACAAGAGCAGTTACAACTATTGCATTTCTGCTAATAGCATTTTATTATTATAGCAAGTGATAGGTATTCTAATTCCACATTTCGAATCAGAAACATGATGGAGTGTATAAAGCGTGAAACAACAAATATCGTAGTTAGAGTAGTGCTATAATAGATAAGAAAAAAGAAGCAATAAGAAAACCAATTTAAAACATACTTGTGAAGTGCTGAAGCGCGAATTGTGATGAATCATCGTTACATATTAAGTGTACGCGCAGCATGCGTATAATGATTCACGCAATTTCCTATTCCGTTACTGATGTGGCGACAATCTATCACTTTCTCCGGGTTTCGATAATATAACATTCAGTGAGAAAGAAATAAATCTCTCTCGTGAGCTGTCTCTTGATTACGCGTTCATTGCGCGGCTGTATCATTGAACGGTTGTTTCCGTCAGTCTGAAAGTAACGAGAGGATAATAAATTATACTCGAAACAGTTTTAGTGTCATTGTCACTGCAGTGCTATTTCTACGTGGTCTACCACCTATGAGCTATATTGAACCGTTTGCACATTTGTCAGATTGCTTTTTTTTTAACTGCAAGGTAGATCTTTGCAAATTGCTTCCTCATTATTTTTCGCTCTTTCCAAAGCTACCTCTATGGGGAAGTATGTCAATTGATTTTGGCTTCCTCATAAAATAATGAGGAAGCAATTTGCAAACTTCTACTTTGCAGCTTTATTTTGTCAAACTGTAACGTTTCAATATAAATATATTATAACTCAATATCAAATATTCTTATAATATTTATATATGTATTAGCTTTGTAGCCAAAACTGGTTATTATAAATTATAAAATATTAATAATCTCAATATTTCAGTAAACACAATTTTGCAAAATTTTTCAAAAAAATTGTTAAAAATAAATATATTGAGTATTACAATATATTATTTTGTGTATATTATAAATATGTATGTGTGGATAGTTTTCATAATAAATTAGAGTAACTGTAGATGAGCTAATACTTCACTTTAATGCAAAATTTCAGCGTGGCACATCGTGCCGTTCGAACATTATGGGTAATTGAATTTTGGTACTTATGGGGATTAGAAATTTGAAAATATGTGTAATAAAGTGTGTCGACATTTTTTTATTTTTTGTTACTGCAAAAGTATGTATGCTGTTCTTAAGGGGAGGGAATCAGGTCAAAATAATTAAATTTGTAAATTCAATATCATCCCAATTCTCTTGCATATAAAAATGACCAATGAACTATATTGTTGGTACTCGATGAAAGGATTTTTTACTGTCATCTGACTTGCATATGCCTTTCAATTATCTTAAGCAAAGTTCTTAGGTTTTCCAATCTGCATGTGATTCAGACCAAACTGCTAGGCAGATTGGGCTAGTTGACATCTCATTTTTTTCTTTATAAAAAGATACATCGGCTAAATAGAGCATACTATTTTTTTTTTCATTCTGAAAGCAAAGTTAATCACTGATTTAGAAAAAGCATAAAATTTATTTAGTAATAATTATGTCACTTAAACAATATTACCTTTTATTAACATTTGTTCCATTTAGCTTGTGTATCTTTTCATGAAGAAGAAAATGAGATATCAACCAGCCCAATCTGCGTAGCAGTTTGGTCCGAATCACGCGTAGAATAGGTTTAAAACCAGGTTTCGGCAAATGGCATCTAAAGTTTACCACTCAAATAAAAATGTTTGCGCTGCTTTCACCTTTGGGGCACCTTAGTACCTTTAATGAACAAAATAAAAATATTATTTGCAAGTCAGATTACAGAATATTATTAATAATGTTATTAATAAATCTTTTTTTTTACAAATAAATAAGTAAATAAATGCATAATTTGAAAAAAAAACCTGTAAACAATATGGGGATGATCACTTTTATTGACAACATCACTGAAATTTTCCACTGTTGACACATTCACAAATGTGCTGCATAAACATTAAATCATCACTTCATAACAAGTAATACATATCTGATCACTTCTGATGATTGTTGATTCTGTTTTAAACACTATTGATTGAAAAAAAACCGTAAATGACCAACGGAAGCAAACTAATAGCATAATATGAACGAAAAATAAAAACGTCAATTCGAGGTTATGAGTCTCGAGTGTAGTAGAAGTAACTTTTTGCGGTAGTAACTCACTGCGCATGCGATACGCGCTAAGATATCAGAGCGCATGTCCCATTATTCGCGCGAATTCGAATATAATGTAAGTGTTATACGTGTTGCGTTGGAGACATCATACTGTCATCGCATCATTTATATCGCGTTTCACTAACTGGTTTAAAAATGGTAAACAAATAGAAATTTATTTACAAATACGTAATAATCTTTTTATTATATAGAAAAAAAAACATTAAAAAAACAGGTATATTGCAGAAATCGGCCATTTTTTCGGCATCATGTCTAAGATTTTGCAGGTTCAGAGATTATACTTAACTATACAAAACTGCCGAAAGGGAAAAAAAACGAATTGAATTTTTTTGTTTCAACACCCTTAATTATTTTGTGCGATGAAAAAATCGGCCATAATGTCTGCATATAACAACAATAAATAAATAAAATAATTTAAAATTCAAATATAATATTCTAGTAATTTTTACGACTTTTGAGAAAATTAAATATCAATGGTACCGTAGAAACTTGGCCATTTTTGCGAATTCCGGCTTATAACTTTACTAATAGATAGATTACATGGAAACGAATGTTTTTACAGAAAAAAATCGATTTTTTTAAATTTTTGTCCTGACTCCCCCCCTTAAGCCACGAAGACCAACAAAAAGTGCGATAATAAGCAGTAAGAAGCAGAAACTGACAAAAAAAATTGTTTAGGTTAGGTTTTAGGTAGGAAGCTTAAGAAAAGTACTGTGGGTCTTAGTCTAAGACCCACAGTACTTTTACTGTGGGTCTTAGACTAAGACCCACAGTATTGCACTAAGACTCTTAGTGCAATACTAAGGCCCATAGGCGCTGGACTATGCTTAACGGCGAAACCGAATGTATTGGTGCAGTACCAAAGAAATCGAATGAATTGGGCTGGGCTGAGAAAATCTGACAAGTGCCGAACCAATTTCGCTGTCTAATCGAGTCGATATCTTGAAAGATGATGAGGGGGGATGAGGGTGGAGGTTATATCGATCGGTATTCAAGTTCGATAATTTATGAGATGAAGGTGATTAGTGTGGCGGGCTTATATACTCTTTTACCCGCCACGTGAGAGACACTCAACCATCGTTAATGTTGTCGTTGATTTTCGACATGCTTGGCCGTTTGGCTAGTCAGGTCACGTCTGGCCACTAAACTATGGCTAATAGGTCACAACATAAACGGTATCAACGAGTTTCTCGTTGGGGGTAAGACGTTCTATTACAATATGCTCACATGGCGTTGATGGAATATACGTACAGTCATAGAACATCACGCATCTCATTACCAATTCTAGGTTGGCTCATTATAGGATGATCGTTCAAGAGGCACGCATGCAAACGAGGTGTCGAGCCGTCATCAAGACCCAGCACGTAACGAGCGACCGCTGTTACCCTTGTTGTTGGGCTGGTGAGTGAGCGCACGGATCGTCAGAACAGAGCAACCCCTCAGCCCAGTCATAGAGAGTGCACCCATTCGCCCGTTGCCACCATTCGGCTAGCCACTTTTGACCCCTTAGTCGATGATTAACGACACTCGAGAGGGTCTGCGAATGGATGGACGGCTGACAGACGCACGCCGCTCATAAATAAGCATGATAACGGTTTCGTGCGGACAATTCTCTTACGGCTAGGCGATTGCTATATAGTTTTTATGCAAGCGGTTGGTAACAGTAAACTATCGCCACTGAAACAATTTCCCAAAATAGTGATCGTGCGCGGAAGCTACCGCATAGCTAGTAGATTTGTATTTACAGGAGACGATTTACCGATACACGGATAAAACAGGTTAGTTGAGAAAACTAACTTTTAAATGCTTGGAAGTTAGATGTACTTTGGTTGGCATTACCAATCGGTTGGTTGGCACTACCAATCGGTTAGTTGGCGCCACCAATCGGTTGGTGGGCGTTACCAATCGGTCAGTTGATATCAATCGGTTAGTTGACATTACCAATCGGTTGGTTCTGACACGCAATAACTTGCTAATGCCATATTTTACCACGCCTGTTGGTTGGCACGTATTAATTCCATAGTTCCTACAACTACACCCTTTTCTCCGCGTAATTCCTTGAATTATGTACCATTTTAGAAGAATTGCTTTGACGATTTCGTTTTGTTGAATTTTGGACGTCCCGCAAAATCTTGTGTCTGTACAGTTTCTCTCTATATTATAAAAAGATCTCGCCGCCGTATCGAGGGATATACGGTTTGAAAAAGGAAATATAGTAACGATTCTTGTACGTCGTGCAGCAAACAATATAACACGGTAAATTTCTCTTTAGAGCGAGTTAACCGAGTTTACTGCACCAAATCCAGTAATGATTGTCAGATTCTTCTCTCCGTATATTTTGCCATGAACATTTTGTAAAACCATCATAATTGTTGATATAAAAAAGTAGAAAACCTGAACATTTTCCTGGAAAAACATTCATGATAATTTCTCTTTTTCTCTCCGGCCACGGACGGAGGTGCCTCAAAGATGATTGAATTTCCAACGATCTGCTTTGCAAGTTTTGATATAAGCTTTTACGCCCATCGATGGTGAACCGTACAAGCAAGTTAAGTCAATTTACCGAGACGTACAGTGTAAAGTGATCCTACGTGCTCGAAGAAACTATTTTTATTTGGATAGAAGAAAACTGTAGAACGTTCATCTCAACTTCAATAAATTGATATATTAAACCTACATGTTTTGTAAGGGAAAACCGGATCAATGAGCCTTCTTGTAATTTTAATATACTTCAATCTGAATTTAATTGAGGTATTATTAATAATAAAAACCAACAAATTGGATCAAATTCAATTTTAGCATTGATTGATTTATGTAAATAAGGAATTTATGAAAAAACGATAAAATAAAAACTTGAAGAAAAAAAAACATGGAAGAAATGATTTCTCCATCACGGGTTTAGGTTTAAAATGTTGGGTATTCAATGTAGTGTTTTCCAGATTTTTCGTAACGAAATCGGAGGGTTTCTAATTTGGAAAAAAAATTATTTCTTAGGTTAAAGGAGTAAAAAATATACAATTTTTTTTTTATGTAATATTTTTATCGTAAACTGCGTTCAATCACGAAGATATTGTCCTGGTTATTTTTATCAATATGATTTTTCCACTTGATGTTAGATTTTTCTGCCATTCTTTTTGTTTCCTTTTTTTAAAATAAATCGAACAAATTTTACAACAAAATTGTAACAAAAATTCACAGGTACTCCAATCACTTAGATTAATTGTCATGAAATTTTTTTTTTTTTAAATTGTAGTTCGGATTTTTGGCTCTGTAAAATACCGCGGATTACCTCATATAAATTCTAATTTAATATACATGGTTTGTATATCTTATATTTATTTATTTATTTATTTATTTTACAGTGGACGGGACAAGCCCTTAAAAATACAATAACATGATGACGTACACGTATATATATACACTGAGAGAAATTAAGATGGTACAATCAGTGATAATTGTATTTTATTAGTCTAGGTGACTATTTTTGTAGTTACATTAACTACGTTACTATTAATGGAACGTAGTTAAATAAAGCCGGTGTATCTTTTCATGAAGAAGAAAATGAGACGTCAACCATTCAAATCTACCTAGTAGTTTGATCAGAATCATGCGCAGAATAGAAATTCTAAGAACTTTGCTTAAAATAATATTGAAAAGCATATGCAAGTAAGACGACAGTGAAAAATCCTTTCATCGAGTACCAACAATATAGGGCATTGCCCATTGGGCATTTTTATATGCAATAGGATTTGGATGATATTGGATTTCCAAAATCAATTTTTTTTACCTGTCTCCCTCCCCTTAACAGAGTACAAAAAAACCGAGAGAGGTTGGCAAAAAAAAATCAATAAAGCCCGACGCGACATTACCCCCATGGAAAAATAGTATACTTGAAATATATTCGAAAATATATTTTTTATATAATACATATATTTTTTACGAAAAATTAGATATGTTATATATATTTTTGTATGTAAGTAAAAATATATTCAATATACAGTAGCTGGTATAGTCAATATACATATGTAATTTATTCTAAATATATGTATTATGCATCACTTTTGTATATAGTATATATTTTTCAACGCATAGAAAAATATATGTTGAGGTATATTCAAATGTACAATCAAATTACGTTGAAATTACATTCCTCGTATATATGTGTATATATTTTTCAATATACCAAAATAATATGTTAAAGTATTTTCCAATATACATTTAAATTACATTCTAATTGCATTCGACATATATTTGTACATGTATCTTTTCGTATATTTTCCAATATACGGAAAATATATTTATTACATAATTGAGATAAATCCAGGATGTCATTTCAATATATGTATTATTTCACTAACTATGTAAACGTGCGCATAAAAGATATGTTGAATAATATTGCGGTCAATAAAACCTTAAGTGAAGAAAATATGCCTCATGCGTTTGAAATTAGACAGAACATTTGTTTGTTCTAAAGAACAAGTTGATTACAAGTTGATTTATTACTAAAGAATACTACGAATAATACGATTTTAACACTGCATTAAAAGAACAATTAATATCAAATTGGCTATATTATAAATATAGCCATATGGATATATACTGACTACATTGAAAGTAAATGAAATGTCCAGTTGGGAAACATTTCACATGCATGCTGAATATACTTTATATATAACTTTAGTATGTACATGAAATATATCCAAAACATATTGAATGTACAGTTGGTATATATTTAATATGTATCTCAAATATATTTTTAATATAATTTTAGGATATGTATGGAACATATTGAAAATATATTCAATGTATAGTTTACGTATATTTCATATGCATATGCAATATACTTCAGATGTATCTTGGTTGTATACATGAAGTTCATACGAAGTATATACAATATATACTTCAGATATACATCTTTTATATTCAAGAAATATATTTTTTTACGAAAAAGTAGATATTCCTTATATATTCGAAATATATATCACATTTACTTTTTATATATTTCACATATATGATAAATATAATCAATATATCTCAAGTATATTTTGAATGTATTTTTCAATACATCGAAAAATATAAATTCCATTCTACTTTATCTCCATGGGGGTACCATTACGGAAAATCCGGGTAAGCGACTCATTATGGCGATAATTTGTACGGCGAGTACGTACATGAAAAATAGCATGATTACGAACATTCCGCAAACGCACAGACACAGTGACAGAGGCCAAAAGATCGGGGCAAATCACAATGCCGTGGATAATTTTATACAAAACAACTAGTTCAGCCTTAACCTACGGGCAGAGAACGTCGACATACCTAGCTCACAATGGAGATATTCAAGATACCGCCCTATCAGCAACCCTGAATTTACAGAAAATGAACCGAACAATATATAATATAATATAATTTTGTATGTAAAAGTGTTCTAACAGTACTTTATTACGATGATTTAGAACAATGCGGATTTATGCACACAACGCGTCAAAGCGTCAATAGTTGAGGTTACTACTCGAAGTATTTATAGCAATCAATTAATTGGTACTGTTTTCATAACGACATCCATGTACCTCCGAAAGGTCGAACCGGTACTCGATACTGTTTTCATAACGACATACATGTACCTCCGAAAGGTCTTCATACAACAGAATTTTACAATTAAAACCAGTAAAGATAATTGAATAGTTTTTTTTTGTAACACGTGCATGAACAGTGGTGCTTTTCATGGCAGTTTTGCGGGCCGAAAGTGGCTAGTTTCATAGCAGTGTTGAAACGATAGGTTGGCGCATGCGCAGTTCGCGATTCCTTCACTTTCGACCCTGCTGTTTCACTTTCGACCCTAGTGTGGAAAGTTGACAACCTCACTTTTCACTGTTCGTCCCGCAAAACTACCATTCAAAGCACCACTATTCATGCACTTGTTACAAAAAATATGGTGTGCAACACGGGCCAAAATTGGCATTTGCGACTCGTGTGATTGCAGCCCTCGTTTCGCTCGGGCGACAAACCTCACACTCGTCGCAATCGCCAACTTACGGCCCTTGTTGCACAATATACTATTCGCACTCGTATCGTAATGTACTATTATGCCACTAGTGCGAGAAGTGCGATTTCTCGCACGTGAAGCGAAGCTTGTGAGAAGTACGTATTTCTCGCACGTAGTGGCATAAAGTATTATGCGATACAGAGCGAGAGAGCGATCATCATACCATACTCGTACCACAGACAGCACTCGCCTTCGGCTCGTGCTGCTGTGTTACTCGTGGGGCTCGTGCGATCAACTTCCCAACCTGCGTATAATGATCGCTATCTCGCCCTTGTATCACAAAGTACTATTATTTCACCTTGTTCAAAGAGTCATTGCGTGATGAACCATCCTAGCAAAAAAATATCCAGAAAAAACGTAACAAAAGAAAATAACACATCAGAAAACATGACATTTTTCCTGAAATGTGTAGAGTCAAAATGGCATTTATTACAGTTTTTATGATATCTATGCACTTACAAGTACAGTGACACGCCCTTTGGAATTACGTAGTCGCAGTGAATAACACTTATCATTTAAACGTAATCCCAACAGGATCGGGAAAAACCTGAAAATAGTTTTTGGTTTACTGACCGGCGGAACTGGCGTATTTCATCTCAACATGGACGCCGTCCTTTATCAATCGTTTTACAGTCACGAAACATGATTCGCGTCAGTATCTCGTTGCTGGTGCACTGAGAAAAATTAAGATGGTACTGGTAACTAATCAGTGATAATTGTATTTTATTAGTCCAGGTGACTATTTTTGTAGTTACATTAACTACGTTACTATTAATGTAACTACGAAAATAGTCACCTGGACTAATAAAATATAATTATCACTGAATAGTTATCAGGACCATCTCAATTTCTCTCAGTGTGGCGATAGAAATACGCCTTGTAGTTGCAAACTACTAACTTTTGAAAACTCGAGTGCAGCAAATTATAATAAAAACGTACTCTTCACAACCAATCTTTTTCTTTCGTGTAAATAAGAGGAAATATCTCATGGTAAGGAATTATTTTTTCAAGGTACGAAAACTCATTTATAGTGGCACTATTTAATCAACAAACGAGAGGGGGATGAACAAATATTATAATACAAATATAAAAATCGATTTAACAAATTGTCTTTGTTCCTTTGGAGCAGTCGTCAATAATTATATCCGGTTCGCTTTATTTAGTAACCATGTCCGTGTCCATGGTGCTCGTGACCATGACCGCCATAAGTTCCTCCGGAGTGATCGTTGCCACCGGAGTTGTGGACATGAGCGAAAAATCCACCGTGATGATCGGCGTGGTATTTCACGGTCCTCACATTACCACCAGGTTCCTTAATAGTGTACTCACCGGCAACATTCTTTCCTGTTGATCAAAAAAATAATCATATTCTGTTTTCTTGCGCGCCTTAAGGAGGACCGCCCATAACTTGTGAGTGAAAAATGTGACTGAAAAAAAGTCAACGCAACTATCACGAATTATATACAATATTAGTATCATGAATTGTGCACTGAGAGAAAAATACATGGTTAAAGCAACAATACTATAATTTTACTATGTAATAGTTTACTATTACCATACAATATAATTCCCAGGAGCGCCGATTATATTTTATAGCAATGACAATGACCAAAATAATAGCTGCAAACATAATCATAGCTCAACAAAACAAATACATAGTATCCTGTAAAAATCGGTATGATCGGGTCTCCTGGAAGTTACCAGTATAGTCGGCTCTACCATTCTACTATATATTTTTCTCAGTGTGAATCCTACGTATACACCACATTTCTCGAAAATTATTGGATTATAGTATTATATAAAAATACATGTTTACAAGTTCTAGATGCTCAATTACTCGGGAGTCGTTGTCAGTCCAAAATCAGGAAGTAAAAAAACAAATTCAAAACAATTTCCAAAACTTATAAAAACAATTCTCAGACAATACTAAAGCCCCAGAATGATTGATAAATTGATAATTTTCATTCGTTAACTCCAAATTGTTAGTAAAACCGTTGGAATAACATGTCAACCTGACAGGAAAGTCAGGTTACATCTGTTGCGGTACGAATTCAATTTATTCGCGGTCCGGGGTATCAAACTGAACTTCGTAATGATAAAGCGCTGAATACAGAAAGTCTAAATTATCCATTTTTTATACGTTCCCTGAATTTTCATTGAGCTGATGCTAGTTTTTTCAAATTCCAAAATTGTCTCTACATATATGAAAAATCGGTAAATATGCTTTAGCCCGGCCAAAGTGGTCAACTTCTGAGTCATATTCCAACCTAACTAGACGGTCAATATTTCGCAAGCTTTTGGATTGGGTGTATTAAGTGTTCTTTTAAATAATAATTTAAAAAAATATTAAAACCCTAAGTTGAAAGTCGAGTAATAGGCCAATCTCCTTAAACCATATATAAACCGTATATGGATCATTCCATTCCAAGTAGGGCACCCAAATTTACCATGGTCCCAAAAAGTGGTTATAATTTTTTGAAAAGTTGTTTGGAGTATCACGAACATCCATAAACTATTTCAGAATTTTAGCACTATGCTCAAAATTTAGTAAAGTTTTTTTAAATTTCATTTATTTTTTTTTCGATTCCCTGTATAATCAAAATTACCGATAGGACAAAAAATGTGTCCCTGTATAAAATTGAAGTTTACTTGTTTTAACGAAATTTGAATACCTGACGTTTAGCAAAATTTTAGTCGACGATAAATAATTTTTACAAATTCTACTTCTTATATCATTCAAATGCTTTTACCGATTCTCTACTAATATTGTCACGTATCTAATGACCGTGAATATTACTACGTTTACGTACAAAAATTTGGACCCGATAGATCGTTTCCAAAAATCCAAACCGCTTTTCCGATTTCGGCCAAATTCAATACCAAACAACATTAAACGAACCAGCACTTGTGAAGAACTAATTTGCAAAATATTCTTAATTTTCCAGAACTTAAAAAAAACGGAAAGAAACGGGTAAAACCTAAACTTGTGAGTCTTAAGTTATAATTAAGTTATAAAATATCGAGAAAACTAATGTCATTAAATCAGAGCTTCCTCTATAAGTAGATTCTGTAGATTCCCAAACAGAATATGTAATTCAAGCGTACGAACCAAATTTTGATATCACGAATAATTATTGAAATTTGTTGTTTATGCAATTATGGGCGCAAGTGCAACGGCATTGATTGATTACACAAGGAGATTACCATCTCGGTGCTCCTTTTGGCCATGATAATCTCCTGTATGGTGATCCTCGACGCCGTAGGCGAACTCGTACTTAGGATGGGCAACGTAGTCGATATGATGATGGCCGTGCTTGTCGTGAACGACAACCTCATGACCAGGACCCTCCACCGGACCATGATGGTGGACGAAACTATGAGCATGGCCAGCCGACGAATGCTCGACTCCCACGAGTGCCAGTAAGCCCACAATTGCGATGAACTGCGTTATCGATTAGCAGCACAAGGATCCACATGATAAGGGAAACAAGTATGAGACTTAAAACAAGCATCGATTAAAATGCAAAATCAAATGTTGCACTGAGAGAAATTAAGATGGTCCTGATAAGTATTCAGTGATAATTATATTTTATTAGTCCAGGTGACTATTTTGTATTTACATTATGTAGTTACATTAATAGTAACGTAGTTAAACTAACTACAAAAATAGTCACCTGGACTAATAAAATATAATTATCACTGATTAGTTACCAGTACCATCTTAATTTCTCTCAGTGTGCAAATTAGAACTTTGTGCATTGCTTCCTCATTATTTTACATTTTTCACGAAAGCCATCTCTATGTGTAAGTTTATTTATTAATTTTAGCTTCTCGTAGAGGAAGCTTTATAAAAAATTTAAATTGATAAGGAAACAATGAGCAAAGTTCTACTTTGCAACTTTTTTCGTTCTTGCAAAATTCAAAATCACATTAAATTTAAACCCCTTTACCGATCACGATGAAATTTGGTAGATAGCAGCGCTGAATGTTATTTTCTCATCTGTAGAAAATTTCAGTTGATTGCTGAGATTTTACGTGAGTTAGAGAAAAACGAATATTTTTTAAAAAATTCAAAATCCCATAAAATCCGAATTTTTTTTACGGATTCATTTAAAATTTAATACCCATCCTCCTTTAACGTGATGTGTTAATGCTCGGTCGGTAACAAAAACTGTAAAGCGTTGTTCTTGGTCACAATTGATGTTTCAGGCAAAAGACGAGAAGTACCGACTGCGTCTTGGTACTATGCAATCAATACTTCTCGACTTTTATTCGAAAAATCAACCGTGGCGAAGAATAACACTTCGGGAAGATTCAGCTATTTCACTCGCACTTATGGCGACCTGAGAGAGATAGACGATATGTAACACATCACCTTAATATAGTTTTTTTTTCATTAAAAAAATTATTTAGCTCAGCAGCTCAAAATTTGCGGATGCTAGAGAACGTACAGACATTTTTCAAAAATTGCAAAGTCAAATAAAATATGAACACATTTTTTAATTTTTTTTGAAAATTACCATAAACAAAGACGTCGAACTGCTTCAGATGTTTACTAAATTTCAGCCCGATTGTTAAAGCAGTTGTTGAGTAAATCAATTTTTAGAAAAATGTCTTTAGAGTACAAAGTAGAACCTTACAATTTCTTCCCATTTTTATTTATTGCTACAATTTTTTTATTATAGAATATTTGAATTGAAAAATTATGATTATAAAAAATAAAGTTTCCTCATTATTTTCCGCTTTTTACAAAGTCTCGCGCTAAGATGAAGCTAAAATCGATTAACATCCTTACTCATATTTTTCTAATGTTTCGTGATTTTAAGCTTCCTTTCAGGAAGGAATCTTTCGCCACTGCATTAACCTGCGCAGAAGTTTGCATCTGGCAGTGGTGGAAATCGAAACTTTTAATGATTTTATCAAATCCGAAACTTTCCATATACTTGGCAGATAACGATGGAAAAAAAGGCTCTCGGAGTTCTGTATGCCGATCCAGTAGATTTCATTTTTATGACCAAAGTTAAATACGTATTCTCTGTCTTTACGCACTCAAGAAAAGTATGCATATGGAAAAATACACAAACTTTTTTAGGACGCAGATATAGCATTTTTTACCGCAAGATATATTTATTATTATCTATAAATATTAATCAATAACAAGATATATATTTTATATTTGGATCTTTCGACATTTTTTAAACTATAATAAATATATTGTATGGAAAAGTAAAAACTTAACTATTTATTATCGATATTTATCGATAATTTGGTGCCGTTTTTTTATATAAAATGAATGCTCCCTTATTTTTAATTTTAGGACTATTTTCAATTTTTTTAGACCCCGGCGCTTTAATTTTGACTTTTTTTTATTAATCACTTTTTTTAAAATAAAACTTTGGCAAAACATCGTATGTAATATATCTGAGATATATATGTATATATTTTATTTTATTAAAAAAAATGATATAGATATATTGAGTACAGTGTTTCGCCAAAGTTTAAAAATTTAATTTAAAAAAAAGTTAAAATTAAGGCACCGGCCGCAAATAAAATAGCAGAAAATATCTCACAGATATGTAAAAAATGTTGAAAAATTATATATCCTTCAGTCGACTTTTTTTCTTGACAAGGGTAGTCGCAGTTTTTTTTTCTAATTTATAATTACACCACAAACCTTGAAAGCCATTCTGCTAGATCCTGATAGTGGCTATTGCTGCTAACTGTTTCTCGGAGGAGAATGATACACCTGTCGGTATCGTTGGGACTTTTATACTATAACGGTATTTGCCCCCTCGTGACTTTGATCGGAACAGAGGATTTCCCTCACTATTATTGATAGAAATTACGCCACATAGTATTACGTCGCTATTTGACACGAGAAGGCGTGTATATTCCATCGCAAGGGACATAATATAGTATACACATTTTACACAATGGACCCAGTTTTGTCTCGCGTACTTGTTCGTATTCGATGGGACAAAAAAAATCTTAAGGTGGACCAATCGATTTCCTATGCATAAGTGTCGCATTCCTATATTACGGTACGACGTAACAGACTATATATCCCGTCATGTTTAACGATTGTACAAAAGTACACGCACGCTTCAGAGAATTCACGTCGCTCGTCCAAGTCGCCCTGCCTAGACACTTTCTGTCTTTTACTCTCTTGTAGTAGTCAAAAAAGAAGAAAAAAACAAGAAAAAAACACGAAACGAAAAGAAAGATATTGTTGGTCGGACACCAAACGAAGCTGTCGTTCGTGTAAGTAGAAAAAGTGAATTTATCGGAGAACGCGATCGAGAGTGAGCTCGACTTTTGCTCTTGTGGGCAATCATTCAACCGTTATTTCATAGGCTTCTCTTAGCCTCTCCTAATCATTTTCTTTATTCCTTCTCACACACGGCATGAAATTTGCCTAATGGTTTAGATATTTCTACGTATTTAACGATGTATTACGAAAACATTCCAAACCCAGCAAGTGCATCGATTGCATTTGAATTTTTAAGTTCTCCCGCGTAAGAATAATTATGTCAAATTGAGATCACAAATCGACATATGTCAAACAGTGCCATTTTTTAGATGAGCGCCAAATTTCCAATTTTCCATTGCACTGTAAATGAAGTCTAATTTAAAATACATGGTTTGTATGTTATATATAAATTTGTTGTAAAATTCATTAGATTATTGACAATGCATAAATGCACATTTAATCTAGCGTTACCTCATCCCAATAAATGTTATATGAGAAACGTTAAGATATCCGAAATTACATTTTATTTCCATGTCGTTCACAATAGTCTATACATACCAGATTACAGAGGGATAAACTCTTTGAATTGTCGTGTGCTACACATGACGAAGCTTATTAATATTTTGGAAATAATATACGAAATTTCCACTGCCGCTGTTGAAGTTTAATGCAACGAAGTATATTCGTCCTTGTTGGCTCGTAAATATTCTGCATAGATAGGACAGATTTGTAGCACTGATGATGAGAGTAGCAGCATGACGTTGTAAGTACCACTGAGTGAGCCAAAGATAAATGTATGCGTAGAAGCGTTAAGAAGCTCCTGAACTGAAACAACATCTAAGTAGAGTTTCGGGAATTCGCGACTGTAAATAAGGTTAGTTGAGGAAGAGAAATGGACGTCAGTGACTATATGTCAAGGATTTAGGCTGCATTATCCTCAAGTTTCAGCTACATAATAGCGTAGCATTACCAACTAGAGTATACACACATTTTATCCCTGCATGTGGCTTTAAGTCCTTATCAAGTCTGCAGCACGGTATATTTGTTTGTTCAGCTATAATTGTATGTCATTACGGCACGTAATAAAAACAAAAAAGTAGAACCTTGCACATTGCTCCCTCATTATTTTTTCGGCTTTATAAAGCTTCATCTATGAGGAAAGTTTATTCAAATATTTGTACAGTATGCTTACGGTATGCTAAAAAGTGAAAAATGATGGGGAAGCAATGTGCAAGATGACACTTTCAATCCTTGTTTTACATAAATGAATAAAAACTGAAATTTAGCGCAATTTCAGTCGTCAAGAAATAATAATGAAAAAAATTGAATTCCTATAAAATCCGAACTCTTTTATCGATCTTCATTAAATTAGATATTTCGCATCACCGAACATTATTTTGTTTTCGTGGAAACTTTGTGCTCGCCAGATCAAATTTTGCAAAAGTTGATGCCCTAACGTACATTTTTTTGAGAATACCAACGCTGTATAAAATTCGAACCGCATTACCGTTTTCGCCCGAATTCAAAACTGAAGGCCGCATCACTTTGTTTAATTTTCATACAAAGTTTCAGCCCGAAAAAGGATGCAAAGTAGAACCTTGCACATTGCTTCCTCATTATTTTTCGCTTTTTACAAAACTACCTCTATGAGGAAGTATGTTAAGGTATTCCGAGAGTGAGGGCATAGTCTTCAGAATTCTATAATTTTCGGCTATACTATAGTTTTATTAGGTAGAGTAATAAAAGTAAAGTGACACAGGTAGTAAACTTGTGTCAAAAAAATCCCAGGCATGGTAGCCACCCATTTAATGATTATTTATCCCTTCAAAAAGTGCAATATTAGCACAGAAAGATATGGGAAAAGCTCCTGGCCGCGTTTCAATTGCAGATTTCATTAGTCAAACATCTTGACATCGAAAGAATAAAATATGCAATGGGCACAGCGGATTTCGGAGATAAATTATCGCGCTTAAGAAACTATCCTGACCGAAGTCTTTCGCGAGAAAATATTATCTAAAGGTGTGAAAAAAAAATCTAATATCACGTGGCAGTGATGGCGGGACCTGTGACGTGATAGTTGGCAACGTCCCAAGTAGCGCAAAGCCAAAGGATATCTATTTCGTATACGAAAAGGTATATTAATTTCCGTCCAAATGATATCTTTTTGGATTTGGATATCTTAAGAACATCTAAAAGATATCTAAATCCAAAAGATATCATTTGGACGGAAATTGACATACCTTTTTGTATATCAAATAGATATCCTTTGTCTTTGTGCTACTTGGGGTTGTACATCGTCAGCTGTGTTTATGACGTTTATTTGACGTTAATGGCGGTCTCATTTTCAGGTTACAAATTCACATTAATAATGCAATTAGTCCAACGCATTTGACGTACTATGTGTAGCGGGAATTGACATTCGTTCAATGTAAATGTATTAAAAATACTGCTTGTATAAGATAAATATGATTGATTATTTTGCAAAGCTCAACATTTTCACATGTCTGCAATGATTATGGCTAATTTAAATGAACAATTCTTTTACAATGACTTCTATTATTTAGTAGGCTTAATAATCCTTAATTATTTACGCTGTCAGGAAAGTCTGGAAGTCTTTATGCATTAACTCGTCAATAAAATATAAAAGTGTAATTTAGAAAAATAATCTACAGTTACAGTGAAACTAAAGCGAATTATTAAAATTAAAGTATTCTCACAGTAAAGTTGAAGTCAATTATTAAAATTACTGTACCATATCTTAATTATACATCCCATTTGTATATTAAATTTTGTACACTGGTTTGTACATAAAAACTTCCAATACTTGTGCATTAAATTTCAAGATTCTATTACAGTGTGGGCATAAAAGTATTTCAAACACATTTTCATTGAATGTATGCCCATACCTGGTGTATAGAGATAAAAATAATATCATGAATAGAATCGAATACATAGTGATAGGTGCGAACGAAATAGCAATAGTTGTTAGGTTGTTAGATTAGCGGCTAGCGCGTTTTGGAGTTTCTTTCATATTTCGACATACGCAGTTATTGTTTTCATGACGCGTCTGCAAACATGGCGCTTAATCACGTGGTACGCTACAACAGCGTTGTCAGATCGTTCGTAAAGGCCCGTAAGATTTGAAAAAGTATTTTCAAAAACACAAATTCTGCATATTTTGTGCATCATAATTTCACGGTAATTTCACGGTGGTACAGCGTTACATGCTCGAGGATATTAGGGGCCCCGCACAGGCACCCACAAAACCCGCACCTAGGTGCTCGGAATACCTTAATGAATTGTGGGTTCCTCATAGAGGAAGCTTTGTAAAAAGCGAAAAATAATGTCGAACCAATGCATCTTTGTTTTATGACATTTTACGTGAGTTATAGCAAAATGTTAATTTATGAAAGTATAAAAAATGCCGTGTGTGCAAAATTTCAGCTTGATTGATAAAGCCGTTCGTTAGGTATCTAAGTTTGAATTTTTCACCATATCTGCGCGGAAAGTTCGACTTCCCGCCCTACGGGCTATACGTAATTCGAACTTTCCGCTGCAGATATGGTGAAAAATAGTATACTCCACTGGGGAGTGAAAGTAGACTATCCCCAACCGCGTCTAAGATGGTAATCTTACACGCGGTTGGACATAGTCTACTTCCCCTCCCTAGTGGCGTATATACTATTACATGCCGGCCACACACGCCACGCACGCGCACGCGCACACGCACACGCACACGCACGCGCACGCGCACACACACACACGCGCGCGCCCGCGCCGACGGGTAATTTTTTTAAACCACTTTTCTACGCATTTTACACCATTTCGAGGGTTGTGAACATTAAAAAAAAAAAATTTGTTATCAGTAAAATTTTTTTTACGAAAGCAAAAAAAGGAATATCGTGAAAATATAAATTATTGACGTTGCGTTTGTGGAGTCAAGTGTGGAGAGAACCATGATTCGCAGCGGTCGCAAGTTTTACGAGTTAAAGTTAGCCAGCCAAGCTCTGGGATATGCCCTAAAGCGGCTGCAGAGAGTCGTGCGTGCTTGATCTAAGAAGTTTTCTGCAAGCGTGCATTACTAGCTTCGCGGGTAGAGCGGCGTGAGGCAGTCGAAGAGATTGAAACGCGAGAGAAAGAGAACGAGAGAAAGCAACTGTTGGGAGTTTCTATAACATAAGGCCACGATTTGGCAGCCGTTTCGGGGACTGTGCAGCGCGCCTTGCCGCTCACGCTCGACTAAGTAACAGTCGCAAGAAGGATATAGTGGAGACGGAGAACGAGGGCAGGAGTGCAGCGCCCACGAAAAGCAGTACAGAGGAAAAGAGGATATTTCACGCTGTCGACTCGCAATCCCTGCTTGTTTGCCTTAGCAAGAACCGTGTGTATGTGAGTCTATATCGATTCTCTGGAAAAGCTACTTTAGCTTTAAGCCTGTCAGTGGCAGTTATGTAATTCCACGTCGTACGTGAAGGAAAATAATCTGTTTACACTTTACACGCTTTCGTAAATTAACTCTCAAACAAATTATAGAACAAATATGTTTACATATTCGGTGCAACTCCAAGAACTGACACAATCGATACGAAAATAACATTGATATACTACGTTCACTGTTGAAAATGTTATACAGTTTACAACACGTTTAGCATACAGAATTATATAAAATATACAAACTATGCATATTAAATTTGAATTCATATACATTGCAATGAAAAATTAAGAGTTTTGCCTTCAATTCAATATTTGCATTTAAAAATTTAGGTAAACAACATGAAAATTTAATACAACCGTACATTAAACTGATGTTTTTTGTAAGAGAAAACGAAATCTTTTTTGTAATGTTCATATATTTTAATTTTCATTTTATAAAGAATTAGGGGTCAGTTCATCATCGCTAGACCTTGAGCGCGATGTCATGGAATACCGCAACTACAAGTGGTTTTAATTTATTTGACAATCTTGCGCGTATAAAAAATATCATTCGCATAGAATGTACTTATTCTAGTTTATACATGTTGTGATTTTTACGGTTATGCTGACAGGAACCCATCGAAAGGACAGTAATTACCAAATAGTTGCATATTCGTCCAAACACTCAATTTCACAAAACAAAAAGTGCCGCTGACAGCGAGGAAAAGAAATGTCTTTTGTAATATCATAGTGTAAAGTCAGGGTTATTCTGATATAATGAGAGGAGCTCAACGAGTCACCTCCGGAACGAGGCATTTGGTGAAACTCGTTCCGCAATACTCAACGTTGAAACGCTTTCAATGAACCATGGCATCCGTCGAGCCTCACACAGTCAGTCACCTATATACATATGGGGCATTCCATGCCAACTCGACTCGATTATTCTTCCACATAAAACTGCATATAGAATTTTTTTCAGATTTTTTAAATCTCGTTTTTTAGATAGAAATATTTAAAGCTAAACAAAAAACGCAATTTTTTGTGTTTGAATTTTTTTTTTAACGAGAGTAGAAGAAAAACTTGCGAATAGAAGTTGTCAAATTAAAGTAGTTCACACGTATAGTTAAAAGTTAATCAAAAAATTGTGTGCTTGAATAAATATATTCCTTTTTAAAACCCCTTCAAATTCTATTAATAATCGTAGTTTCGAGGTGTCTCAAAATTCTTCAAATAAAAAATTCTAAGCAATTACGTACTTGGCCAAGTTAAACTGGTTGAGGTTTTCCGTCTTTAGAAAAACTTTTATCAGTTTTTTCGTAACTCTTATACCATTCTCAAGATAAAAACTGTTTTTAAGACTTTAAAACCCTGACATGCCGGGTGTAACCCGAATCAAGCAACTCTATGTACTTTGGTCCACCACCATATTAGATCCATCACTTGGAATTTGTAAATTTTGAGTTCAGATTCGTAATCAGCGACCTCAAAAGTCTGTGAGCACCGATTTCCGTCTTAATTCAGCAATTTTCTGTGTTTCGGTGTGCCACATTGGAGCCGCCATTTTGAATTCATGCATTTTGAGTTCAGCTTCGTAATCAGCGGCCCAAAGAACCCTTGAGTAACAGTGGGCACCAAAATCAGGATGAAAAAATTTTCTGTTGTTTTTGGCACATTTAGTTGAATTCTATCTGCCAACGAAGGGGTTACTCTTAGCTATACCCATTCATTTTGCTAACGATCATGAGCCGTGATAGGTTCGTGGTCAAAGATGTCGAGAAGTCTAACAGAAAATAATCTTGTGGAAAGAAATTTTTCCTCAACTCTGCTCGCATTTACTATTCGAATAAATAAGGTTATGGGTGAACTCGACTTCACATACATAGCTCCGTACCGAGGGACGGTCCGGCAGTTCTAGGACGAGGGTATGAACGAAGAGCAGTATAGCGTAGATGAGAGAAAGAGTAAGAGAGATTAAACGAAAGAGAGGGAGAATGAGAGAGGGGCGAACGCCGAGAGGCATTGCACATCGCGCTCCAATTCGTCAGGCGTTCGATCGAAGAAAGCGCGTCGGGAAAAAGCAGGAATTTCCTACGTCCGCCGGGTGAAAATTGACTTGGTAACATGTTTTGAATTTTAACGGACTGCAATATTTTCATTTCTTGGGTATACTCAATACGATTGTTAGAAATTGAGTATGTCATTATAGATTCATTTCTACTATCCAGACCACCCAAACATCTTTTCTTCCGATGTAAATATATCGGTTCATTTATAAAATAGTTAGCATTTTGGAACAATCATCTGCAGTGTTCCGTCATACCAGAAAAATAATTTGGCACAAAAGTTGCTGGAATCGAACTCGCGTCTCTACGGCTTCCAGGCGAGTGCTCTTATCACTAAGCTAGCCAGCGGCAGTCCGAATTTAATTTCAGGTTGTCATTACTGACCGTAAGACTCCGACGTAACATTCAGCTCTCATAAAAAAAATTTAACATTTTTCAAACTAATTTCTAAGGAAAAAGATCTTAAAATTGTATGGACATTACTTGCAAATAAAAAAAGTAAAACTACCTATTTCCCATTTATTTTACGATTTCCGTTGGACGTGATCTAATTATGAAGTATTGGTATAGGCCATTTGCACCTTGATATAATTGTGTACTTGTATGTAAGCCTCTCTGGATCGTATTCCCCACTTGATCCAATATGTTTTGTATGTTTGTAAATATACATATCTCTCTATATTATAAAAAGATCTCGCCGCCGCCGCCGTGTCAAGAATCGAGGGACTTAGCCCCTGGGACTAGCCCCACCCCTTTCCGCCAAGCCCCGAGCCCGAATTATTCTAAGTCCTTTTCCATAAACATAGGTCCCCCAAGGATGGGGGCACCCTTTTGGGGGTGGGCACCCTTGTACATATATATATATATCTCTATATTATAAAAAGATCTCGGCGCTGCCACTGTACCAAGATTTAAGTGACTTAGAATAATCCGCGCATGAGGCGGTCGTACTATAGCCATAGTTCAATGACCGCCCCTGGCCCGGATTATTGTAAGTCCCCCCATAAAAGAGCCTCACGGTTCGGCTTATTCTAAGCCCCCCCCCCCCCCCGCCCCTCATGAAGCGCCGCCCTGACCTGAATTATTTCAAGCGCTCTCACCAATGACCCTCCCCAGCGAGGTTTATTCTATCTCCCATGAAGGCACCCTAACCCGGATTATTCCAAGTGCTCCCACCAATGTACCACCCTAGCCCCGATTATTCTAACTTTCCCACCAATATACCACCCCGTCCCAGATTATTCTAACTTTCCCACCAATATACCACCCCGTCCCAGATTATTCTAACTTTCCCATCGATGACCCCTCTGACCCGCATTATTTTACGTCCGATGATATGATGCAGCGGTAATGGTTTTTTCCATTGCATCATATCATCATTAATCACATCGGTCACTAAATACACTCATGTGATTCTAAGCCCCTCCATGGATAGTACTCCCCCGGGCGAAATTATACTAAGCCTAAGCCCCTGCATGAATGACCCGAATTTTTCTAAGTCCCTCATGGGTCCCTCAGGCCCGATTTTTCTGAGACCCCCATGGGCTCCCCGAGTCCAGACTTTTCTAAGTCTCTCAATAGTTCAAGGCCAAATTTTCCCAAGTCCCCTACGGACCACTGAAAGCATAATTTATCTAAGCCTTCTGAATCATTGCTATGGCGACCCCAACCGTTCTCAGAGCAACTGATATCATAGTGATACGAAAAGAGCCTGGGCTGATCCCATAAAATCCAAATTTTATACCGTTCCTCATTAAATTATAAATATGTGATGACTGAGTATTATTTCATCTACATATAACATTTGGGCTCGCTATCTCAAGCTTTGCGAAAATTTATGAAACTACGTCAAATTTTTTAAACTTCAAAATTCCATAAAATCCGAACGGCTTTACCGTTTTTTTCCCGAATGCGACCAAAGGTCGCATTACTTTGTTCAATTTTTATATGAAGTTTCAGCTCTATAGCTCGACATTTATTTGAGTTAAGCGTTGACGGGCATTTTTCAAAATCTTAGAAATCTCGTAAAAACGGAATGACGTATTCTCGTTACAGTTAATCGATTAATCGATTTTTACAAAATTATCACCAAGTAAAGATTCACCAGTACTCTACATGGTATTCAAATTTGAGCCGATTCGCTCGAGTAATTTACGAGTCAAGGTAGAGTGAATTTTAGACACCTTGAGACACACACACACACACATACATACATTTTTCTATAGCACTTTTCTCGACGTTTTGGGCCATTTTGAGTTTTCTGACATGAAAATATCGAAAACAAAAGTTCATTAAAACAAAGCTTCCTGTACGAGAGCGCAAAAATCTTTTATTAGGTCAACAAATGTGAAATATAACAATGCACAGCAATCTCAATATTGGATAGATGACATAAGAAAACCAGCTTCGATGATGCGACACCTGAGCGGCGTTCAATGCTTTCCATGGCCTCCGTAGGTTCCACCAGAGTGATCGTTGCCACCGTGATTGTGAACTTCAGCAAAAAAACCCCCATGATGGTCCGAATAATACTTAACGGTTCTTATGTTGCCACCTGGCTCGTGAATATGATATTCACCATGGAGATCCTTTCCTGTGGGACATTAAAATGCATCACCGGATTAACGATGTTTTGGCGAATATTGAGAGAGGGTAACAGGAGAGAGGTTCCGTTGAACGCGTTAATCAATCTGTGAGTGAGAAACGGTTACGAAGCGAGCAGCTAAACAAGGATAAAGTCTTTCGTTTATTGAATTTATCTCAGAAACTAAACCATGAATCTACTCGCAATTTGGAAACAATCTGTCTTAAGGGGATGCTGGAGTAGATTTTTTTGCCGACTTTCGTCGGTAAGTTTTTCGATCAGGACACAGGTGGCCGGGACGTAGTCTGTTTACATTTGGCAAAAGATACTGAATCTTCTGAAAGGCAATATGGCCGCGCACGATATGTCAGCCAACCTTTGCCATAAGATTTAATTGTTTCTGGAAATTAGATACGTAAAATCAGACCGGACATCAATTCTGTGATAATTTCTGAATATTCGAAAACCATTCGAATATCAAATACACAAGCCAAATCCATGTATAGTGTATACTACGGTTGCGTTGCAAAGCTCGGAGCTTTTGCCAAAAGAAAACAGACTACATCGGCGCCACTTGCGTTCTAATCGGGTAACTTCATTCGCGCTCTTCTTGACCCACTCTGATCGCAAACAGACTACCTGAACGTAGTCTGGGTTTTGCGTGGATTCCTTTTGGGTAATTGACTTTTCGACGCTCGTAGAATGTTCAGAGCACGCTAATGAATGGACGTACATTTCGATTTAACGTATGTGAGGTCCAGAATCTTTTATGTCTTACCAAACAGGCGACGCTGTTAAACCCTGGCGGCCACTTTGATTTCGGGACGTTTAGTAATATACGATTTTTTTCATTTATTGTACGTTTTCACCAAATATTCGAATGTACGTCCACTCGTTTATGTTGATATTACAATCCTGTACAATTTGAAGCGTGTGTGATAAAATCTACTCCAGCATCCCCTTAACCCCGCGTTGGCACTGACGCAATAGTGCGCGGAATCAGAGGTGGTCCTGCGTGGCATTGACGCAATAGTGCGCACATTGTTTTTTTTCCTATTTAATCATTGAATCCGAATTTGATGTCAAAATTAAGAAATTTAGAATGTCGGCGCCAATATGGCGGACCAAAATCGAAAATTTTAGGCTATTTGTATGAAAATTGGTACCCTGAAGTTTGTGAGATCGCTAATTACGAATATGATATTAAAATTTACAATTTAAAAATGGCGGATCCAATATGGCGGACGAAATTTATAAGGTGATTTTCTTTCAATGAAACTTGGTACGTAGTGGCTTCTAAGGTGGTTGAGTATGAATCTTAACTGAAAATTAAGAAATTCAAAATGACGGATGTAATATGGCGGGTCGAAATGAAAAAAGTTACTCGATTTAGATGAATTCTGGTACCCTGGGGTTTCCATTCAATTATATATTTCTCTCAATGTACCAACGAAGGGGTTGAACTATAATTTTCACAGAGGTAGGTTTTTTTTCGTATCGAACAGAAATTGGCGGAGTAAATCGCTATTTTCAGTTATTTTCGACCAGTTTTTCAACGCTTAACGCCGTACCTTATGTAGCTTTGGGCTCACATTACTAAAAAAAACTATACACGGACAGGAAATCTTTAAAAAATCACAAATGATTCAGCGTTCTGTTGTCTACGAACTAGCCAAGTTCCTTACATCCAAATATCCTTAAAGTCATCTTAAGTGGCAGTAGTTTGGGCAAGTAGGTCGATGAACGACGCTGAATGGGTTCAACTTTGCCTGTAAACCTTTCGACACCGAAGAAATTTGAGGGAAGACAACAAAGCGCAAATCCGTTTCAAACCCGGACGTAGTTTCGCGACTTTTGTGGTGAGGACAGTAAAAACAAATGAATATGACGCTAAAGAAAAGATCAGCCGAAGAATGTGCAAAAATATTCTATTCAACAGGCAGCGAGTATAAAAGTCCCGAGCAATGTCGACCTGCGTTTTTACGAAGGAGGTCATAGAAGCAATCGGAAAACGAAAATGCGCAGTATTCACAAAAAATTTGCCATTAGTCTGGGGCGATTTTAATTAAGACCAAGGTCGTAATTCCAATTAGTTTGGCATTCTAATTGAGAGAGAGATGAGAAGGGTCCGGAACTCCACACACACAGTTGAATTACGTTGTCAGTAACTCAATATCTATACGAATGGCTTTGAAGATTAGTGTAATTATTGTTTTCTCATAGAGTGAGCTTTGTCATAGTGATTCTTTTCCCCATTTTCGATGCCAGTACGCCATAACGAATACTGAAATTTATTGATTAAAACATGTTTTAATTGGGTGGACCGTATGTATAAGAAATTTCAACTAACCATCACGATGTTCCTTTTGACCGTGCGAATCTTTGGTATGATGGTCCTCAACTCCGTAATGAAACTTGTATTTCGGATGAGCTTTGAAATCGTGATGATGATGGCCATGCTTGTCTTTCCAGCTAACTTCTTGATGATGACCTTCTACCGGACCGTGAAAGTTTTGGAAGGAGTGGGCATTATGTTTGTGGTCATGCCCAGCCCTTTGCTCACCACCGTTGCTGTCACCTTCCGAACTACCTCCACCTCGGCTTAGCAACACGGCTTCGATGTCCTCATCACTGTTGCTTACTGCAAAAGGGCAGCATAGACCTAGAGATGGTAATTTTTACTCCGTTTTCACCGTAAAAAATAAACAATACGTGAAGCGTGCAGAAAAATAGTTGGGGCTCTAACATGGCATTAATTCGACGTTTTACACCATTTTGAGTGTACCGACACAAAAAACAAACCCGAAAAAAAAAAATTTGTCGCGAAAACAAAGCTTCCTCTATGAGGAAGCAAAATAGCGGTAAAATACGGCTTTTACGGTTAATTCACCGAAAATAAAAATATCGGTATTTTCACATCTCTACATGAATCTTGTCAACCACGATTCTTAAAACGAAACGTGCTACAAGCTTGTTCTCACGTATTAGCTCGCCAGGACAATAAAATACACTTTACTCGTGAGAAACGCGAAAGACCAGTCAGATGCTGCAAACTGTACCTCGCCAGACTTGGTGAGCCTTCGATAATTTACCTTCTCGGTATCCTCCAAGGAGTCCCAAGACTCCTGTGCTCAGAAGCATCGACAGCACCAAAGCCTGCGTAAAGTTTATTTTATCAAGATATTTGCCCATGTTCACGTTTCCTTTTTTCTTTTTTTCTTTTTTTTTTCAAAACAAAATCAATATCGAATATAATACCGCACAATAGTACCTTGCAAACGGTCATGACTCTTCACGTTGTACAACGACGACCTAACTGTCCAGAATCATTACAAATCTCCTCGACTTTATATTCCCAGCCAATATGCATTTTCGTTCGTAGTTTATTTTACGACTTCTCATTTCCGCTTTCCATTGTGAAATGTTTCCAATTGTTTCGACATCTTTTCTCCCCTTACCACTTTGATATTTTTCCGTGTTTATCCCGGCCAACTCGCAATTATTATAGAGAACTGGCACGGCACATTGCACCCACCTCTGTCCTCTGGAAAAGCCGATTTACGAGCTTGAGATTTGGCGACACAACAGAAAACATGCAGGACCCACGCAGACGCCATGACTGCTATTGAGCTCTGTTCCCTTCCTCGTAAAAAAAATAAAATAATTTTATAAAAATTAAAAAAAACTCCCGACTGAAAAAATCAGTGTAACTATAAACAAATGGGGTAAATAAAAACTAGTAAACTAATAATAATTCGCATATTATATAGTCAGGAGATCAATTCGTCAAGGGCGTGATAATTGAGGGTTTTACAATAATTAAGTTATTTTAATTGGTGACTTGTCCGATTAATTGTAGAAACAAAGTTTCAGAATTATTACACTGCACTGTACAAAAAATCTTTCTAAAATTTTCATATTAGAATTTTCATATTAGCGGTATTGGAAAAAATGTAGCTTTCGATAACAATACGGCACAATTGTTTCTGGTTTTTCCATCGCTGCAAGATATTTTACGATGAATATGTTTGAAAATTCATAGACATTACTTTTGATATTTAATAACCTTGTATATTAAATTTCATAAACATTTATGTTGAATTTTCATATGAGCGGTATCTGGAAATTCAAATGCATATATGTTGGAAATTTAAAATGAACATCAAAACAATTTTAAAAAATATAAATAATAGTCGACATTATTTTTGTACACAAATTATGTAATCAGAAATTATTGGGAATTGGTTTTCGCCACAGAAAATTTTTCGCTTGCACTAGAGTTTGAACCTACGACCTACCTACCTAAGTATCTAACAACGCACGCACGCTACCGACTACGCTACCAACGAGTTAGTAATTTTGGATATCCAAATGATATAAGAGTTGTACAACTATTATTCTCTCAAGCATACTCATAATTGACATAACAAAATATTCAATTGATTGCAATCAGAGCGCAAAGTGAGGTGGAAATATTTTCAAGTGAACATAATTTCTGGATGAATTTCTTTTTGAAAATCCCGAGTAACTTATTAGAAGTCGATGCTAAGTGGTAAGTGTTAGCGATCTAGTGCGGATTTTTTTCGTTATTGGAAAATGTGTATTAAATTTTAAATCAGTCACTAAAATTCCAAAAATTCATGTTGATTTTCATGTACTAATTTAGTAATGATTGATTTAGTAACCATGTGTTGTAATTTTATATCACCGGTTTGGTAAAATCAATACACGCATACTAAATTTACTATGCAACTATATTAATGTTTATTTCCTATAGCGAGTTTTGTAAATTACTCACACTTTTGTATAGCAAAAACGCAACCATTTTTCATAAAATAATATACCGATATAGACAAAATTGCAAATACTCTACTTGGTATGTTTCAATACCAGTACCTGTGATTTGAGTAACTTTGATCTTACATTTAATGGAACAATGTATATTAAATTTCAAATCGGGTACGAAAATTCCGAAAATGCATATTGCTTTTCATATACTAATTTAGTAAATGATGATTTAATAATCATGTGTTGTAATTTCCTATCACCGGATTATCAAAATTCATATATCTGTATTAAATTTGCTATGCAAACACATTAATTCCGATTTTCTATACCAAGTTTTACAAAATTCATACACGTTTGTAGAGGAAAAACGCGAACATTTTTTACAGTGTGTTTATTCAATTAAAACGCAAGAAAAATTACATAATGAAAGATGCCGCGAATTAATATTCGGCAAATACGATTTAAATCTGTTAATCGAAACACATATTATTTGATATTCAATAATTAATGGTCACCACAGTGAGAAAACCTGAGAATCAAATAACCAGTGTCGCTTAGACCGATGCGAAATTACATAGGACTCACTGATGGTAACAATTATTAAATATGAAGATCAAGCGAAGACAAAATTAAGAGTAACTGAGAAAATTAGTGAAGCAGGAAAGAAGAAGAGTGCGTACCATGCGCGGTCAGCAAAACTGTAGAAAACTGGAAGAATGCGAAGGTGATTCGGGCGCTTACTCTGTTATCACTCTGGCTGTAGCAAAACTACAACGGGTAAGCAAAAATTTAGTGCCCAATCAGAATATAATACATCGGTGTTTGACCGTCGTTAGACGATTCGTAGTCGGATGTAACATAGTTTTTTTTGTTCATTATTTCTTGATGAATCAAATTTATATTAATTTATTTCACTCAGTGCGTAGAACGCGGTTTTACGCATGCTTCGCGTGCGTCAAACGTCGTTTACACACCTCGTGAAATAAAATTTTGTACGATACTCATGCGAAAAACGTTTTTTTAAAAAGTTTTCTCGCACTCGTATCGTAATGTACTATTTAGATTGTTTAATGAATTCAAGACAACGATGCAAAGTAGAATTTTTCACATTGCTTTATTATTAATTTTCATTTTTCGCATAGCTTCCTCTATGAGGAAACGAAACATAATTTTAAAAACACTCATAGAGGTGGCTATGTGAAAAATGAAAATTGGTGAATATTTGGGGAAAAAGCTCATGTGAACAAACCCGACGGCAAAAAGGAATTCTGGCTCCGTACGAAGAGTGCCAAAAAAAGGAAGGAATTGGTATGAGAAAAAGAAAAAGCTGAAATGAAACGAGAATAGCACTATAAAAATATGAATGTAGTTATAGGCCGACGAGATACACCTTATGATGTAGAGCTGCAATGGTTGCTGTCGAAGGGAAATGTTGTTAAATAAAAACCTCTCCTTTTAACGTTTCGACTAAAATCCCGCATCGCAACTTCATCCGATAGCTCTCTACTTTCGCGAAACGGATACTGAGTGCAAAAACAATGAGAGACGTAATGGGCTATAGTGTATATCTAAAAATAACAAACCCGATTTTATGTTTTTAAAAAATTCAACATCGGTCCGACGGTATCGAATGTTCACTAGAGTAATCCAGAATAGCCTTTTATGTATTGTTCTCGGCAGGGTACGTTACAAATTTATGAGAAATACTGACAAAAAAAATCTCCAAAGAACTGAGACATGTAAACAAATATTTAGAGGCTGAGATGTGTAAAAAAAACATTTAGAGGTCGCTACCAAAGTTCAGATGTGAATTATCAAGGGATCAAAGGTGATACAAAGGATTTGAAACAAATTTGAAGTTAATTGCTATGATACAATTCAGCTAAATTTTATGATATATTAGAAAATGCACTCAGATCAAACGCAAGACGCAAAATCAAATCAATTAACAAAATCTACGTACAGTAGCCTCCCACTAAGTGCTCGCTCGCTAAGTGCTCGCCGAGGCGCCTTCCCCTCGATCGGGAGGCGTTAATGTTCCCCCACCAAGACTACGATTCTCTACCGAGCCCGGCCGATCGCGGACGAATGCGCCCGAGCCCTGCCGATCTCGGCCGAATGCGGCCCGAGTTTGCAGAATCTCTACGGAGAGGTGGTAACTCGCTAAGTGCTCGTTTTTACCCCTACAGCCCCGTAGGCGAGCACTTAGCGGGAGGCTACTGTACTCTTTCAATATCAAAAAAATCGTGATAATACGATCTGGCATTTTTTACATAGCAGAAATTACCCTCCGCGAGCTTGCAAGATTTGTGAAGGTACACTACCCCTCTAGTCGGATCTAGAGTCGTCTAAACTACACAGGTTTTAATAAATAAATTTCTACTCTGGTTATATATGGGGCATTCCATCCCGATTCGACCTGAATCTGAGCGTCGACCTCCCCGATTTGCCTCGTAATTTTTTGTAGGATTGGTTAGACCCTCAAATGCACCAGACTTTTATTTGTTTCTTTTTTTATACAAATTAACATTTTTTTTTTTTAAGGGACATATCGAATGCCATCTCTACTTACGCTAAATATTACAGCGGGCGACGCCTAATAAATCAATCTTTGGATATGTATGATTATCTTTGTATGATTAGTATAGGAATCTGGGAACGAATACTATATTCCTTCTCTCGGTGTATAGATTCTATATGGTTTTGTCCTTGATGCGATGAGACATGGTTTTAGTCGTGGGTTCGCTTCATCGCCGTTTCTCACTCCCACACTGTTCTTCCCTCTCCCGTTCCCCTCCTGCAATTTCCGCCTGAATATCTTTAAATAATGTTTTCTTATGTTTATTACGACGAATCATGTCTACAATCATCGACAAGTGAAGAATGGGTCCGACGGTTACAATGCCATTATTGAGGTCATGAACATTGCGGCTTAAAGGATAGTTCCATTTTGTCGTACGAAAATTGCGATTTGTCTTATTATCATTGAAGAAGAAAAAAATAATTATTTTTCAATTAATAGAATAATTTATACTTGTAGGCAAATAAATGTTATTGACCTTACGTTTATATGCATTTTAACTCCACTCTAATTTGGCCCGTGCGGAGTAATTAAGAATGTCGGAAATTATATTATATTGCGTCTCATTCATATTGCGAATGATTAACTGAAAAAAAAAGGCAAATCAAAAGTGCTCGAACCAAAGAGCTTGTTAATTTCCCTATATTTACGATTCACGAAATTTCGTCATCCGAAATTTCATCGGTCACTGAACATTGAGCACACCGCAATTTTACGTGTGTTTTATAGTTCAATATCAATTTTATTTTTTAGTTTGTTAAGTAATTTTTTTAGGTCAGTCACGAGGCACCGCCCGAGGTATTCACAGAATTTGTCACGGTCCGATGATATTTTTTTCGTGGATCTCGTTCCTTTCGAACGAAAACTTTCTTCAGTTGTCGCTCAGTCGATTCCGTAACACCACGACTCGTTATATGTAACCGTAAAACGCTACCTTTATGGGAATAACTTGATTGTGTGAAAATTTATCATCTCATAGATATCAGATATTTTGTACGAATCTTTAGCGTGGTTGAGTAGTGATCGTTGTGTGATTATTTTATTAACTCTAGGTAACTCTAGGATTTTTGAAAAAATCTTTTTTTTTTTTTGTTTAGACGATACTTTAGGATTTAAAAAATATAGCCTTCTAATCTTTTTTTTTTTAAGTTTCAATTATCGATTTGATGATTTTGATTATGATCACACGGCGCGCTCTGATTCATCGCTTTTGTACTGCTTTTCCCTTTCAAAATAATAAGTGGCATGAAATGTAATTGAACAATGTAAATGTTAAAGTTCGCTTGCTCGACCTTGGCCCGCATATCTGCGCGAGAGTATAATAATAGTACTTTGCGATACAAGGGCGAGAAAGCGATCATTACTCGTGGGGCTCGTGCGATCAACTTCCCAACCGTCGTATGATGATCGCTCTCTCGCTCTGTATGGCATAATACTTTTTGTAACAAATGCATGAGAAGAGCTACCGAGTGTAATGTCGCACGCGTACGAGAAGTGCGTGCGAGAAGTAGAATAGGATCGATGGCCGTAAAGCGCCACTTACGCCACGCGCGGCAGGCACGAGAAGTAGCATTTCTCATGCATGCGCTAAAAAAAAAATCTTTCGTGAGTGTCCTAGCGAGTACGTGCCAAAACGTACGACTCGCCGATGATTCCTTTATATGAGCTGGTGGGTGATAGAGGTGGGTTTCCCGAAGGATTAAAGGAGGTTCCCGAAGGATAGAGTGAGAGTTCCAAAGGATAGAGGGGAGTCCCGAGGGATAGAGAGGATTCGCCGAAGAACAAAGGGAATTCTCGAAGGACAAATGGGTTTCCCGAAGAATAGAGAGGGGCTCCTAAAGGATAGTGTAGGAGTCCCAAAGGATAGAGAGAAGTCCCGAGGGATGGAAGTGAGTCCCGAGGTATAGAGGGGGTTTGCTGAAGAATAACGGGGGTTCCCGAAAGAAAGAGGGGCGTTCCCGAAGGATAAAGGGGGAGTCGCCGAGGATGTAAGGGATAGAGGGGATTTCCCGAAGGATAGAGGAGCGTCTCGAGGGATACAGGTGTAATGTAATAATATGAAATTACAAAGATCGATTAGCTCGACCAAACGATCTAGAGCGCAGCAGCGGAATCGCTCTTGAATTCGGGTTACTTCGGAAAATACCGAGGGTATCCAAGCGGCCAACGGAAACACACCGTGAAAGCATTACTTCAAACCTCTGCGATTAGGTTATCCTTCATCTTGTGGACGCACAAAATATTCAATGGACTTCGGAAATTCTTCAAATTTCTTGACGTATACTATTCTTGTACGTGAGAATTCTGGGTCGTCCTTTTTCTTACAACAAACGAAATTGAGTATCAAATTTTATAGGGCAAACGCTTTTTCTCATAAACTTATATCACGGAGAGAAATGGAGCCTAGAATACAGATGCCACTCTCAGAAAATATAGTACTGAGGTGACACATGGGCTTTATTGTCATAGCTCATATAAACTATTCGCAGGTTATGATACGTATAGTAATCGTCCCAAATTTCCTTGATAACAGCAACAATGGATCATGCTGCAAGTGTCAGCGCTGATATTTTCGTTTTAACTTTTAATCATTTTTAGATACTTACATAAAAATTCTGTCTGTTATTATCACATTGTTTAGGCTCTATGCAGGCTAGCAGGATTTTTTTTCGAAAAATTATACGTAATTGAAGGTTTGCCTGATAATTCAGGATATTAAAAGAAACTTCAATTACGCAGAACATATGATTAAAAATGCTTGCCATTCTGTATAGGGTCTCAAAAATTTCAAAACGATATTTTGTTTGACGTAATATTTAACATTTTTTTAGGAAAACTAAAATAACATCTTTTTAATAAACATTATGTAGCTCTTTGCAAAGTGAACACATTTCGTGTTGGACATTTTTCAATAGGACTGTTCATTTTCAAGATATTAACCATCATAAATATGTAAATACCGAAAAATACAAATTTTTACAAAATTTCATTTGTCGGAAATATTGGTCTTATCGGCAAACCAAAAAATACGTATACTTTCATTTAATAAAAAATACTTTTCGACGAAAAAAAATTGTCAAAATTATTGAAGGAGGTCGTGGTACCAGCATGAAAAATTTTGCTGAAATCTCTCATATAGTTTTTACTATCTTCAGAAAGGAATTTTGGAATATTTACACAGTGAGTCCCGCGCAATCAGATCTTTCCGCGCACTTCCCCATCTGAAAAAGTCCTATCAAACTCTTGAATAAATTATGACTAATCTAGCATGCATTATTTTTCGGAGAGTGGCGTTTTACTATATTATCGAAATAAAAAACGCATTTTTGAGGGGTTTGGAAAAGCAAGTTTATTAACGAATTAACATTGTATGCTTAAAGTGAAAAGATCGAAGTGCATCTCACGATTTTAGAGATATTACAATTTCAGTGATAACAACTTTTTTTTAATAATTAAGTATAGTTTAATGCCAACAGTTTTGAGTGTAACAATATTGCACCCGTTTCTGTAAATGACTATCGCTCTGGAGGATTTATCAATTATACTCCGCCTCTTATTAGTAACCAGAGCTATCAGATTGTTGAACATAATTGCGAAACACGTACAGCATCATTGAAAATTCATAACAATAAAAAATCAGTGATTTTGAGTTATTATTGAGCAGTAATTTGCCGCGAATTTCTGTCTATTCAACCAGTGTTCAGTGAAGTGACAATAACGACGATTCCAAGTACCTAAAAGTATACAGATTATGTTCGCCGTTTTTTTTTTTTTCGCATTTTGTAGGATTTCGTATTAATAGATTATCACAGAATTTTCAAATGTAAATTATTTGACCGTGTATCGTAAAACGCGTAAGTCTGCTTAATTAATCATACATTAAATTAATCTACAGTAGTCTTTTTCTACTATTATGTTTTACTTGACATACGGCATTTCCCTTATAACATTGAACTATTAACTATTTTCGTTCACAACTGTAAAAAGTACACTATTAAAAATTTTTTAATAAATTAATTATATAAAATATATAAATCATGTATATTAAATTAGAGTTCATATACATTACAATGGAAAATGAAGAGTTTTGTCTTAAATTCAATATTTGCATATTAAAATTTAGGTAGACAACTTAAAAATGTAATAGGTCAGTATATTAAAATGATGGGCTTTGCAAGAGAAAACGGAATCAATGAGCCTTTTTGTAATTTTAATATACTTTTATTTGAATTTAATGAGGTACTTTATTAAATATATTAATAATAAAAACGGACAAAATAATTTTTTTAAATGCCTGTATCGAATTTATACTGCTTTTATAAAAATTTTTGTATACGAATCTGATATTTAAAAACCTTGCAAAATAATATTAATGATTTATTATTAAACTCCATTTTTGCATTCTGAAATTAATCTGTTTGTTATTGTTGGGATCTGCATATGAAAATAATGTGCTTTGTAACGAAAACAGCAATTTATGACGATTATTGCAATTTTAATGTAACTCAATTGAAAATTAACGGTAGAATCTGATAAGAAGCTTTTGAAATTAATTTTCAATGCTATAAAATCCAATTTGGAATTTATTATTCATTTTTCAATTAATTTTCTAAAGTCAATTTGTTCTAGTGTGAATTCGTCAATATATTTGTCAATTAATGTTAAAATTGTATTTTTGAAATTTTATCCACTGTATTTTAAATTCAATACAGAGAAATACATTAATTTTTACACAAATGTTTTCTTTTATTAAATTTTTGAAATTTCAATCGCTGTTGTAAATTTAACTTACCGAAGTAAATAAATTTTTTAATAAAATTGCAACAAACGTGTAAAAATATTCATACATTACTATAAATTTCAAATAATTGTCTATATGAATATTACAATTTTTTAAATTATCTTCTTCAATATAACAGTAAAACAATATTCTTACACATTGGTCAATGAAATTTCATATATTGCATATGCATAAAATTTCATACACATTATACGAATTTTCAAATAAAATTTTTTAACAGTGTACAGTTTGTTGCCACTGTCTCCAGTAGCGCTCCTACCGGAGAATTGTGAAAGCTAAAGCGATGAAAATGGCTAACAGTTCATTTGTATAAAGTATTGTATCTTCAAAGTATTCACAATTTTTCTACAGTTCTGTTTTTTTTTTTCAGCGTAATACTGTCCAAGGGGTATTTTTCTCAGCTGTGACGCACTATAATGTTCCGCTATTGCATCAATAATTTTAAGTACAGTAGAACATGCCACAATTCATCTATTTGACATTAGTTACAATTTTCATGTATCGAGTTTCTGAATTTCTTTTGACATGAGGCAAACTAATAGTGTAAGTTGAAAAAATGTTAAACATTTAATTGATAGAGAATAAATTATCGTAAAGTTGAATTGCAGGGTGTCTACTGCATCACATAAAATATATATACATATATATTATAATCCAACATGAAAGTTATCGATAAAAAGATGGAAAATAAAGATAAATGTTCACAAACGTTGCATTAATCAATATGATGCTTACAACCAGCCTTTTATTTATTTTTTCAATCTATATTAAACTAAAATTTTAAACGCGATCGCAATAATCAGGGATGCTACTAATGTAGATTGTAAACGACTAGTAACAAGAATTAATTAACCAACACCTATTATGTGTGTGTATATTCCGAACAAGTTAATTAACACATAAACGACTGCTCATTATTTTTAGAATGTAGCTTCAATCTTAAATCGAATGTTTTAATGCAAATATGGCAAGAGAAACATTCAGTGAGAAACGTGTTGACAGTGACGCGATGTAGTGTAAATTAATTGAAAACATTTTACAACTATACGAAAAAATGAGATATCGTTTAATAGTATTCTAAAGAGGATATTAACATATACAGTCCATTTTACAGGACCACACACAATTACTTCCTCAACGTTACACAGTTAAAAGGCAAGAGTTTTGTGTGAAGGCTTGACAAACGTATTTGTACGTTATTAACCCGAATAAGATGAGATTCATTCGACTCGATTTGACAGACAAGCTCATACGAATTTTATTCTATATTACTTAATTTTCTAAACCGTTTTTTTTTTTTAATTTTTATCGATAATTACTAGAATTAATTGGTGCATGAAGATTGTTTTACACATAAATTTTCAACCAAAAGTTACATTCGGTTATATAATTTAAAGAATTTAAAGAATTCGCGAAAAGTGATATATGTATCTTTAAAATCAACGTAATTGGACTTAATTAAAAACATATTTCAATAATAATGATTGAATATTCAGATAAAAAATATAAAATTGAAGAAGTTTTTAATGCAACGTTATTATTTCGAAATTTATCAAATACAACATTATTATAAATAAGAAATATTCTATTAACGATTTCACTATTGAGGGAAGATGACATGTGATATATATCCAATACTCCATTATATATGATTACAATAGTTTTTATACATTTGTTAAAAAGGTCAATATTTGGTTCTGTGGTGTTATTTAGACGATAGTGAGGGACAAGAAATGTGTGTATACGCAGTGAAATTTTGATTTCTTTTTTCTTTTGTCTTTTTTTTTTTAATTTCGAACTAACTTACGGCCCTCATAATCATTTGCCCACAATAGCGTTAGTTCGTCTGTGACGAACATAAGGACACTTCGAGTTTTCTATGATCTCCGGTCGATTGGCTGTATGTATCCGACATTTCTGAATAGTGCAGAAATACATTTTGTCTGATCCCCATAATGACTTTCTAGAGTACAATTATTAACCCGCGAGAGGTTCAGTATAGAGAGAAGGGATTCTGTTAATCCAGTCACTTTTTTCTCAATCCATTTCTCATAATTAGCCAGATTTTACTACAACTACGACTTAACCTTTTGAAGCATAGTCACATACTAGTATTTAATATTCGAACTTATTTTTGTGTTTTCGTATGAATTATATATTCCTGAACAAGGATGGCTGTGCAATAATTCGAAATTATTGTTTATTTTTACTATACACATAAACAAACGATGAAAAATAGCTGTTTTTCTAGAGATAATTCAGTGTCTTTGAAAGTTCTCAGAGTTTCAACGCCAACGTTCCTCTTTGAGGGTTTTCGGAATCACTGAATACGAAACCATGGTTGGGTTCCCAAAATTTAAGATGGCTGATCCAATATGACGGACTCAAATTTAAAAAACGATGGAAATCTCAGGAAAATGTATATGTGGAGTTTTTCGAGATCGCTGATTACGAATCCGTGGTCAGAATCTCAAAATTTAAGATGGCGGATCCAAGATGGCAGACTTAAATTTGCAAAACGATGGAAATCTCATAAAAATCCATATCTAGGAGTTTTCGAGGTTGCTGAATACGAAACCATGGTTAGATTCCCAAAATTTAAGATGTCTGATCCAATATGGCAGACACAAATTTTAAAAACGATGGTAATCTCATGAAAATGTATATGTGGAGTTTTTCGAGATCGCTGATTACGAATCCGTGGTTAGATTCCCGAAATTAAAGATAGCGGATCCAAGATGGCGGACTCAAATTTGCAAAACGATGGAAAAATACAAAATTAACGATTTTTCGAGGACGTTTGTGTAATTAATGATTTCTTTATCCAATGCGACTTCTTCGATTTTATTTAAAGTTACACGTAGAAATTATAGAACAGTCAACAGTCAGAAATACCAAAATTGACGCAGTTAAAAAAAATCGTTATTGTCCGTAGTCGAATGATATATTGTACATGTACATTAAAATTCAAGTTTTTTTTTTTTCTTTTAATGTGGCTAAGTATGAGAAATGTCAGAGATGCAAGAAAAAATTGGCTGACAGACAGACGGAGAGTTCGTCTGGTTTTTTGTTATTAACCGTGCGTTTGATAGGTTGTCAGTTCGTAGAGATACACTATAAAAATTGTTATTATAAAAATTACTATACATTTATCGGACGCATTCATGCATAAACCGGTATATTAAATGTAATAGACAAGAAAGATGTAAAATTAATACACGGTATATTAAACACATCAAAAAAGTAATGTCGAATATAATAGTATGGTAATATTACAATATAATTGTATATTACATTTAAAATGTACCAGTTTATACATAAATACTTTCGACAAATGTATAGTAATTTCCTGAACATTTTTTTACAGCGCACTTAAGTACTTTTACGATTTGCAGATTACGCTGTTCAAGTTCATTATTTGTTTTCTCTTTAGAATCGAAGGAGCACAGTGTGAGAAATATTAATATCTATACGCGTGCCCAAACCTCCCTTATCAGCTTCGAAAACGATTTAAAAAAAAACCACGCGTGAACAATTATTTTTGAAGTATGTTATTGAATAGTACAAAGATTTAGTTAACTTAAATATGTACATCAGTCGGAGTAGGATTAATAAATGGAAATTAATAAAAGCCACAGGTTGGTGGTATTTTCTTCATATAGAAAATCAAGACATTTTTTTTTAACGGACTTATAGTAATTTTTTTCGGTTCGTGATTAAGAATTTTGGTTACGAATTTCGATTGATGAAAAATCACTAATATGTATTCAACGTAACAGACAAAAATTATTATAGTATACTTGAAGTATTCCTAGATAATGGAATTTGAATATTCTCGAATAATTAAAATGGTCGTGAGTAAATTGCACGGCCATCTAAAGAATGTCGACACGTTTAAAAAATGTCAAAATTTATAGTTATTATAGTTAAATTAATTGTTATAAATAACCGTGATTCTAAGGGTTAAAAACAACCATTGGAATATGGTACGAATAAAAATTCGGGCCTTCGCTACCTTCATATTCGATAATTCGATGCTTCAATATTCTTATTGTACATTCCTTCTACTAATATAAAAAATACTAGGTCTTACAGTCTCCGAATTTTCCAATCTTTTTGGTTCAAAGTTGCTCGTAAATGTGGAAGAGAGATCAAGAATCTTATTAGTATCGAATGTATTGCAAGATTATCGGAACGACAACAGTCATCGTCATTTAAATAAATTGTGGATGATTTTAGAAAGTTGATGACATGTCAAAAAATATATTATTGCGATATTATTCGTTCGGTACTATTCAATCGGTAGATTCTTGTTTGTTTTTACTATTTTTCGTTTTCTTCCACACAGCTTCATTCAATACAGCTTATTATCGTGCATTTTTTGGATTGATTTAATTCTCAATAATTGCTCATGTCTTCATGATTAACTAGTAACTCTCGAGTTAGACTTGTTAAAATTTACAATAGTAGAGATTTTTTAAAAAAGCTACAATCTTCAACAACTGCCATGCAAGGTCAATATTTTTTGCCCCTATTTTTTCACCAATTTATTTTCATCCCGTGATGGTTCATTAACTCCTCGTAATCGTGTGGCAAGAAAATATGACAAAGAAAAATGTCTACAGGATGATTATTCTTATTCAATTCATCACTAAATCGTATAGATATAGAGAATTTTTCAAATTGGAAAGTTACATGCTTTTCAGCTATTTTTAATGAAGATAAATAAATTAAAATACTCTTAAAATATAAAATGTCACTTTTAATATTTAAAGTTAAACCCAAAATTCAGAATTGATCAATTAAAATGCGGAATACAATGATCCAAACGAAAATGCAAAATTCATCAATAAAATATTGTTAACTCGAAATGAAAAATTAGTAATTCGTGATACGGAATTCAAACGTGAAATGCGAATTTGTACATCCGAAATTCAAAGTCTGAAATGCAAAATTCATGACTCGCAATAGGAAGTAAAAATATGTAACTAGAAATAATAATTAAATCAATGTTTATAATTCGAAGCTCAACATTCATAATGGAAAGTTCGAAATTTATAATACGAGCTTCAATATTCAGAAGTCAAAATGCGATATTCGAAATTGGAGCGCCGTTCGATTTAACGTTATATATATATATATATATATGTACATATATATATATATACTGTTAAAAATATGATGTAGTTTACAACACTTTTAACATGCAAAATTACATAAAATATACAAACCAGGTATATTAAATTAGTATTCATATACATTGCAATGAAAAATGGAGATGTTTTGTCTTACGTTCAATATTTGCATATTAAAATTTAGGTAGACAACATGAAAATTTAATAGATTCGTATATTAAAATGATGCGTTTTGCAAGGAGAAAACGAAATCTATGAGCCTTTTTATAATTTTAGTATACTGTAATTTCAATTTAATTGAGGTAATATTAATAATTTATCATTACATAAAATTTTTGCATTTTGGAATTAATATTCATGATATTGAAACGTTTACCGAAACGTTTACGTTTTCCGAAAACGTATCTGCATATAAAAATGATTTGCTTTCTAACGAAAGAAAGCGCTCTATGATTACGGTTATTACAATTTTTCTTGTAATTCTACTGCTCTCGTGTATTAAATTTACTACATCAGTAGATGAATAAAATTTCCGGTAATGTAAATTTGCAAATACTTTTAACATTGAACACACTAATAAAAAAAAGAAGAAGTATAATAGTCAAAAGTAATTTCCATATATAATAAGTAACGTATGACTACGACTATATCATTTAACCGACGGAAAAAAATCACTGTAGCGAAAAAAAAAACAACGGTGAACGAAAAATTCGATGGGAGTTAATTCCATTTCCACTTTCCAGTCTCGTTTGTGTCGTTTTTTTTTCTTTGAGCCTGTAATGATTTTCTTACCACACGAATAGTAATTATTATAAATATATTATTAAACGGTAACCTCGCACGGCCAAGAACATGATCTTATCAATGTTCGGAAAGAAGTTTGTCAAATAGTCTTTATCTAAACGTTAAACATTAAAACTCTTGAAATAAAGAAAGGAGATCTAGAAACTTACAGTCTAAGTATTATTGAATACTTACAATAAATGTACAAGTCAGGAAGATTCCATATACTAATACTAGATTCAGATTCGGTAATTGTCCTGTAATCATTAAGCATATAGAAAGTTGATGTTTTCGAAGTATAGCGCCCAGGTAGCGCGAATTAAAAGAGCAAAAGATCTTAATCTAATTTCACATAAAACATTAGCGTAAGAGTATCTAAAAAAACGTAATTTATCATATCGCAAAAACAAAGTTTTTTTTTCCTTTCTTTCTTTCATAAACATAAATGGAGTAATACTGTTATTGCTGTCTCAGTCGCATTAGCCGTAATATGTAAACTTTTTTAAAATCACATTCCATAAATAGAGATTCTCGTTTCTCATGCCGTTCATTTCGTATAATATCATCAGCGATTTATCAGCTCTAACAAAAACGTTTTTTACATTGTCACAGAATACAACCAGAAGAAATTCTTATATTGACACAAAATATCGAGAGAATTGATTGCGAACAATGAATTTTTTACAAAGAGGAAATTCCAACCGAGCGTACATCCCACTTTATTTTACTAGTGGAATGTAGAAAGATTGGCACGGTCCAAGTGTTTATATTCTCGAGGATTCAACCACTAATTCCATCGACTGAACAACGGATATCAACAATGCTTTCTTTTTTCTTTTTTTCAAATATTTCTGAGTAATCCGAAAAAATGCTCGGAATCATAAAGATTGCATAAGGTTCACGCAAATAAAAAACATGTATAAGTTATGCAATTCTGCAAAATTTTATAAGACTTTCGAAGATTCCAGATTTTTTTAATATTGCTAAAATAAGATTTCCCGAAATTTCCGATATATCTCTCTATATTATAAAAAGATCTCGCCGCCGCCGCCGCCACCGCCGCCGCCGTGTAGGATAGTCCCTCATGGGCCCCCGAGCCTGAATTATTCTAAGTCCCTCAAAGACCCCCGAGCCTGGATTATTCTAAGTCCCTTATAGGCCCAGGGGCTGGGGCTAGCCCCACCCCTTTCCGCCAAGCCCCGAGCCCGAATTATTCTAAGTCCTTTTCCAAAAACATAGGTCCCCCAAGGCTACGGGCACCTTGGGGGGGGGGGGGAGCACTCTTGGGCGGGAGGCGATTGCGAGCGCGCGCAGCGCGCGAGCCACGATAAAATCCTAGTATATATATATATTCCGTAAGAACTCTCCGGATTTATTCGGAATTCTTATAAATTTTCGAGATTTTATACGATTCCATGATTTTATCGGATCCTTTTAAATTTTCCATGACTTGTTGGTATTATATGACTATTCGAGGTTTTCTCAACATTCCGTGAGATTTCAATAGATTCCTCATGATGTCATAAGTTTTCGTAAGTTTTTGCACATTTTCGGGGTCCGTGAATATTTCGACCGAATCCTGGGGATTCGTAGAATTCATAAAGCATCTTTACAACTGGCAACATGCAGACTCTACACATCACCAAATCACCAGACTCTACACATCACCAACTCTACACAAGTACCGATTCACAAAACTCTTACCGGCAAAACTCTCACCGGCAAAACTGTCACTGGCGCAACTCTACACAGGCAAAACTGTCACCGGCAAAACTCTCACCGGCGAAACTCTCCACAGGCAAAACTCTCACCGGCAAAACTCTCACCGGCAAAACTCACACCGGCAAAACTCTCACCGGCCAAACTCTCACCAACAAAACTCTCAACGGTTAAATTTACCTCAGTACAATTCGACACGTCAATATTGTCCCGAGATATATTTAACGCGTGCTCAATTCGCCATGACAAAACTGTGCACACGATCGTCTTTTGCCGCAACAACTGTACACAGCCTTAACGCCATTCATCGAGATTTTCACCGATTCTACACGGTCCCCAATTCACCAAAGTCCCAACTCTACACAAGCTCAACTCTACACATTCACCAACTCACACCCAATATAAGTTTCTACCTTACCTGCAGATGGTATTGGATGTGTGTTGGTGAATGTGTAGAGTTGAGCTTGTGTACAGTTGAGACTTTGGTGAATTGGGTACATAACCGTGTAGAATCGTTGAAAATCTCGATTGATGGCGTTAAGGCTGTGTACAGTTTTTACGATCGTGTGCACAGTTTTGTCATGGCGAATTGAGCACGCGTTGAATATATCTCGGGACAATATTGACGTGTCGAATTTTACTGGGGTGAATTTAACCATTGAGAGTTTTGTTGGTGAGAGTTTTGCCGGTGAGAGTTTTGCCGGTGTGAGTTTTGCCGGTGAGAGTTTTGCCGATATGAGTTTTGCCGGTGAGAGTTTTGCCTGTGGAGAGTTACGCCGGTGACAGTTTTGCCTGTGTGAGTTTTGCCGGTGAGAGTTTTGCCGATATGAGTTTCGCCGGTGAGAGTTTTGTGAATCGGTACTTGTGTAGGATTGGTGTTGTGTAGAGTTGGTGCATGTGTAAAGTTGGTGTTGTCTAGAGTTGGTGATGTGTAGTCTGCGTATTGCCTTACAACTTTGTTTTAAATTTCGTGAATTTCCGAATCGCATGGACAGGAGATTTCAATAGTGGTTAATCCCTCGTCTATTCCTAAGCATAATACGCGATGACAAAGATTTTGGTTGTGCTTAAATTCCAAACATGTTGTACACTGGGCGTATAAACGTTGTAATCATTCTACCTGATACTGCGACTCCTCTTTCACATTGTTTTTATCTTCTTCTTTTTTTCGTTTTTTTTTTTACTTACATAAGCACAGCCTTCATCTTTCGAGCCCCTTTCGCTCAACGAAAACAACGTCGATAATTGATTAGTTGTGGAGATCATGAATCGCTTGCAAAATTCGCTTTACGTGACCGATTTTTATGATCCCCAATTCTTTAAGATCGCGTCGCGCTAGCGTCAGCAACTCCCTACCTCGTATATCGTGAGATATGAATTTTTCCGTATACTCGCCAAGTTGAAGATTCTCCAACCATTGGCACACGTCTTGAACACCCCAAGTTGTCACTTGATCACGTGCTAGATGACTGCTGGCATTTCCACCGGAACGGCGGAACTTCAACCAGAATAAACCACGATGACGATTCTTTTTGTCGCCCTGCGGAATTCGACGTAGCGATGTTCGATATACATATATGTTAATGGAATCCAGAAGCGTTTCTGTCTACCGCTATTATTGACTAATTCATTAGCAAGCAACATGCTATTCCGTGCTATTCTAATGCTAATATCGATCACGGATGGGCATCGTCTTTTATCCGAGGCATTCCACCTGGTTTCGACCTGGATTTGACCCTTAACCCTTCCGATTGGGTCCGCAATTTTGTATATGATTGAGATAACTCCAAAAGGCACATATTATTTTTTTTAATTAAATTTTTAACATTTTGAATTATCTAAAATTTGTTTAAACAAATTATTAAAATACATATTTTTTAAATATGAAAAGATTCTAAAATATCCTTTTTCGAAAATAAAACTTTTTGATTACCAAGCCGAAGCGGGTCGACGGTTCCAGCAATTTTCTTTCGTCCTTTTCTCAACAAAAAAAATTAATTAATTAAAAAAAGATAGTAACCTCACAATGAGCAGCAACTAGAAAATTTTCCTATGCAGCACATGATTTTTAGAATTTTTAAAGATTTTTGCCAATGTAACATATAATTTTGTTATTTTTTTCAGATCATTGGGAATGTATACAGGGAGTTCACGAGGAAATAAGATAGGCCAACGCGGCTGCGCAAGAATCGGGAAGCCTGATAGGCTACGGCCTACGACCGGCAGTATATCTCAACCGAGCGGCGATCGCGTCCTCATGTGGCAAGAGATGGGTCAGTGCGGGTAGTGGTAGGGGCAAGGGACGCTAAGGGGATGCCAGAAGCCACGTGGGCTATGTGTTATAAGTTAACTAGTTAGAGTAAATTAAGTGATCACCATCTCAATGCGATCGCATCACTTAATTGTGAATCGTTATGAAAATAATTAATAATAATTAATACACTGCATGTTTACACTGAAAAAAATATGTCATCGATTCAATAAATCCATCGTTTGCGGGCTGCCAAAAGAAGTACTTTTGAATTAACTCTAGTTCTTATTCGTTCAGTCCCATTTAACATTGAAATAATAAAATATTATTTTGCTTACTTTAGAGTTATTGTTTCGATCTCGTATGGAATTGGAGGAATTAGAATTCAAATTAAGTTGATAACGCTTGTTTTTGGCAGTCCGCAAACGATAGCTTTATTGAATCAATGACATTTTTTGTTCAGTGTACTAAAGAAGTAATTAAAATTTTCAACCCAGATCTTAATTCAACTGGTTTTAACAGATCTTTGAAAATATCTTAACAGTTTACGGCGATTTGCAAAAGCGAGTAAGCTATTACACACAAAACGGGTAATTTTCTGCAGGCCACAACGAACTACCCTTTCGTAAGTCAGTCAACTACCTAAGTGCAACTTGTGATTGACATGCAGAGTCCACAATGAATTGTAAACGCGTGTGAGTTATTTAAAATACTAAAGGTATTTTTTTAAATCGGTAATGATCTCAGCCGTTCACCCTTTATCACGCTTATAAGTTGGTAGATTTGGCAATTTATCATATCACGTGCACAAATGTGTCGTAAAAATCATAAGGCTTGGTAAGCGTGTACGGCCCGCCAGTTTATAGACAGTTGAGTTTTATCAGTACTCGCTCGAGCCCTCTAATACCACCTCTCCGGAGTCTCCTGCGGGCCCGACAGGTTGGTCTGCATGCAGCGAGACTGGGAACCCTCATTTTGACGCGCAATCGCATTTGCCTGTCCTATTTCCTCGTGAACTGTATTAGCAAGAAAATTTTTCTAGCTGCTATCCATCGTAAAACTTTTATTTATTTCTAAATTTTCCATTTTTCTTTTCTTTTTTTTTTTTTTGAAGGCCGAAAAAATAGATAGATTCGTCGACTCACTTCGGTTTGATAAACAAACAATTTTTATATCGAAAAAAGGTATTTTCGAATTTTTCAGATTTTGAAAATGGGTCTTTTAATAATTCGCTTAGACAAATCGTAGATAATTCAGAATGTAAAATTTTTTTTTTTTTTAATGAATTTGTGTTTTTGGAGTTATGTCAATCATATAGAAAAATGGCGGAACCAATCGGAAGGGTTAAGGGTCAGACTCAGGTTGAAACGAGGTGGAATGACTCATATATATGTGGTATTCCTGGCCAACTCAGTAAGTGTTCAACCGTGACCCCTTCCTATTCGCCCCATAATTTTTAGTACTATTCTATATGCTCGAAAGAACACTTTTATTTTTTTTAGTGATACTTTTTTTATCATGAATTTTTTAATTAAATATTTTGCGACCCAATAAAAAAATTTGATATTATTCTCATAAATTCTGTATTAGATATCAACATTTTTGAGTTTTGACCCAGAGTGGGCAGACGTTTGCGCCGATTTTTTTAATTATTAAAATTAAAAAAAAAGAAAGCTGTTAAAAATGGAAACAAATTAAATAAGATGGCAGTTCATGGTCGGGTGTTGCGTAAACATTTTATACATAACGCAAGATTATTTTAGAATTTCGTTGAAGCTTTTTTTATCGATATAATAAAAAAAACATGTATTAAATAATGAAATATCGTTTTACAGTTGAATAAGACAAAATGATCATAACATAGGATTTTTGAGAATAGTTTCAAATTTGTAAATTGGAGCGCAACCTTTTTATTTAAATAATACATGAAAAAGAATGTAAAAAAATTGAAAGTGTTTTTTTGAGCATATAGAATAGTATAGAAAATTATGGAGCGAATTCGAAGGATTTAGAGTTGAACGCTTAATGAATTGGCCAGGAATACCCCATATACGTGGGAGATTCCAGGTGAATTTTTCATGCTCTGACCCTTAGCCCCTTTCAATAATGTTGAGAATTTTTTATCAAAAAGTATTTTGAAAAAGAAAACACATATGAGGCATCTGTCAGTTCAGCCACTTTCTTTTCGACCCTCTCAGATCTATCGCATAATTGGCCACCTTTCAGTACCACTTAAAAGCACTCTTTGTGAATTTTTTCAGATTTTTTAATCCATCCGTTTAGGAAATGTATATATTTTTTGTTATTCATATAATTTCGATGGAGTGAATCTGACAAAAAAATCACACATACAAAAAAATGTTGTTTTTCAATTAACTTTGTATTGCAATATGTGCCATATTTTTATTCGTGTTGCAAAAGCTATTTGCAGCAAACAAAATGTTAAACAATTTTTTTTACTCATTCGGATACCTTTCAAGTGGTACTAAAATGTGTCCAATTATGGGATAGAGAATGCCTCATAAGTATATTTTTTTGTATGGCAATACAACCAATATTTTCGACACACGAATTTCTGTAGAAATTAAAATTTTTTGTGATTTATATATTTGGATTCGTCGATATTTTGGAAATTAACAGTCCTATGGGAAAATGTCCAAGATTAAATTTGTTCAGCTTGCAAAGAGCTACATGATGAATATAAAAATGTTATTTTAGTATCCCTAAAATTTTGTTATATGACGTTAAAACAATAATATATCGTTTTTCGGGAAAAGTGCCACATTTTATAATATTTATATACTTACAGAAGAATTCTGTTTAAAATTACGAAATTTTCGAACCGTAGAAAACTGTTTTTATTTATTTATATAAATTTACAAATATGCGACTTAGCATTTTGTGTGAATATTGACATTTTTAAACTCAATTCAAGTGCGATTCCTAGAATGCTAGAAAATTGAAATTGTAGTTTTATTATTACATCATTTGAATCATAAAAGACACAATATATTATTCCGTAAAGGTCACCTATCTGTGATCTTAACTTTATAATTCCGATATGATATCCAAAAATGTACACAAATTATTATATTGATTTCAAGCGGCATGCAAATGTAGCATTATATAACATTTGATGCATCTCGTAAGCATAAAAGTATTAATAATATTCCGTTAAAATAAATTAGAATTCAACATCATTTTTGTCTTGGAAATCATTCTCATAATCCAGAGAAAAATTTTGGAACAAAAAAATAAACGGAGAGTCAACGTTGGGATAAAGTTTTTGTTTTGCATTTGGAAATTTGAAAAATTAGTGTCTCAAATTCATTGTGAGATCCTAACATTGGACGCAGCTCACATAGTTTGTAATTGTTCAAGGAAATTTCGGTAAGAAAAAGAAAATGTTGAGTTTGTATTCAATTTTTTTTGACAACTTAATTTTTTTTTTTGTACTGCGACCGAAATCATTTGTTGAAAAAAAAAATGTATAAATCACCAACATTCGATGATGGATATTTTATATTTGTGAAATTACTTAATATTTAAGCACTAGAGTAACATTTTTGTTTGACTCTTCGTTGGATGACAAACGCTTCACAAAAAATAAAGATAAGCCATTTATGTAAATAAATTGAGTAGTAATGTATTTACATCGAGCCATGCTTTAAAAAACTACTGCTAAGATTCTATTTTCATGAGCACCGAAATTTATAAAAGCGTATTACCCGCAATGGGATTGAGTACTCAGATAATCCAAAACAATGCACATATTAATTTGTATTAATAACAACTTAAGATTATGGATAATTCTAGATGATATGTGCCATTCTGCATAAGCTTCTTTACGATTGATTATTTTTATTTCCAGAAAATTTATTCTCAAAATAACGATGCTATAAAATCCTTCGTCAATGTATGCATAAAAATACTCGCCCCGGTAGGCTCTGCTACCGATCTTGTAACTGAGTCTCGATTTCCACGGTTTCACCGAGATTAGTCGAACTTTCAGCCTATTTTTTTTTTAAGTCATTTTCTCTAGTCACTTTAACCGATTTTAACTGATTTTAACAAGTTTTAACCGATTTTAACATATTTTAACAGATTTTAACCGATTTTTTTTGTTAATCAATTTCGTTCTGTAAGCTTACCGATATTTACTGTCAAATCGAACGTTTTTTCTTCTTATTCGGTTAAAATGACTGTCAAAGTAGGTGACACCGGATATTAATCGAAACTACTCTTTCTCACGGTTAATAAGTCGGTATTTTTAAAGTTTTTCACAGCTTGCCAGGGCGACGCGCATACTAGGTATAAAAAGATGTCGGATCAAATGGTCATTGGACATTTTTTATTGTCGTGCATGGTAAACCGAGCATTTTTCTTTGGTCAATTATTCGAAATTAGTTCGATGCATAACCGATTAAATAATATTGAAAAATAGAAAAATACCAAAATATCGAAAATATTGAATAAACCGTACCTGTTCATCCACCGTTATATTCTGCAGATAAACCATTCCTGTGCCCCTCTCGTCGAAAACACATTTCCGCAATTCCTGCTCCATTGAAGCCAACGATAATGACAACTTGTTCTCCAAATCCTCCCGTAGTCTCTGAGGCAGAAATTCATATTTAAATCGAACAAGTGCCCTTGCGAGACGACGGACCACGATACGGATTGAAAAACCAACATGAACGAAACAACAAAAAATCCTTTTTTTAACGTCAATAAAAGAAAAAAAAATGTCATGAATCCGAATCTTACAAAGACATAAAAATGTTTATATGTAAAATGGCCTGAAAAATCGATAAATATGCATCCCACTCTCTGCTTAGACTTACAATTTTCATACTGATGAGGAGTATTTTTGAGACGAAAAAAAAAATCTATTCCAAATTTCCGAAAGTCGTCATTTACCGTAAATCAAACCTATTTATAAAGACATTTTTACAAAAATTACTTACATTTATATATATTCTCGCATTTGAAGCATTTTCAGCCCAGAAAATGAAAAAAAAAATTATAAGGCGGAGAAATGAAAATTGAAAAATCTAGAAAATATGGCGCGGGCAAATACTTAAAAAAATAATGAACAACATCCAAGAGGATTGGAGTCTGAGGCTGGTCGAAATGGGATGGAATGCCCCATACATAACTGCTCCTGTCAATAGAAGAAATGGAGATAAAAGTTAAATATATTTACCAAGTTCTGCGCTTTATCGCGAAGTAGTTCGCAAGATTCTTCATAAAGCTGCCTAGCGTTTGACACTAGTTCGGTGACAACAGGTCTCAGATTGGGCTGTTTGAAAAAAAAAAGAAAACAACATACGAGTACAGTAAAGTGGGTTTTGTAGCTTATTGGATTCACTCTATGTACCAATATTAATTCAATAATTTTCGGCGTTTCGGTCTGCCATATTGGAACCGCCATTTCGAATAAATGAATTTTGAGTTGAGCTTCGTAATCAGCGTCTCAAAAAACCCGCAAGTACAAGTTCCCATGAAAATCATGATGAAAAAAAAAAGAAAAATAAATGAAACAATTTCCTGCCATTTTGGGCATATTTAGTTGAATCCTCACTGCCAACGAAGGGGTTAATATACCGATTCTTGCACTAAATCTTGTGACAAAAGTATTAGTATATTACACTACAAGGGCAGAAAGTTGAAATTCCTGCATTGCATGATATGGCTTGCATATCTCAACCTCGGCATCGCCTCGGGCATCATATCTCGCAGTGCAGGGCTTTCAAACTTCTGCTCGCGTGGTGTATACTGTTTTTCTTCATAGCCGGTCGAAAGTACGGTGATGAATTGTATTGTTATAATCAATATATGTACGTTTTAGTTTGTATTGACGCCCGCCCCGACATTTGCGGCACGAGCAAAGCGAGTGCTGCTGGGGGGGGGGGGGGAGGTGCAGGCATCAAATACATCGACAAAAAGAAGTGTAATCACACATTTTCAAAAAAAATAATTTTACGTCGGTAGAGAACTTTTATGTTCTTCTTGCCATTTTTTATAAGTCTCGTAGACTAGTGTATATCTGTCAGCAGATTTTTTGGTAACGTTTCTGTTTCTACTATTAATTGCGTTTCGGCATCAAAATCTTTGATAACCTCTTCCTCGTCCGTGATTTCGTCAAATGAATCCATTTCGTTCGTTTGTGATTTTTTTTTATTAATCTTTAGTCAATATTACTTTGTACATTATATTAACTAACAGCCAAATACACAAATTAAATCCGAGCGAGTTTTGAGGTTATATGATTCTGGCTGGCGGCAGCAACGAGTCTCATGTATTGAGTAACGGTGCGCGCGAGTAAGTTTTTGCTTCCGCTGTTACAGAGGGCGCGAGTGTAGTTCTATCAATGCTTAAAGTTAGACTTTCTGCTTTACAATCGATGCAGGAGGAACGTACTTTCGACCGAGGTATGAAGAAAATTAATTTTTTCATAATGATCATTTTGAGTGTACAATTCGGTGGTGGAAATCCGAAGCGTCGAAGTAGAAATTGGTATGCAAAATGAGTTTTGTAGAATGAACGTGCTATCAATTTTTCGTACCAAACGTCGCATAATTTTCACCCGGTCTTTGCTAAGTCATGTCCGTAAATATGAATATAAATTTCTTAGGACTATTTACCCCGTCTAGAATCTTTCCCTCGGGATGAACTTTTTCCAGACCCACAGCAGTACGATCCGCAATCTGGTAGAGATCTTGTTCGAGACTTGGGTGTGATATAATGAGCAGTTTAACCCATTTCACAAGTGTCGTTACGACTTCGATGAAGCCGAGTAAGATGTTCAGTTCTTCCTCGTAAAGTTGTATTGGTTTTGCGTCAATATTTAATTGGCATCGCGAATGCGTTTGTGAAGTATTGCTCAAAGTTGATGTCGACTGTGAAACCGCGGCTGATGTACCACTTCGCTGTTTCTCTTCCCACGTCCTTAGCGACGTTTCCAACGCCTAAAACATTTCCCACACAAAAATCAAAAAGGTCCTTTGATCATAATACAAGAAAGGGCTGTTAAATGCTCAAAAAATAATTTGAAAACACATATGCGTAAGAAAACTACACACTGTTAAAAATGTCACGAAGTTTGCAACACATTTAACATACAAAGATGTAGAAAATATTATTTAATTAGAAATTAATAATATTTTAGATATTATCAATTTTTAATATTTAGATTTAATTAGAAATTAATATTAATTAAATTAGAATTCGTATGCATTAGAATGGAAAATTACTAGTTTTCTCTTAAATTCAATATTTGCATATTAAAATAATGTGCTTTGTAACGAAAAAAAGTTTTTAAATTTTTATAAAATTATTGTTATGTAGTGGTACTTAAAACACTGCTGTACTGCACTATAAATTTCAAATAATTGTATATATGAATAGTACAATTTTTTAAATAATTTCCACTATAGGAGTAAGGTAATATTCTTGCGCATTGGTCAATTAAATTTCCTATACTATAATACGCATAAAATTTCATATATATTTTATGAATTTTTAAACAACATTTTTAAACACTGTATAATTGAAGAAAAATCGGAGAAATGAAAAAAGAAAAAAAGTAATAAGTTGAACGTACACTGTTAGAAAAGACTAGAAGTTTTTATACATAAACTCGTAATCGAAATTTAATACACAATTGTGGTATAAAAAACATGTACTTTTCCAATAAAATTAAAACCAATTATCAAAATTGAAGTTCTTTTAGCTGTTAAATTAAAGTAAATTATTGAAAGTGCTGTACCATACATTAATTTTACATTACATTTGTATATTAAATTTAATATACTAGTTTATGCATAAAAACTTCCAATAAAAGTGCATTAAATTTCAAATACATTTTTTCTACAGTGTAAAGAATGCAACGACTTATTTTCACTCACTCTGTTTCGATACAGCATTTGCATACGGTTTTTATGAATGATTCTTATGATGCCTGGTGGTTGGATCCATGCCTCGCCGTCGACTTGTATAGGAACTCCCTCATCTCCAAGGATGTTTATCTGGACCGTTTGACACTGTGCTATTCGATGATGTTGCAAATTTATCAAACGCGACGCAGCCATTTGCACCGAACCGAAAACTGCGACGACCTCCAATATACGGTCATCGAATGATGGTGCAAGAAACAAATCTCCTTCTTTTGTACCGCCCCAGAAATTCGTACCGCCCATGAAACTGTGGACGATAAACGGTGTATTATCTAACGGGAAATTATTTTGACAACTGGTTCCTCGACGTCATACGCTTAAGCTCGAGCGTTCGTCAAAAACATTATTAGCCAAGTTAGTTTTACTTTAATAGTCGTTAATTTATTGCGTATAATTGTCGTAAAAAATCACACAATGCATTGTCAATTTATAGTCGAACAAGATCAAACTGGTCGAAAATTGTCATAAGACTTGCAAAGGGAACTTGAGATCGTCGAGCCAAAGCGTATTTTCAGGTAAATCTTTTTTTGTTTTGTTTATTGAACAATGATGAATGGTTTCTTCAAACTTTTACATCGCGATCTACAAAAATCCGTATGAACGACTTATAAAATTAGTTTCCTTAATTTAATATCACCATTTTCACCGTAAACTATTCCATTCCCTACCTGTGCATGGTTTGATAACTAGCAAGCGTATTTGCTATGTTTTCGTATTTTTATCTAATATAGTACTAAAACATTAGCGTGGTCGTTATTTGCGGTCCGGACGAATTTTGACATTGAAAATACATGGAATTTTGCTATACCTCCAGTCAATTTTTGATTAGGGCACCAAGAAAACTCGAATGCATAGAAAGTGAAAGTAGCGTTGATGAATCAGTGGAAAAATCAGGAAGTCGCTAAATGCGGGAATTTCACGCGGCCAGTGAACTTATTTGGAAATTGGTATTATTGACGATACTGGTTATTGCAAATAGTTGCAATAGGAAATAAAGGTGTGAAGATAAAGAGCTGAACGCTCGACGCGGTAAGAGAAAAAAAAGACGTATGGAAAGAGTACTGAAGAAATCGCTAAATTACTAATTAAATCTAGAAACTGAAAAATCGATAAAACTTAACATTAATTAAACTGACCTCGGTATGTTGAGAACAACGATTCCTTGCAACGATGGTAGAGGTATCCTCTGGCCGTCGCACTCAAGTTGAACCCTTTGCTCAAGATTCTTGTACGTTTTTTGCAGCCACTGTTTCGATCCGAGAACCCCGTACCACATGTAATTCTTGGCTCGTGATCTGCACTTCTCGGGATGTTCTTCGCGTTTGTGATGAAAGTCCAGGCTGATCTTAGCGTCAATACCGATGCCAAAATAATTGTTCATAACGCATCGCTCGAAGTAGCCTTCCCTGAAGGACGGAAGACAGCACATCGCTCAATATACTATCCTAAATAATTCAATTATTATTATTTTTTTTTCTCGTGTTATGTTATTTACGAACATTAGAGTTTCATCGGGGTCCATGAGAGGAGACACCGCTGCACATAGAGCGTCCGCGTTCGCTAAAAGCGCTTGGCTGATGAGGCCCGCACCACCACTGACATCTGCGAGAAAGCGTAAAGCAATTATCAAACCCAGTCAAGACAATGCGGTGTCATTGACCCTTTCGAGTACGGGCGCCTTAAAAACTTCATATATAAACAACAGTAGTTTTTAACCCGACATTGAAAAAATACGAGATAAAGCTTATTATGAATCGTCGTATGTTTAAAAGTGCGTGTAAGAGCGAGTGAGTGCGATTGTATGCGCGTAAGAGCAAATGCCTGCAAGTGTGTGCAACTAATTCTCCTACCAGGAAAAATCAAATCGCAGTGATTTTCAGAAAACAAAACAAAAAATTAGAAAAATATTTCGAACAGGTGTCAGTCATGCTGGAATCGAAAATGGCACAGTTTTAATAGTAATAAGTTAACGGAAGGATATAAGACATCTGTCTCTAAATTAATTACGCAGCCTCAAAGCACTTTGTATATTTCTAGATAAAAATATTTGTAGAATCAGAAAAAAAACAACAACATACGTGGCCACATTGGCAATTGAACGAGTGGGTTGATGATTGGTAATTTCTTGACATCCTCTGTTCTGTCGACTGACTTTGCCCGATCGTGTCTCAAGCTCATATTGGAACCTCCAAATCTGGCAGCTGATGCCGCGAGTGACACAACTTCGGTAGCTTTTAAGAGGCTACCGCTGCTTATACGACGCGTTGCTTGTGGCGAAAATCCGACGTCCGGTAATTCCACGCTCACTGAATTCGTCAATTGGAATAAAGAATTTGTAAAAGTACGTTTTATTGTTCTACAATAGATATTAGGGATGTATGATTAATATTTGTTATAGCATTAACCCCTTTGTTGGCAGAGAGAATTCAACTAAATATGCCCAAATGGCAGGACATTTTTTCATCTTGTTTTTGATGCCAACTTTCGTTCATTTCGCATAAGTTCGAGAAAAATGATAGGAAATTGCAAACACTTCTCGATGATATAAAAATCTGAAAAAATTCATGCACATTAAAGGTACTGAAAAGATTAAATTTGCATAATAGTAATGCTGAAATTATATTAACAAATTGATTTTTAAAAAAAAATTTGTGAAACGGATCTCCCGGAAACCTACATTTTTTTTTGAACATGATTCGTTCATTTTTCCGAATGCGTATGAATTTTTTCAGATTTCAGAACTTTTTTTTGAGATCATTGAAACATCGGGTGGCTTAATTGGCGTGCAATCCCTTGTATACGTATCTAACGATCTTCAGTTCCAACTTTTGTCACGAGGGCGGCGTAACGAGGTACTTCACTTTTCAATCATATTTAATTAATGATTAATTGTTTGAAAATGCGAATTAATTTCTATATAAAATCCTTCGATTGGTAAATGCAAAAATTAACTTACATTTTTCCATACTTCCTCCACTGTGACGTCGCAAATGCGTTTCGGTCATCTCAAAACCAGTGGGATCGTGATGACTTTCTATCGACATCGATGGGCTTGGCGGATCAACGATAACGCTTATCGCTGGCGGGAAGTTTGTTGGAGTTTTTTCGTTCGAACGGATTTCATCCGATGTCACAGTAAAACAGCAAACTGGATTAAGTAAATCACTTTTTTTAACCCCTTCTTCTAAGGTCTCGCGTACAAGAATGTCTTGTTCATCCAGCGTTTTCCTTGGTATACCAGCGATTTTTGTCTTGAAATTCTAAATAGAAAGGGCGAGTAAAAAACGAAGTTGTATTAGTGACGAAAGTATTTATTGCGAAAACTACTTATCGCGATTATTAACATCATTTGAAGGGGTTTTTAAAAGGAATATATTTATTCAAGCACACAATTTGTTTATTAACTTTTAACTTTCCATGTCACGTATTTTAATTTTGGGAACTTCTATTCGAAATTGCAGGTAAACCTATTTTCAGTACCCATCGTGTGAACAAAGTTCGAGTATTGTACATTTTTTGTTAACCGTTTTGAATTCAGCAGTTTTTACTTAAAGTTCGAATATAACGATACAGAATATATTTTTATATTTTCTTCCGTCATTTTCAATTCTAAATTTTGAATTCAGTTTCATAATCAGTAACATAAAAAACCATCGAGTACCAAGTTTTATCCATATCCAGCCACTTTTTGAATTTCGACCGCCATATTGTATTTGCTATTTTGAGTTTTTGAATGTTGAGTTCAAATTCATAATTAGCGACCTCAAAAACTCCAGAGTACTAAAATTAAAATCGAAATCGAGTAACTTTATTCATTTTGACCCGCCACATTGGATCCGTCATTTTGAATTTTTTAATTTTCAGTTAAGATTCGTACTCATTGACCTCAAAAGCTACTGAGTACCAAATTTCATTCAAAACAAACCACCTTGTAAATTTCGTCCGCCATATTGGATCCGCCATTTTGAATTTGTAAATTTTGATTTGATATTCGTAATCAGCGAACTCAAAAACTCCAGGGCACCAATTTTCATCCAGATCGACTGAAATTTTCGATTTTCGTCCGCTATATTGACGCCGCCATTTTGAATGTCTAAATTTTGACCACGGTCTTCTACACAGGTCTGGGCACATTCTCAATTTTATCTACAATTATTTGAAAAGCTGAGATTTAATGAAGTCTGAACGAACCTCTTTGACCAGCATATTCATGTATCGCGCTGGTCGTTTAAACGATCGCCTCGCAATGTCATTCCCTTCGACAAATTGTGCCAAACTACAATATTTCCGCGGCTTTTCACCCGCGGCGTGCTCAATCTCGATACATTCCCTGACCGAATCGTATTTCTCACCAAGCATCGTGCTTATCAAGTCTTGGCCCAGGGAGCTCAGATCGTCTCTCATGCTCTCCGAATTCTGTAGCTCACTTCCACACATCTCCGAATTTTCCGGTGAATCAATGTGACCGATTTCCGAGCTTTCCGAAAGTTTCGTCGAGTCCAGTATGTCACTGTCTATGTTTCCTGTAAAGTGTCAGAACAATTATCCGGATATATATTGCATTAAAACTACGGGAAAACAAAAAAAAAACAAACGATATTCATTCGCGCATCGTTAATACACGTCTCCTTTCATTCATATATAAGTTAATCATATATAAAATGTACGCAGTACCAGAATAATCAAACAATTAGAAGTTCATACTAATAACAAGTATAATGCCATATTTTTTCCAATATATTGATAGTTATTCGCATAGTTGATGTTCCGCAACGCTGCTAAAATAGTTGTCAATGATACGCGGACAATATTCTCGTATTAACGCAAACCGTACTTGCAGCAAAATGAGCTATTTTCTATTATGTGGAGTGAGGCGGTTAAAGAAAAAGTTGCTACAGGCCTATTCGCAATACATTATAATATAATTATGACGATATAATGATATTATATAAAAAGAAACTAAAAGAACTAGAAGAACCTAAAAAGAGGAGGTGAAGGGAAGGATGGCCTCCGAGTTGAGGGAGTTAGAAAGGAGGGGGAAAGGGGTTCCTAAGGGATAGGGGGTCCAAGTGGGCTTGAGGGTTCCCGAGGGATATAGGAGGGTTTCCCGTGGGATAGAGCACCGAGAGAAAAATATAGTACTCATTCCCAGATTCGCAAAGTAATCGGGATCTAAAGTGGAAACATGACATTTTTTTCCAGACACATACAAAGATTTACTAGGCGTCGCCCTCTAACGTATTTAGCGTAAATAGTCCATCTTGTAATAGTAATAGTAAATCTTTGCATGTGTCTGGAAAAAAATGCCATGTTTCTACTTTGGATCTCGATTACTATACGAATTTGGGAATGAATACTACATTCCTTCTCTCGGTGAGGAGGGGTTCCCGAGAGGTATCAAGTAGTGATGCCGGTTCGTCAGAAAAGTATCGATATTTGGTATTGTATCGTATTATGTCGGCATGTATCGATTCCACAATATATCGATTCACATTATTTTTTAAATCTCATTGATTCACTTGGATCTTTAGGAATGCTCGTCGTGTCAAATAAAAAGGGCTGGTTTGGTATTGAGTGTCAGGAGTGTATAATATTCAGACGAAAACAGTGGCGCAGCGAAACGCGAGCTGCAAAGTGAATAGCTGGAATCGAAGGTCGAAATACTCTTGGCAATACGTACATTTATTTATTTCCATACAACATTCATAAGCATGCTGGAGGATTACTTAACAGTCGTCCCGACAATGCTTACCAATTTCACTTTCGCTGTTTTTCACTGTAAAGCTCTTAGAGTCCAAGGTATCGGACACCAAGCTATCCGAACTGACGATACTGTTGCTGCAACTACTTCGCGAAACATCGGTTCGGGGGCCTCCATTTTCCGGCTTGTGAATGCAACCGGTGGAAACATTCGTCGAGTTGCTCGAGTCTGAGTCTGGAGAGATTAATGCATCCTGAATAGTAGTGTCGTCGGATTGCGAGCTCGTGTCTAATGTTGCGCTTGTTACGGTCACTGCAATATCAGTTTGTGTTTCTATTTGCGTTATTTCGGAGATTTGTCGTTCCATTGTTAACGAATTTGGTGAGTTATCTTGTAGGCTTGGCGATGAAAGAGTTTGTTGCCCAAAGCCGTAAACGGGCCTAGAATTATAACGTTTTCAATTAAATACGTATCGGGATAAGCCCGTTAACCGTATAATCACTTAATCTTTGGGAATCAAAGGGATGGCAGAGAAAAGCGCTCTTTTGTCATTCACATCGCCTTGTTATACATTATTACATATGTCTAAAATTCAACTTTCATGCAAACCTTCAATGTGAGCTGTGACTTGATCGAAATAGCGGATATCGGACTATTCACTAGTTACTATACTAGGTTAACAATGTTGCTACTGGCGTGATGTTTTGATAGTTTTAAAAGGATATATATATATACATGGTGTAATCAATCGTGGTGCGTATCGTGATTATAACTCAAATATGTAGAAAAATCACCCGAGTAATAATCACTTTACGAAAATGTCGTACGACGAATAGTTGTTCAGTTATTAACTATAGTTACTTACTCTTGTAGGAGATTCGAACTGCTTCTTCTACTGCAACCAAAGTCGTCGGGCGGTGGATTCGAACTGTTCCGCCTACTATCGGCAAAGCCATCGGGCGCCGGAAGTGTTAACATTTCTTCAACCTGTGAATCTCTTCTCAAATCGGGCATTGGACTCAAAGACGCCAAATTTGGTGTTGGGCTAGGGCACGGTGAATTCTCCATACTGTTTGCTGATAATATCGTTGGCATAGGGCACAAATTGTCAGCTGGGTCAAGTTTCAAACCCAGTAAATCGAGTTTTTCTCTTTTGCCTGAACACAAAATGTCGTTGAAATTATTATTTCATGTCGTTCGAAGATATTTAATTGATACTTTGATTGCTGGCTATTTTATGAGTAAAATTAATATTCTGTACTACGTCGGGAATAAATAAACTAGAATTTTTTATCTTCTTTTAAAAGCGTTGCCGATTACTATTGTTGTAGGTTTGATATTTTCATATTGGACGTGCTAATATGAAAATGGCGTCTGTATATAGTAAAATAAACTAATTTACTACAACTCGTCAAGTACTGAGGTCTTAGTTTTTTTTTACAATCAAATTAATTGATTTATTATTAAACGTTATATCGATTTTTTCGAGCTCATATTATTTCACTTTGAAGACAAGTTTTTATTTATTTTTATTTCATCTTGAAATGCGAGAATATGTGTTAAGTTTACAATAAATATATTGTATCTCTATAAATGTAATGTCGAGCGACATGTGCTTGATCTATTTTCTTGATTTATTTCACAACTGTTTGCACGTATATCGCTCAAATTTTGTACACTTGGCGTTTTTTGACCTCGATCAAATACATCTTAGTTTCGGTTAGCCGAGTATGCGAGATTTTCGGAAAATGCTTTCTGAATATAAAAGAGAAAGAGGCTTAGAATATTAACGATGTTAATAGATTTTCAGAGAATTTGGCAGGGAAAATTAGAAATTTTCAGAACAATCAGTAATATTTAGATTCAAGGAAATCCTTGACTTGAGGAATTTTTATGCATTATCAGAGAAATATTTTCACCAGGATAAGTAATCCTATTTTCCCTTTTACCGACCACCGGCATGCCTTTTATCGGGGCATGCACCGGTGCTCCGAGGGTTGCGTAAATTAGGCGCAAATCTCTTGGGAATGTAACAGAGATTGAGATAAATTTATGAAGAAACTTACTCATTAACGTATTTGGTGACGCCGTATCGTCAGTTATGGTGATGTTCGGTGTTATAGTGGCGCGTTTTCCGCCAGCAGTATTATTTTGGTCATCTATCACAAGTTCCGTGTGTTCGACGAGTTGTCTTATGGCTCTTTTCAGGCTGTTTGCCCTACGAAAATAAATAAGTCGATGTAGCACATAAGTGAACGAAAGGCGAACGATTTAAAAGATATTTTAGTACCTCGCCATCGTCGCTTCTCTTTCCATGTGACTTTTCCGTTTTCTCACTCGCTCGAAATTTGTCATGTCTTTTTCTGGTTTTTCCAGGACGCCTTTTTCCTGTTCACTCGGCGACGAACAAGCTTCAGTTCGAAGCGCAATTTGTTCGAGATCCTTGGGACTGTCATCGGTTAACAAATTTTCCTCGTTACTTAATGTTTGCAAAAGCATATCTAATTTTTGCTGCAGTACTTGACACTTTTCGCCAAGTTGTTGATCACCAGCATTCATACTGGCTTCCAATACGCGAGAACCGAAATCTTTTACGGTATCGCATAAAACTCTGAAGACACGAAAAAAAGAAAGAAAAAAGAGATTTTTCGTTAGGAGACATTCGGATTAAATTGGTATGCGTACAGCAAAAAATACTAGCAGGGATGATTTTATTATTCCATTACGAAAGTAGCATATTTCAACACTAGGGCGAAATAGTACGTTTAACACCAGGGAGAAATACATTTCGACACTCGGGAGAAATAGTACATTTTAACACTAGGGAGGAAAGCGACGCTACCACCCACACGCAGTGAAATTCGTGTCCTTCCCGTGTAACATACTATTAATTTTTTTCCGACTTGGTTGAAATGAACAGGTTCGCATGCGTGCATAAGCGGTAACCTCGCGAATACTTGACAAAAATGCTACACACTCTAAGTTCAGATCCTGTATTTATTCCTGCCGGGATATCCACTATTTCCTCCAGGAGCTCTCCCGAAGGGTGTAATGGAACTGTACTGTGCGTGTGTATTCGTCATTAGTTAAAAATCGGTCACTGCGCTCCCGCGTTACACGGAAGGAATAGGATCATTTCAACCAAGTCGCGAAAATAGAATATTGTGTATCAAGTGCGTGAAGTAGGGCATCTCCGCGTGAGTTGCACATTTTTGTAATAGCCGTGAGATAAGTGAGGTTTTTTTTGGAAACGTTAAGGTGTAAGTTTTGTGAATGCTGTGCGTAAAGGAAAAGTATTGCGTCAAGTTTTCACTTTTCGAACGATGTTTCCTTTACCCCGAAAAAGTTTACTTTTCGAACGGCTATTACAAAAACACTTTTTATGCCATACCCGTGCGCGAAGAACGACTTCGCGCACGCTCCGCTTCGCGTCGTGTGTGCTAAATCGCACTTCGCACACTGGTAGCATAAAATTTTGTTCGGAACTCGTGCGAGAAACTTTTTCTCAACTCTTGTGATTGCAGTAGTCGCCTTCGGTTCGTGCTGCAAACTCACACTGTTGGAAAAATGTTTCGTCGCACTCGTATCGAATTTTCTTGCATGTTGAATGATATTTTCACTACGTCGTCAGGAAACTGCGAAAAGTGCTCTTTCCTGAACGACGGACTGAAAAAATATTATCGCATTCTTGAGGTAGAACAATGCGATTTTTTAAATACACTTTCAATATTGGTAGATATTTTTGAATACAATAAAAATTGAATTCCTCCACGAATATTTTTGAATAAATTTATTGAAAGGTGGCGTTTTTCTGACTAATAATAATTCCAAAGCTTTCGTATTTATTTTTCTACTTTAATATTGCATTTCAACGATAGCGTCGAAAAAATAAATCATCATGAATTAGTTTATACTATATTTTATTGAATTATGCGCGAATATTCGAAATATTCACGATTATTCAAATTATTCATAGATATTCGTGTTATCCAAATTTTCAAATATTTAAGTTGAATTACTAAATATCAATATAATATTTATTTCTATCCGGAATATTCGTAATAATTAATCCCATTAAATTAACATATACCGAGAATTTTACGTAGTGGACAAAATATTAAAAGTTGGATGTTGAATTTTTCATTTATTTATTTTGATTTTCATAAATATTCTCATTTCACGCGATTACTCGAATTATTCATAAGCATTCAGATTATGAATATTTTCGAATATTCAACACGACCTTTGGAAATTAAAAAAAAATCATATTCAATTTAAAAAATTCAAATAATCCTACCATCTCTTTAGTTTTTTTTTTTTTTTAAGTATAAATTTTTATTACATAGTTCAAAACAATATGTAATATAGAAATATAGTCAACTCACTTGGCACTGGAAATGATAATGGGTTCTTGATCAGACTGAATAATATTAGCTATATGCGATGTAACGTTATCCTCGTATTGGTGAACCATAGAAATATTCAAAGTCGACTCAGTCTGAGTAAGGCTCATTTTGTGACATGGAAGCGATATGCTTCGTTGAAAGGTCATAATACTCCAACGGTCCAACATTTTGGTGCTAGCCTTTTCGTATTTTTCCAACAATTGCGGCAAGTGCGTATCGTCATCGCACGAAGCACCCCAGCCGAGTACACGGGCCAAATCATTACCCGTTCCGAGTGGTAACACACCAACTTGGCATTGCTTCTGTCAAGAAACATGAAAATTAGTCCTTCAACAAGTATCCCATGAAAATCATAAGCAATAATTGTATCATTCCGCCAACATAGACTATGTTCGTCGATGATGCATAATTTGAAACCAGAGAATAATTTCGCAGAAACATATGGGGTCCATTCCATGCTAACTCGCCTAACCTTACCTTGTCAAATCCGGTTCGCGATTTTGTTTTGTTACTCTTTCAAATGAAAAATGCATGCAATTAAAAAATTCTAAATGGCGGATCCAATATGACGGAAGACAATGTAACATATTTGATGAAAGTGAAACTTTACTCTCGGGAGTAATGGAGTCGCTGATTACGAATCTAAACTCAGAATCTGGAATTATAAAATGGAAGGTCCAGTATGGCTGACCAGAAAGCAGAGTGAATTTCGAAAATCTGACCACGGATTCGTAATCGGCGACCCCGAAAACCGCCAAATATACATTTTCATGAGATTTCCATCGTTTTTCAACTTTGCGTCCGCCATCTTGAATATTGGGAATCTGACCACGGATTCGTACTTAGCGACCCCGAAAAACTCCAGATATACATTTTCATGAGATTTCCATCGTTTTTCAAATTTGAACCCGCCATCTTGAATTTTGGGAATCTGACCACGGATTCGTACTTCGCGACCCCGAAAAACTCCAGATATACATTTTCATGAGATTTCCATCGTTTTTCAAATTTGAATCCGCCATCTTGAATTTTGGGAATCTGACCACGGATTTGTACTTAGCGACCCCGAAAACCCCTAGATATGGATTTTCATGAGATTTCCATCGTTTTACAAATGTGTGTCCGCCATCTTAATTTTTGGAAATCTGATCACGGATTCGTAATCAGCGACTCTGAAAACCCACAAGGGTGAAAACACGTTGGCGCTGAAATTTTGAGAACTTTCGAAGATAATGAATTTTCTCGAGAAAAACTGCTTTGTTTACGTGTATAACAAAAATAAACAATAATTTCGAATTATTGCACAGCCATTCTTGTTCTGGAATATAAAATTCATACCAGAAATACAAAAATAAGCTCGACAATTAAGAGAAAACTACGTCAACTACTCAATAAATGGTTATTGAAAAGGTGACACTAGTATGTCACTATGCTTCAAAAGGTTAAACGTGTTGTAAATTTCATAACATTTTTTCAAGTATGTAAAATAGATGACACACCATGCTGTTACGAAAACTCACATCACACAGAGGCTTACTATGCATTAGAGATGAATAGAAACAGAGTTACAGTGACTTCATGCATATTAAAACGAAGAAGAATTAGTCAAATGAGCTAGTAATCTTAGAACGTAGACTATCGAAAGCTGCTTAGGATCATCGTTCTTAGCAGAAGAGAGAAGCAGGAATTAATGAAAAATTACGAAGATAAATTAATAACGAAGAAGACGAAAGAGGCCACAGCAGACAAAGAGTATAAATTGAGAGGCCTTAATCACCGTGCATTATTCTTGAACGATGTTACTCACGTGCATTCCTAACCGATCGATTTCTGAAAGGACCCAACCGACAGACCCATCGCCACTGCACACCAGAATCCGAAAGGGGTCGAAATGCCGAAAGAGTCTTAGCCTGTTTATAATTTTTGTACTTAAAATCTCTGTCATCTCAACAACGCAAAAAACGATTCAGCGGAGGATATATCGATTCGCACACTAGTCAAATCAATGTTAATTTTGCATCTCACTTGCCAGTCGACTACTAATATTAGACCGTGTAGGAGGAACACAGAAAGTGGCAGTGGAGAGTGGATGTCCGCAAAAGGGGGAGGGCTTTTCACCATCCGTGCTGTGGTGTCACATAGTTAACGAGCTTTTAGAACGACTTAATGGGAAAGCCATGTACACTCAAGGATACCCAGAAAACATAGCCATGGTTTTAAGGACGATGGACGTAATACGGCTTCGGGTCTAATTCAGAACGCACCGAGGAAAGTGGAAAGTTAGTGCAGAGACATCAGGTTAGCCTAGTTAATCTAGAGGAGAAACTGACATGGTCATCTTCACGCGCAGACGGAAACTCGATGTCCGGGAAGATCCTAAATTTCCTAAATGAGGAGACAACTCGAGAAAGGAGACACTAATTTTGCGGGGTAAACTTCGACCAGGTTTCTAGACGGAAATCACAGTCATCGTGGCGCGATGCTGGACAATTTTGGGGCAAAAAGATTTGCGTTTGTTCCGACAGCCAAGTCACATTGAGCACATTGGAAAATTGCGAAGACAAGTCGGGCCATACACTGCAAAAAAATATCTACTTGAAATTTAATGTACTTTTACTGGAAGTTTTTATGCATAAAATATATTAAGTTTAATATACAAGTGTAATGTAAAATTTAGTGTATGGTACAGCACATTCAGTAATTCAATTGAATTTTACAGTAGAAATGTCATCGGTTTGTTATCCGAAATGGGGCTCCACGACCAATGAATTTGTATTTTTGTTGGCCGTATGAGCACCTCCGTGCGATTAGAGAAAGTCGAACCTCGCAAAATAGTTTTGGGTCTCGGGAAATGCACGTGAAAGTGACGCCGGTTCGAAATGCGAATAGCCTTAGGGATAGCGGGAGTCATCTGAGGGAAGATTTTGCAACGGGCAAACAATCATTAGTGTTATTTTGTTTTGTTTTTTATTGACGGGGTCATGTTGCCGATTTTTGGTGTAATCTTTTTCGGATATTTTCGGACATTCTCGTTCGCGTATTTTTCCAGTATCAATCCGGTTGGAAATTAGTAGGATTTTCGTGGATAATGAGTGCATTAGCTGCGCGGAAATTCGTATATTTTGACTTACTGTTTTTATGTAGCTTTCGTCGATTTTAATAGGGCTTTTTCTATCACTAATTTTAACGATCATGAAAGTATTATTTCCCCCAATTTGCCGGAATAAATAACAGTGGAATTTTCTCGGAATTTTAGTGGCGCGTTTATTTTATTTATTTTTCCGTACTATTAGCGAAATTCGGCTCGCATTACTAAAAAAAACTACACGGTCAAACAAACTGAAAAAAAATCACAAATGATTCAGCGTGGTGTTTTTTTGTACGAACTACCCAAGGTCCATCGCGATCGAATAGAAACGAGTTTTCAAATATCCTTAATAATTCAAAGTTTGCAGCATGGTCCGCCGTAATGCATCATCAAATCATTGTGAAAACAAAAGGAGATGAGAGTCTTACCCCGGACCGGGTCCACCGTTGATAAGGTCGAACACCTGAGCTGGGTTCAATAATTGCTTGAATCTTCTGAGGAACTTAATGCCTTGATTGTCGCCCGATTTACTGTTGACGAATACTAAAAGTGGACTGCAACCGTTTGGCCGCACGGCTTCCCAAGCTTCGTCGCTACCTATGTAACAAAACAAGCAATGGCTTGTTATTACGGTAGCATATGTGGCATTCCACGGTATTTCACACAACCAAAAACCCGACCGACTCAAAACGAATGCAGCATCTGTGGTTTTTTGCAATTTTATTGTAAGGTTTGTTCTATTTGTTTTTAAAAAATTTAAAAAAAATGGATGGAAGTCTATAGTCAAGTGGAAAAATCATATTGATAAAAATAACCAGGGCAATATTTTCGTGATTCAACACAGTTTACGATAGAAATATTTCAATTTAAAAAGAAATTCAGGTCAGTGAATCTTGAATAACTTTAAAATGACTGAGTAAAAGTCATATCGAATCCGTCAGGGTTGTAGATTTTTTTTACACCAGGGTATGTAACCGTTACGCTAAAATATATAAATATTCGTTTACCTATACTGTGCAATGCTGTGGGAGGCACAACGCTTAGTTTTGATGGTCCTAACGGACATGTCACGCTTATAGCTGGTCGACATGCCGTATGTACGGTTGCTCTGCACCACAAACATCGCCAGTCTTGAAGCCTGCGAACAATAATTATTCATTTGTCATACAGACTGTTTTTATGTATTTTAGTATATGAGCGACTATCCCAGATTTCACCCGCTCAAAAATGACTGCTGTACATTGTTAGCGCGTTTTATTGTATATAGCATACCTTAGTACAGAACCACAAGTTTTGTCGCAGATGAAACATTTTGATGATACTGGTAAGTTGCCTTCCATCCATTGGTGTGGCATCTGAATGTTCTGTAATGTATCACAAATTCTGCAGAGATTACGTTTCGAAAATTAATGCAATAACGTGATTTTTGTAAATTTCCAAACCGCCAAACAATTCGAACTTCATTACCAATTTGCTTCAATTCGTTTAATTTTCATACAAATTTTCAGCCCGGCAACGGAATGTTATTCGAGTTTTAAAGAATCTCATAAAATTTCAATCTTCAAGCGATTTTTATAATATTTATACCAAGTAAATATTGGCTCTTACTCTATATCTCATTATAGTTTAAGCTGGTTAGTTTACGAAAAAAACTTTTTTTTTACTGGCCATATAAAAAATCTACATTCTAGTCGCTAATATTGACCCACGTAGAAAGCTTCGTACGAATGTTTTTAGAGGCCGTGCAACGACGTTTTTTATTTCACATTTGATGCACACGTAGAAAATTAAATCTTTTGTTTGGACGGATATGATTATTTTTGTACACCATGGGAGGTACTATGTACAAAGCTTTTTAGCCGTTTTTTTTTAGGAGTCAGAGGCATTTTTTTTAGTCGCTTTGAAGAAAAATGAAGAAATGAAAATAGTATATTACACACCTAGGGCAGTAAAGTAAGAAATGTCTCAGATCACATGTAATTGTCGACAATTACATGTGATCTGAGGCTTTCTTATTTATTGCCCGAGGAGTGTATACGATTTTTCTCATCGACGGAGCCGAAAACCGGGAACTTCGTTCCGCGCAGCGGAACGAAAGTTGTCGCTTTGGGCCCGGAGGTGAGAAAATACAATTTTCTCAATTTAAAAAAAGAATTAAGGGGTGAGCCACACCCAAATATGAAGTTTGCCCCGCCAATATTTCTAGTCCACCGTGCAAAAACCGTAGATTTCCGATGTCATATTGAAAAGTTTCGTTCAAAATTTAAAAAGCAATTTCTTTTTCTCCCTGGTGTTGAAATGTACAATTTTTCATCAGCTACTTTATTTCTGAGCAGTTTTTTGGTGGGTACTTTTTTTCGAGGTTTTTTTTCTAGGTACTTTCTTCCGGGTTTTCGTTTTTCGTATCAACCTAATGCATATATTACATACCCCATCTTGATCCTCAATTATGTCTTTGCCAATCGAAGCTAATGTGGTCCACTTGCAGTTGTTTATTGCTTTTGTGCTACACCTTTTGTGCACTTTGTATTTACAAACTTCACAGCTCAACCCGTGTGACGTTACACCTGGAAAATAAATGAAGAATACTAGGGTTAACGTGTCAGTTTCGATTTGACATTTGACAAAAACAAAAAAAAAGTAATGCATGAACTTGGTCCCGATCTCAGCGTCTGCCGACACCACCGGTCAACCACAGCACGAATAAAAGGATAACAATGGTTTCGATCACATCTCGTTACTCATGAACTTATTAGGGGAGAATACGTTTTTTGTCTTCGCCGATATACATATTATTGTCCCGATGTAATTTACAGAGTATTACCATAGAGCGCGTCTCGGCATACGTTGCAGTAAGTTGGCCTGGCATGGCTCGTTGCGTACCAATTGTGGTTGCCACCCAACAATTCTGCAGTTCCTGCATCGCTTTGCGCACGACCTTCACCAGCCATTCTCAGAGCACTTAACCACTCCTCCATATCGTGTCTGCTTTCACCGCAGAAAACCAACGACCTGAAGGGTGTTATCACCTGCAAAGAAAATCATTGAGTTTTATCATTGCTATTATTGTTATTATTACAATTATTATTATATTAATCGATTTTGGCTTCCTCATAGAGAAAATGTTGTCAAATATATGAAATGTAGACCGACAGCAGTGGACGCGCGGTCGGTGTGTGGCTTTGGCGGTCCCCAGAGTTAAGCAACATTATTTGTGGTCATAACTTGGATGGATGACCGCTTAGCCTTCCACTTGTTTGCGCGCCAACTACTGAGCGGGAGGCAGTTCTTCTGAGTTTCCAATGTATTCTCATACAGTAGAAACTCAGTAAAAATAAAGCCGACTGTATCGACCAGGTTTTCCGCAGTTTCCCTGTGCCCTCGTGCAAATGCCATAGAGTAGTGCATTAAGATGAGTGGCTGCGGACAACACTCTAGAGGGGTCTCTATGAAGGAACGGGCAAAAGGGGAGAGGGGAAACGTAAAAGCCTGAAGAAGGCATACGGAAGAAACCAATAATATATGAAATGTATAAAAATAAGGAAGCTATTTGTAAGATTCAACTTTGCAACTTCGCACCTGAGATATCGCCCACTAATTCAACCACCCGATTTTTCAATGTTTCCGAAAAATGTAATTTTTCGGTATCTTATATTTCACGACTTAAATTAAAGTAAATATAGGTAACTATGGCTAATTGTACGGTCGACCGTTAAGCAGTCTGTCGATTGTCGATTGAAATCGCAAACTGACGCAGTTTGGTTGATTTAAGATCAACTTCTAGTTAGTCGACTGATGTTGAACTTAGGGTAGCGCCAGGTCAGTTAACTAAATTCGATGCGCACGATTGGGCGTGTTTGAGGTAGACATTTGAAGTAAATAGACCCTCAACATCCACTATATTCAGTCAAAATTGAGTCTACTGAGAATTAAACGACAAACAGACCCACGGAAATTCGCTTAACTAAGTCAATTTTCGATAATGTCTTTGAGAATTGGCGATGCATCGAAGTAAATGGTAAAATTTGATTGAGTTGTACTTCGATCAATCACTTGATTGTCGATCATATGCCTACTCGTTTATTTATATGATTCGATTAAATCCTTTGAATGTTAACCACAAATCAAATAAAACGGTTAACTACAATCAAATTTCGGTCAACAAACCGATCTGCCAGAGTAAAAAAGCCCGGTGGAAAAAAGGCCGCAAGATGCTTTTTTTTCCGCAGAGTATGAATAACTCAATTTTGCTTGAGTGTTTTCAAATCTGTCTTTTCGATGAGAATGTTCAACATTATTGTCATGACTGTGTCTAGTCGTCCGAAATCGAACAATTTTCAAATATGTATTTGTCTTCCATATTTTTTCGATGCTAAATACGCAGACCTGTGTCGAAGGCACGAGGGACAGGGTATAGGGTATATGGGTATGCAATATATGCATACTGCAATATAACATATGCCCTAGCAGACCCGCACTGTAAAAAATAAAAGGGTTTTTCACATACCAGAAATGTGAAATTTCGAAAACCGGTATATGAAATAGAAAGTAATATACATTGGGTAATAAATATATAGTGCGTATACGAAATTTAGCAAAAGTTAATTTTTATATAATCGGCATTTAAAATTATAATACTTGTCCATTATAAAGGCTGTTAATAGAGCGGTATATTAAAATTAATGTGCAATTTCGGAAAATTTTGTGGCTAAGTAAAGCAGTGAGCAAAATCCAGGGCACAGTGTGCAAAATGAGGGAGCCAGTGCGCAAAATGTTTTGCGCACTAGTGCGTCAACCGGCCACTTTGCATGTCTGTAAACGGTGGGCAAACGAGGATTTTGCATGCACGAGTAAAGAAAAGTAATTTTTCAGTCCTCTGTCTAGAAACTGTCTGTGCACTTTGCATAAGCTATGCACTGGCACATGGACGGAGACATTTTTTTTATATCGATAAAAAAAGCTTGAGCAAAATTAAAAAATAATCTGGCGTTATGAATAAATTGTTTATGCAACAACCGACCATGAACTGTCAATTTTGTTTCTTTTTTTTTCATTTTTAACGGCTTTTTTTTTTTTTTTTTTTTTTTTTCTTACAAAATTGATGCAAACGTTTGCCCACTCTGGGTCATAGCCCAATAATGCTGATAACTAATAAAGTATTTTTGAGAATAATTTCGAATTTGTAAATTGGGGGGCAGAACTTTTATTTTAAAAAATTCATATAAAAAAAGTTTCAGTAAAAAAGGAAAATTTTTTTTTTAATTTTTAAAGTAAAATGCTGTTTTTCGAACAAATAGAATAGTATAAAAAATAATGGAGCAAATTGCAAAGAATCAGGGTTAAATGTTTACCAGGTTGATCAGGAATAGACCATATACATTTTATGTATTTTCAAATAAATTTTTTAAAAGTTTTAATACATAATTTATTAAGGTCAGTAAAAGGGTCGAGATTTTATAGGAATTAAACTTTTTCTTATTATTTCTTGATGACAAAAGTTTTTCTATTTTTTGTAAATTATTCATGATTTTTGCTTCCTCATAGAGGAAGCTTTGTTTTCGTGAAACATTTTTTTTTCGAGATTTTCATGTCAGTACACTCAGAATGGTCCAAAACATCGAGAAAAGTGATTTAGAAAAAATGTCTGTATGTGTGTGTGTGTGTGTGTGTGTGTTACACAATCGAAAAATGTAAACCTTTATAACTCGAGAAGGCCTTGAGATATCAAGCTGAAATTTGGACCATAGATAGAGGGATCAAGCCTCATCGTTCATACAAATTTTTGTTAAAATCCACTTCATCGTTAAATTATTACGCGATTTTTAATTTTTTGAAAAATGTCTGTTTACGCGATAACTCTTTCAATTTTCGAAATATTGATCTAAAAATTGGTATGAATTTGAGCTTTCATATGCCGGTGATCGCTATTGAATTTGGTTAAGATCGGTTGAGCCGTAAAAATTTTATGATGTTTTGAATTTTTCAAAAAATTGACATTATCGCTCTATTGTAACTTTTGCAAAACTTAAGATAGCGAGCTCAAATTTTGTATATAAATAAAACAATATTCAGCCATTATATATGTATAATTTAGTGACGAACGGTATGATATTTTTGATTTTATGGAATGTTGAATTATTTTTAAAAATATACATTATCACATTCACTTCGGAAACGCTCTAATAATCACGAAATAACGCAATAACGAAATAGAAAAAGCGAATCCACAACATGTATATTTATCTAATTAAAACAAGGATGCAAAGTAGAAACTTGCACATTGCTTCCTCATTATTTTTCGCGTTTTACAAAGCTTCCTCCATGAGGAAGCCAAAAATTGAATAACATACTTCCTCATAGAGGTAGCTTTGTAAAATGCGAAAAATAATGAGGAAGCAATGTGCAAGGTTCTACTTTGCATCCTTTTCTAATATCTATAGCAAAAAACTTCAGCAAAATTTAAAAATAATCTTGCGACATGCATAAAATGTCTATGCAACAACCAAACATAAATTGCCAACTTGTTTAATTTTTTTTCCATTATTAATGGCTTTTTTTTTTTTTAATGGCTTAAAAATAGATGCATACATTTGCCTACTCTGGGTCATAGCTACAAAATTTTTATATCTGATACAGGATTTTTGAGAATGATTACATATTTTTTAATGGGTACGCAAAACTTTTATTTAAAAAATTCATGAAAATAAGAGTTTCAGTAAGAAAAGTCTTAAAAAAAATTAAAAGTATTTTTTCGAGTATATAGAATAGTGTCAAAAAATTATAGGGCCAATTGGAAGTTGGACGCTTATCGAGTTGATCAAGAATGCACCATATACATTTTATGAATTTTCAAATAGATTTTTTAAAAGTTTTAATACATAATTTATTAAGGTCAGTAAACGGGTCAAGATTTAATAGGAATTCATTTTTTTACTTATTATTTCTTGATGACGAAAGTTTTTCTTTCGTTCTAAATATTCGGTTTTAAGATGTTATCCGAGGTATTGTATAAGTGCAAAAAGTGTGTTCACCACTTCATACATAAACACATCTAACCGCATAAATGACGATCTTTTTGAAAATATTTTCAAAACGAGGTGGAAACATTTTTTTTTTTGCATCACTGTTTTTCTCAAGTGTCTAGAATTATTTTATTTTTTTTCTTAATACCATTTGCCGAATTTGCGTGATTTATTGGAAAAGTAATACGTGAAAATAAGGAAAATAAGAGCAAGCAGTTGGAAGTTGAAGGCACAAACGTTTTAATCACAAACACATAATAAACGGTGTATTTATATAGATATAACCTAGAAATAGGTTATGATCCCGAATGTACCTTGAAACGCGATCGTGATCTCCGCTGTTTCGGCGACATATCAGCTTCGATTCGGGGAACAACATTAAAACTGAACTAATATTCATTCATCATTCTTCCTGTCGATCAACACAAAGCGAAGAAATTTCTATTAAAGAGGCTAGCGAAAAACGAATGGCGTTATGATTTCACGACCCGAGCTAAGTATCAGTGTTTAATATATTTCCACCTCTATCGTTCTTCCCAATGCGCATGACTTTGCATTTGAAAAGCATATATTTTTCTTCAAAACGGTCGATTCCCGTGTTTGCTAGTTTTTCTCATTTATTCTTCTACTTTGGTGTTATGCAGTGAATCCAAGATTCGATATTTCGTATCTTTAATGTTGAATCTCGATATGAGATTCAACATTACGATATTGAGCGACTAATCTGGTGGTGCCGCCAATATGCATATATGGGAAATTCCACGTGAATTTTTCATGCTCTGACCCTGACGACCTTCAATCATTTTGGCAATTTTTTTATCAAAAAGCATTTTGAAAATGTAAAGAAACGTATTTTTTCGTTTGGCTCTACGATAAATATTTACGACAGACAAATTTTCCTAATAATTTAAATTTTTCGGTAATTTTATATTCTTTTAAATCATTAATGTCTTGGATATGAACAGTCCTATCGAAAAATGTCCAAGATGAAATCTGTTCAGTTCAGTTTGATTTACCTGTAAATTTTTTTTATATGACGTTGAACAACGAAATATTGTTTTGCAAAAAATCGCCACTTATACCAGTGAAACACATACGCCCGTCTTTTTGCCCTGCGATTAGTCGGGAGTAATTATTATTTCTTAACGATTTAACTTTTAAACCGGGTGAATCTTATTCAGAAGATCTCAACCATAGCAAGTCGTGTCACCGCAATTTTAACCGCAATTTACGCCTATTCACCAAAAAACGACAGACGTCGTTTTGTGCAAAAATGTCACGGCAAATCACTGCAAAACGACCGATATTATTTCATACTCGATCGGTCGTTTTCCGGCTAGTTGACGAAAAAACGACTGCAAAACGACCGACCTTATTTCATGCTTGATCAGTCGTTTTACGTTTAACGACCGAAAAACGACTGCAAAACGACCGATCTTTTTTCATTTTTAAATATTAATTAAATATTATTAAATTAATAAATGCACGGAACAAGAAAATATGTGCGTTCTCCTGAAATATCGTACTTGGAGAAAAAAAAAAAAATTAGTGACGTCTGTAGGTCTCGAACCAGCAACCTTCGGATTACTAGCCGAGTGCTTTTTTTTTTTTTTTTTTTTTGAATACTGTTTATTGAAGTTCATGGTACAATCGTTGTTTCACACTAATGGTTTCATTAAACATATAAAAACAACCATAATTTCTGATTAATACCATTTTGCCCGCTCGCATACGGTTCTTAAGGTGATGTGTTACACTGTCCAAGTCGCCGTGAGTGCGAGTGAGAAAGCGCCATTGGCTCTCGCGGTAGAGCGAGAGAGAATGACAAAAAAGAGTAACACATCACGTTAAGGATGTTATACAGGTTACTGCGGGGGGGATAGGCAAAGTGGCGCACGGCGGGAGACGGATGTACTGTGCGAACGGCGTGCACATACATAAACAAGAGAGAGGCGAAAAAGACAATGTTTACTTTTAATGTAATATCTTTCATAAAATGTGGGCGTACGCGGATTTTTTTAGTGTTCTGTAAAGCTCAGACTCCAATGTACACGAAAAGTACAAATTTATCATGGTATATTCTCTGCAAACATGCGCTTTCGCTGAAAACACGACAGTCCTCATTCTCCGCCGTATACTGCCCATTTTAAATCGCTGAACTTTGATAATTTAGAACTCAGAAAGTATGTGGGTAAAAATTTTATAAAAATATCTTTTAAAAATGTCGTGCTTTTGTCTATGACATAAAAAATATTGGGACAAAAATCTTCTAAATTGTTTACTTGTATAACATCCTTAATGGTAAGCAGTTTTCTTTATAAAAATAATGAATAATAAAAGAATGTATATAATGATATTTGTTGAGCTTCTTATTTGCTCGGTACTTTCTCGGTGCTGGACTGTCACCATAACGATATGGGAAAAACTTGAGTAGAAAAAAAACCCTTCGTACAATCTTGTTTGTCAAGTAGAAAAGTAAACTAAGTTAACAGTGCACTAAAAATAAATAACATATATACATAAATACAATAGGAAGTGTACCTTTCTCTATCGGTAAGTAACATTGCTTACTTTTAATGTCTGTTTCTGTTATTTCTTATTCTATTTATGTTGTACTCATGTCATAATTTACGTTTCCGTAATTCTCACTAGCCGAGTGCTCTGCCTCCTCGGCCACTCAGTTCGTTAATACATGTTAAACTCATGTTCCATATAAATTATCAGGCGAAACATATAGTAGCTTATGAGAAACGTGTGTTGATTATACTCCAACGAACTGAGTAGCTGAGTAGGCAAAGTACTCGACTGGTAATCCGAAGGTTGCAAGTTCGAGACCTACTAGCGACACAATTTTTTTATTTATTTATTTTTTTGAAAAATGAAAAAAGATCGGTCGTTTTGCAGTCGTTAAACGTAAAACAACTGATCGAACATGAAAAAAGATCGGTAATTTGCAGTCGTTAAACGTAAAACAACTGATCGAACATGAAATGAGGTCGGTCGTTTTGCAGTCGTTTTTTCGTCAACTAGCCGGAAAACGACCGATCGAGTTCGAAATAATATCGGTCGTTTTGCAGTGATTTGCCTAACATATTTGCACAAAACGACGTCAGTCGTTTTTGCGGTTGTTTATCGGTGGCACAACTTGCTAGGGAATGTACACATTAAAGGAATTTTTCTCTCAGTTTAATAATATAACGCGTTCGTAAATAATAGACCACCGAGGCCGCGGTGCGCAAGATGTCAGAAAAATCTGTATATAAATTACTAGCTGTTGTGCACGTAGTTCGCAAGATTTTCGTAGGATTTAAATTGTGAAGCTTCGACTAAGACTTAAGGTAAGGGGCCTTACGATTATTTCCACCTTATATCGTAGTCAAAGCTTCACAATTTAAATCCTACGAAAATCTTGCGAAGCACGTGTACAGCCGCTAGTAATTTATATACAGAATATGACAAAAGGTCAGAGTGTTAGACATCAGAAAATGGTCCCCTCTAAAAAATATGTAGTTGCCAACCTATATTATGAAAACGTGATCGATTTCCAGCAATATGTTTTAATAACACGGGTTTCTTTGCCATCGGGGTGAGCGATCTAAGTGATATTGAGTTTGGGCGGCTAGACAATCTAGTACAATGAGCCCTCATTCCCCCTCGCCTGAAGTTCTGCAGGAATATCGACCGACCTCTCGAGGAATTCCCTGCACACAACCGTGCTCTGGCATATAAGCCAAAATGCGTCAAGACGGCCACCCGGTTTTTTCATGTTGACAAAAAGTACAAATAATTTGTTGAAATACTCTTCTGTCTGATTAAAGAAATAACAGATTTTTTTCGATGAATATCTTAGTCTTTAAATAACGTTGAAAAACAAAAATTGTTTATTTTCCATCACGAAAACTATCACACGTACAAAAAGTCGCAACGAGATAAAAAAAAGGATTTTCAAAGTTGATTTTAATTTTTAAAAATGCTTTGTTATCCGATATAATTTAATGCTGTTTTTTTATCAGATACAGTGAAAAAAATTTTGCCATCGGAAACTTTGTCGTTTATCTGAAATTTCCACATTCTAGTAATTGTTCTTTGCATTAAAGAGAGTTGTAATTGAACTGATCATTGATAAGTTTTAAAGGCCGCATTACATTTTATTTTTCATTCAAATGAGCTTCTTTTTTTCGCATATGTAAAAGTTTTCTATTTTATTTTTAATTTCTTGCAATTATCTTTGTAGATTGGTTTAATCGACTGATGGAATAGAATTGTGTTCCCCGGTGACATAAAATGGATTATTTTGCCCTTCTCACCTTTTCCGATACAATGAACTTTCCATAGTCAATGAATATATCTTTCGAGGTCAATTTACGGGCTAACGCGCTACCGACTATGCTATTAGTAGCTTGTAAATCTACCGCATTCAAATTCTTTATAGGCTAAATCAAAAATTATAGGTGAACTCCTACAGTTACTAAGTAATGATTACAGTGCATGGTCATATCATTTCTTTTTTTCTCGATGGACTCTAATACATCGAATGGTTTTGTGGAAAGATCGACCCTTAAGGTCCGAATCATTTACTGTTTGATCCCTATTAAAAAATCCAATTGGGAATCCATGTGACATTCCCACATGACGTTTCCAGATAGCTTACATCCTGGATTCCGACGTGGATTATTTTCACATGGTTTCCCAGCATTCTGGGTTTTTACTTGGGAATCCTGGTTTTAACCTGGAAATCCTGGGTTTTAACCTGGGAATCCTCAGTTTTAACCGGGAAAACCTGGATTTTAGCCTGAGAATTCTGAATTTTAATCTGGGCATCCTGGGTTTTATTAACATGGGCATCCTAGATGTTTACCTCGGAATCCTGGATTTTTACCTGGTTATCCTGGGTTTTTATCTGGGAAACCTGAGTTTTAACCCTGGAAATCTGGATTTTAACCGAAGAATCTTGGAATTCAACCTGGGAATCCGATGCAGGCCGATCCTTCAGTCGCTTACATCTGGGTTTCCCAGCAGGTTTTCCACTTTCCTAGGTATTTATATGCCGATTGATGAAGATGACGTGTGCATTTGTCCAGTTCCTAATTTATTGTTCTATCAAAACTTCTATTTAAGAAATTTGTACAATTTTGAATAACTTTTGCTTCATCATAGAGGTAGCTTTGTGAAAAGCGAAAAATAATGAGGAAGCAATTTGCAAAGTTCTATTTTGCAGACTTGTTTTATTTGCAACAATATTTCAATTAAGTTTTGTTTTCTATTAATTTCAGTTCGAAAGTAAATTATTTTTGTCTCGTCCTTAGTACTTGTGGATTAGCTTTTAAATAATACAACTATGACTTATTTCCTAGCAAGTAATAGACATACAATAACGCACCTGGGAATCCAGAAGGGAAATATTTGCCCACCTAAGAATGTACCTGGGAAATGATTACCCATCTGAAAAGACAGACGGGAAATAATTCCCTACTTGGGAATCTCGATAGGAAATATTTTTCCACCTGGGTCTACACATGAGAAATGTCTTTCCACCTGGGTATCCAAATAGGAAATATTTTCATATCTGGGAATCCAAATGGGAATCAATTTAACGTTCGAAGGCTAGGACTCGTAAATAGATTTCCTATGTGGCTCTCAAGTGGGAAATCATTTCCCGTCTGCGGTTTACCTGTCGTAACTGGATTCCTACCCGCGTAGAAAAAAAGAATCTTGTGAAGAATCTTTTAAAGAATCTTAAAAAAAGTCTTGAAAAAATCTTTACAGGAATCTTGAAAAGAATCACGCATAGGAGTCGGAGCAAGATTCTTTCCAGGATTCTTTTCAAGATTCTTTCCATCCGAAAGCGTTCTGAGAATCTTTTGAAGAATCTTGAAAAGCGTCTTTAAGAAAATCGTGAAAAGATTCCGTCCATTAAATAGAAAAACCTATAAAAACAATCATCAGACCAAATTTTCATTCGTTAACTCCTAATTCTTCAGAGCCTTAGCTGTTTACGCTGTCCTCGCATACGCTCCCGTTCGTACCGAAATGTTACCGAACGGAAGTACCTCACTATGTAATTTTGAATAAAGTGTTTAATTTTGTTATAATCGTGAGCCCGAGGATGTAATTAGTGAATTACCATCCACGCATTTCCTGCCCCACACTTGATTCGAACCCCGTCATCGCCCACGCGAAAACAGTAGTCAAACCATTAAAATAATATGTCAACCTGACAGTAACGTTCGATAGTTTAAGGGTTGTTTTAACGGTAAATCAACTGAAAACCACGTTGATCAAGATTGCTAGGGTAGACTTGTGACTACTATGAGATCCGAGATAGACTACAACGCCACTAGTTGCTTTATGCGAGTTTTATTTTAATTTAAGACTTTTAGCTATGCCTTCGATCGCCAACAGAGCAGACCTTATGAAAGTCCTGGCAAGCTGTGTCACCGAAGTGTTAACCGAATATAACTAAAGTAAATCGACTTTTTAACCGAGAAAAGATAAGTCTCGATTAGCCCCCTGTGTCACCGGCTTTAACCGACATTTTGACCGATTAAAAACGTTTCGTTCGGTTAAATTGTCGGTTGAATTCACCAAACAAAATTGATTTTAAAAAATTCGGTTACAATGTCGGTTACAATCGGTTAATTCACCAGTATAAATCGCTTAACAACAAATTCGGTTGAAAGGTCAGTAAAACTAGATGAAACAGGAGCTAACCGAAACCGGTTCAAACATCGGTTAAAAAGTTGGTGACACACTTTGCCACGTAGTGTTAAACAACGATGAATTGATAGCGTTCATCATTAAATTCAAAGTAAACGATAACTAAGCCAATCACCCGCGCTGGCACGCATGCCTGAAAAACTTTTGCGCTGCTGCGCTCTTACAAAGCTTTAAAGGTTACGGGCGCTGCAGCGCCCGTTCTCTTATGTCAAATTTGACATCAAGCTGAACTTGTTTACCACGGACTTTCCTAGCAAACAATCACAGAACGAATAAAACGATGACAATGCTTTCCGTTACTCATGAACCTTTTAAAGGAGGATTCGATCAGTTGCCGAACGAAATTGTTTCCTAACAGTGACTTGTTAGTCTGACATAAAATCCCTGGACATCGCAACTATTATTCGTAGGGGCTATGCTGTGGTGTTTATCTCTGAAATACATCCAGCAGTAAACTGAATTATAATGTACTGTAACAAAATGTAATTTTTCAAAAATTATTAAAGAAATAATTATTTGGTGTGAAACGAATTGATCGGAAGTTGCATTTCAAAATTCTCAAGATCGGTTCAGGTTCTGGACCCGAGTGAAATTTACTTTAAAAGATGAAATAAAAACCTCAGAATTTCAACTTGGTATCAGCGCGAAGTGAAGTTCTCATCATCGGTTTACTTTGAGATGTTACTAGACAGTGTATTATAATTGAATTAGAAGTGATGCGGGAAGACCCGTTTATACAAGAAAAACAAAGACTCTAATGTTGACGTAGTGAGCTGGCGACACTACGAGGAGCAAAATGCTCATTGGCAAGGAATTTATAATGCGTGTTATTACTGTTGAACATGCTTCCAACTTTATATGAGGAATTATTTATGGGTTTGATTTTGATTGACACACACACACACGCATACGTACACACACACACGCACACGCACACACACACGCACACGCACACGCACACGCACACGCATACGCACACGCACACGCACACGCACACGCACACGCACACGCACACGCACACGCACACGCACACGCACACGCACACGCACACGCACACGCACACGCACACGCACACGCACACGCACACGCACACACACACACACACACACACACACACACACACACACACACACACACACACACACACACACACACACACACACACACACACACACACACACACACACACACACACACACACACACACACACACATACACACACACATACACACACACATACACACAAACATACACATACACACACACATACATACATACGGACATTTTTTCTAGATCACTTTTCTGGACCTTTTGGACAATTCTAAGTGTCCTGACATAAAAATTTCGAAATTTTTTTTTCTTCATGAAAACAAAGCTTCGTCTATGAGGAAGCAAAAGTAAAAAAATGTTGGTTACTTTACTAATTTAACATAGAAAACCAGTTTATGTTTATATAAATTTCATTTATTAAATATTTTAATAAATGAAACTATCCACCCGCATGAATCGATTAAAAAATCGATTAATTTAAATACAAAAGATAGTTTCCTCGATTAATCAATTTGAAAACGGCAACCCTAGTACGATAAAACCTTGATACTTCAACGGTCAATATGATTGTCGTGAAATATGTATTATTAGCGAGTCATTCAATGTTTCAAGCATTCAAGCTAATTTCTAGTTGAATTAGTTGTAGATAGACTAATTGACTTTTCGGGTTGTCATAATCATTTTCAGGATGGCTACAATGGAACGAGGATCCAAATAATGCGAACAAAGAAGCGTATTGCAAAATTTGCAAGACGGAACTGCGTGCGCAAAAAAACGATCTCGAGAAGCACAGTAAGACAAAGATCCATCGAGATAACGCTGCAACCTTCGTCAAACAGAAGAAACTGAATTCTTGCGGCATCGATGTCGTTTCAAACGAAAATAAGGCAATGGATCTGAAACTAGCAGTATACATAGCAACACACAGTGCAATTCAAAGTATAGACCATTTGACTGATCTACTTGTACAACTCGGGAAGAAAAGTACTTTGGAATCACTACGCATGCACCGCTCAAAATGCACCAAGTTGATAACCAACGTTATTTCTCCAGGGTTGCTGGTCGAACTAGTTGAAGATGTTGGAAACGAGCCCTATTCTCTAATCCTTGATGAGTCGACTGACGTATCGGTAACAAAATATATGGCCGTATGCGTGAGATATTATAGTTCAACTCAGGGCGATATTATGAAAGAGTTTTTGGGTATTATAACGATAATCGAGACGACAGCGGTCACTTTGTACGATAGTCTTGTCGGTTATTTGGAGAAAATCGACTTGTCTGTGAAAAATTTGATAGGCATAGGTACCGATGGAGCCAGTAACTTATGTGGAAAAAATCATTCTCTATTCACACTCCTGAAGGAGAGGGTTCCATTGCCGCAGCGTCAAATTGTGCGATGTATTTGCCATTCGCTTCATTTATGTAGCTCAAAAGCTTCGGAAACTTTGCCTTCATCTCTGGAATTCCTCGTTCGAGAAAAGAGAAATTGGTTCTCGATCAGCTCGTTGAGTCGAGCTCATTACGCAGAACTTTTTAATCTCATCAATGACATCGTACAGTTATCTGTAACCGGATAGTTGGCGTGGGAAGGGCTGTGAAGCGGATCCTGTATCAATGGCTCGAGCTAAAAATGCATTTTGAAACAGTAGCCGTGGGAAAGGAGAAATGCTATACTGCGAGGACATTGTTCGGCATGTATAACGGCTCGGCAAATCGTCTGCATCTAATCTTCTTAAAATCGATTTTGGGTGAGGTTAACGAAGCTAACATTCTGTTCCAAAGTACACAGCAAGAGGTTATGAAGTTATACGAAACGTTGTCGACGCTCGTATTGTCTGTCCGTTGCTACTCGGATTATTAAACCGTTATTCATGGGTCAGTTTGAATCATTTCCGTGAGTTACTTCAGTTTCATTAAGATGATGTACTACTGCTCGGTCGGTAACAAAAACTGTAAAGCGTTGTTTTTGGTTACAATTGATGTTTCAGGAAAAAGACGAGAAGTACTGAGTGCGTCTCGGCAGTCTGCAATCAGTACATCTCGACTTTTATTCGAAAAATCAACCGTAACGAAGAATAACACTTCGGGAAGATTCAGCTATCTCATTTGCACTTATGGCGATCTGAGAGAGACTGACGACATGTAGCACATCATCTTAAGAGCTGTCGATATATCAAAATGCCACAAGATGACCGTCAGTAATTGTGTATTCTGTAACTCACTTCACAGAATTACTTTAAACACGATGAAATAAAAATAATTTTATAAAACTTAAGAAATACTCCCGACTGGAAAAAAAATGAGTGTAATTAATAAACAAATTGGGCAAATGAAAAATGGTTAAATAAGAATCATTCGCATATTATAGTCGGGAGATTACCACACCCTTGACAAAATAATCTCCTGACTATAATATGGATGATTCTTATTTAACAATTTTTCATTTACCCAATTTGTTTATTAAGTACACTCATTTTTTTCAGTCGGAAGTATTTTGCTATGTTTCATCTAGTCGTCCATAGACTTCAAGTCGTTCCTCGACGTTAGCGACAACTTGGGTCGGAGGTTTTAGTCCTTGACCCAAGCACGTTTTTCTCCAATTAAATTTCGATTAAGAAATGAAGAACCTATTCGTACGTCCGTGTACAGAGCGGGAATTTTATGTCGTTCCATTACTAAACGATCGCGTGACAGACAACCAGTTACTGCGTTGTTGCTAAACGCAGTTATCGGTTGACAAAATGGCGACATGGACGAGAATACTGAATCCAAGCGCACGACCAACATGATTTTTTCAAAATTACTTATTAGTAATTAAATATGATTCATGCATTCGTTTAAAATCATATTTTACGTTGTTTTTATTATTACAATTTGGTCAAATCTTTTTTTCTTATATTTCGACGATAAACTGTCATTTGAGTAGGCACTGTTGAAGGACTACCTTAAGTCCACGCTGGAAAAGAAAAGAAAAAAAAATACCAATATAATATCCAAACTTACCAGACTTCTTATGCATATTTTGCCTTTATCAATTATACGAGATATTAGATAAATGGGCTTTATGTCTTTATATTATTCTATTGTATATTAAACCATTAAACGGTAGCGGGCTTTATTACTTTAACCATCAAGTTTATATATTCGAAAACGGTTAGTGCTTGTCGCGTGTATTAGATCTGATAAGATTGATCAGTTAATCGATTACTCTGATTAGTTAATCGAGATCATTCAGATGTATCGACTATTGCAAATTGTTTTAACGGCCATTAGTTGTTTGTATTTATTTTTAAGTGATGTCCGTTCATTTACATCTGTTTTATTCTATAATAACATTTTTATTTTTAACTTTTTTTTACTATCCAAGTTTATATGCTGTGTTATTTCCATTAATTATGCAAATGTAATCGAACAGTGAGTTACAGTCGTTAAACATCGTAGAATGATTGCAAATTGAGGTTTCCTCGAGCTTTAAGCGGAAAACAGGTCACTCAGCATGTAGCTACGTCATATCGTTGAACCTGCTGCCGCTCACTCTGTCGATGTGTTTATCTTGTGTTTTCTTTATTAATACTTTATACGACATCATTGGCTGAATGCTTAACTACTTTAATTAACTTCTGTCAGCAGATCTTTCACCGATGTACTCCACATTGATAATTTCTCATTAATATCACTCGTTTCGACGCCTGCAGTGATGTTCATGAAGCCCGCAAGTTGTGTGTTTTCATCGTCTACCCATGGTTGACCTAGACTCGTTCGCCCGGCCTCCGCTAATTCTCGTGTCTCTCGCTCGGCGTGACCTCTCGCGCGTGGCATTTACCGGCCCGGCGTTGCAGGCTCTCTCACAACTCTTCCTGACCTAACGTCAACTTGTCCCTCTCGAGATCCATACTTTGTCGCGAAACATTTAATCGTTTACTAAAATTTTCTTTTATTTCAGAACTTCGACGATCACCTAAACACTGCAAGGCACAAGAATGAAAAAAGAATTGTTAACAACAGGAGGAAGGAGAAAAATTGAAAAAGCTCAAGATCGGAAGGCTGAGACTATTTATCAACTAAATCATGTGTTGTTTTCATATTTTTGTTAGTATTTTAAGGTAGCTACGTCGGTACGCCGGAGTCATACACTGTTAGAAAAGACTGGAAGTTATCCCCCGTTTTTTCGAAACTTCGACACGAATAATTGTTTTCACAAGGAACCTCGAAGCGTTCCACTCTCATGATTTTTTTTGTAATATCGACTGTCATGCAGGAATATTCTGTAATTTTTTCAGGCCAAAAAAAAAGATCTGTTTTTGAATAAAAAAGTAATTCTTCCGTCTTTTGATAAAAAATCATATTCACCGGAACGTGACAAATATTTCAAACATTCCGCTGGAAAGCTAAGAAAAAACGACAACTTTTATGTGGAGACTTTTTTTTCAGTAGCTTTAAGTTTCCGAGATATTTGCACTTGAAAAAATAACGGCATTTTCTGAAATATTCACGAAAAAAAAAGATTAGTTGCCATAACCAAGAAATGAGTTGACACAACCAATCGATTATTCTATTTCCCTAGCAACTCAAATGGTAATACCAACGATTCGAATGATAGTACCGACGATTCGAATGGTAGTCCCAACTATTCGAGTGGTAGTCCCAACGATTCGATTAATTAACCTAACTAATCCAATCGAGAACTAATCGTGAATAGTTGAGGTTACTGTTCGATATGGTTGAGGCAACTAATTTTTTAGACATTGTGTACAGCAAATCGAAAACGTAGTTGCCACAACCAAACTTTTTTTTCCGTGTTGCTTTCAAAAGTCTGAAAAAATTCACATAAAGTACCTTTTAGCGGTACATTGGTATAACCAATTATAGTGCAGATCGGAGAGGGTTGAAAAAAAAGTGGCTGTATTGACAGAGAATGCTTCATATAAAAAAAGAAAAAAATTCAAAGTGAATTAAAAAATCTGCAAAAATTCATAAGTTTTCTGAAAAATAAACGAATCATTCTCATTTTAAAAAATGTGAGTTTTCGGGAAATTTGTTGAACAATTTTTTTTTGTTTTCATCAATTTGTTAATAACATTTTAGAATAATTATTATGCAAAATTAATCTTTTCAGTACCTTTAATGTGCATGAATCTTTTTAGATTTTTGTACCATCGAGAAGTGTTTACAAGTCTCTAATTTTTTTCGAACTTATGCGAAATGAATACCAGGCGCAAGGACTACCTTAATGTCCTATCGTTTTCTCATATAACCGATATATACTGACCTATTAGAGCCCTAATTATTAACCTTATGGCGGTGTCTCAAATAATGATCGTTCTAATTTAACTAACAATAAAGATGACCACAAAGTTTTCTCTCGAACATTGAACTTGTTTCCGTCCCATAACTTTCATGATTTTCTGATCGAAAACATCAGAAACAGAATAAGTGCATGGATTAGAAAAAAATTGATCCTAAGGGAGGTTACAGATTGTAATACGGTAGAAAAATCTATAAAAACGTATTATGAGAAAAGTTTGATTATAGATTTTGCATAATCTTACTCAATTAAATGAGCATTCTAAAAAAATCATGCATTTCGTCGGTTCATTTGGCTAAATTATACAGAAAAAAGTCATATGATTATTCATCAACTGACTCATCGCATTGACATAGCCAGAAAAAAGTTTAGTTTTTTAAATATTAACTTTATATATACTAACTTAACTTTATTTATATTAACTAAAATTTGCTTCTCATCAAACATGTATGCATTTTATTAAAATGTGCAATGTTTCAAACATATTTATTTATTTGAATCAAAACTCACAAAATAACGGTTACGGAAGAAAAATTCTGTTTGTTGCTACTAAACCCTAGCAAGTCGTGTCACTGCAATTTTAACCGCAATTTACCCCTAGTTCACCAAAAAACGACTGACGTCGTTTTGTGCAAAAATGTTACGGCAAATCACTGCAAAACGACCGATATTATTTCATACTCGAAAAAAAGATCGGTCGTTTTGCTGTGAGTTGCCGTAACATTTTCGTACAAAACGTCGTCAGTCGTTTTTCCGGTTGATATCGGTGTCACAACTTGCTAGGGAATTCTTTATTTACCCGGAAAAAACATCCGGATTAAATTGATGAAATTTCTGCTTTCAATCATTTTTATTCAATCAAACTAAATTTTTCATTCCGTCGAATATATATATTTATTTTCTTTGATTATATAGTACGTTTGTGCGAAACAGAAACATTTATTCAAATCAACGTATAGTTGATAACATTTGGTAAATAAATATTATTTTTACCACTAATAAACGTTATTGTTCATTTAAAATAATTATAAATTTCTTCATTGTTTATACTGAGCATGGTAAAAAAATTTATTTGAATTGACAACATATTTATTTCGTGTTAATTACTGAATTGACATAAAATATTTTCTCACTTCTTGACGAAGCGGATTTGAGTACTAATAATGCGCCTAAAAAACCATTCGGCTATTCATACCTTTATAAATCCCACCGAACACAGAATGTAACAGTTACATAACTTTCGAATTGTAAAAAAACATAACGTTGTTATGTAACATTGACATAAGTATGATGTTCTGTTTTAATAACAATCGTATCTAGTTGTGACAGAAAATTCTGTTTAAATAGTATATAAACGTTATATATTATTTCTGTAACAAAAATAAGTAACATTTGTTATTGAGATTTTATTAAAATGTGAAGTAATAAACTTACTTGTTACATAAATATTATGTAGTGTAATATGAATTTTACGAAAATTTTTCCATATCCTAAGACCTTCTTGAGTGAGAAATAATGTATCACTGGTGCGTGTGACTAGTGACGTTATTTTGACAGAACACGTCATTTCGTTAAATATTAGATCAAAGTTACGAATCTGTGTTAGGTGGGATATCTATTTTAATTGTCTATCATCATAATATAGAAAGTTTAAACATGACATGACTTTTGACATTTGTATAATTGCGTCTAAAATTATTAAAATCAATACCTCCGAAGGTTAGTTGTTTTAACAGTAAGGTGTATATACTTTATATGTTCGTCAAGATGAGAACTTCCAAAATGTATTGCGCGTCAATATATAAAAATGAAAGCACTCAACGTCCGTGGAAATTTGACTGAACGTATTTTTATTTTTATAATTTTAGATGCAATTGTATAAATCTCTAATATTATTTCATGTTTAGACTTTTCTTACACTTGTAAAAGACAATCAAAATGAGTACTTACAAAGAGGTCAATAGCCGAACGGTCAAAGACGCAGAATGAAATGCTAAACCCAAAGGTCAATTTTATTAGAATTTCAGTACTTCGAGCGAAGTCAATAATCAGAAATCAACAATCAGGATAGATGCATTAATACATTTATTCTCTATATACAAGAATACAGGCCTAAAATTGCCCGTGGATCTGCAACAATTCAAGACACTATCAACATTCATTTTAATTATTTTTAACGCAACAGAAATTTTTAAAAACTAGGTTGAGAAAATAAACGCTTTGCTAATTTTCAAAACACCTTTTTGACTTCTAAAATGAATCTACTTGTTCTTTGGAATTGCGCATGATTTTTTAAAATATATTTAAATCCCTGTTTCTGGGAATTGTTTACGGCTATTTCTATGTAACTGATCAATTAATATTTTTTTAAATGTGTAATATAAAGCGCACATACAAATTAATTTTTGCAAGAACAAATTTGTTTTCTACGAACTCGTTAAACTCTTTTTTCCACTACTTTTTTTTAAATAACTTCTTCGTTGTATTATTAGTTAAAGTCAGTGTTTTTGAATCTTCGATTGTGATACTTTTTCGGAGTTTTCTCTTAAATTCTAATCCAATCAAATTTCCCTTACTTACGCATATTATATTCGTAATTTAGTCGAGCCTTCTAAAAATCATGAAAATAACATTATGTCGCAAATGTCCACAAAAATGGAACATTTTCGGTGGAGGAATTATTTTTTAACTATTTTAAGGATCTTGCCATGTGTTTATATTGGAATCATATTTATACAATCTTCGACCATTAATTTAATGTCAACATGATCTCGTTTCTATTTCACTATGTACATATTAGCTTGAATTAGAAGATACAACATCTTCTTAAGGGAGAAATAACATTATATTGAAACTCCTAGATGCGCCAAAGCAAAATCTTAACGCAGTTATACGTTCACCTTTATTCGTAAATAAATGTAGCATATAATGTAATGTACAGAAAATGGAAGAACTTATTGATTCATATTTGTACGAAAAAAATATGTACGCGTCTTAAATTTTACTGATCCCCATCCTTCGCTGTACTGTATATTTCTTGTAGATAAAAATAAATATATAAATTCGTTGTCGAATAACTGGACGATAATGGATTTAATCTCAACTCTACAACAAGTATGAAACGAACTAAATATTTGCATCGACGAACTAGGCTAAAAAAATGCACTCATGAAAATCATTTCTGTAGTTATCCTTGTCTCATAGTGTATTTATAATCAATCCAAAAAAAATCACATATACACTTAATCGACGCAAAAGCAATAAGTATCATTTTGATTATGTTTAGTCGGCTTACGGTTATTAAGCGTAAGAGGTCCGTGGCTATATATATTATTACAAGATTTTTTTCCGAGCGATAAAAATTACTATGTTAGTAAACAAACAGTCTTTATCAGTGAAGGTTGAGAGAGAGAGGAAGAGTGAGAAGAAAGAAGCACGAGCGTGGTGTTTTTAGGATGTAAAAAGGCGCGGCTGCCACGAAGTACTCACTTCAGGAGTCGTTAATATGAATATTCTCTACCAAATAATACGCAAAGTTATTTTTTCTCTCCGTTTACTTTTTGTTAACCGATTTTTTTTATCACGTATGATTTATATTATATATTTATTTATGTCAGTATAGTTTATATAGTAGTATCTTTACTTGTTAGTGATTTTTTGTGTTTTTTTTTAAGTTTTCGAACACGGATGATTTTGGACCCGAATTTTCGACCACACTACCCTTCCCAGTCCCACCGATCTGGAATGTGAAACGTTTCCTCCGTGACTGAGCAAAACGAGGTGCTAGCGCACGAGTTTCCCTTCTGCTAGAGGCTTTCTCGTTATCGTGCAGGGAGGGATAGAGGGTGAGATGCGCCGCCATCGGTCATCCTCGGCACTGTTCGGCCGTCCTCGAAATGTTGAAAGTACTCCGGCTGGGGGTGCAAAGCACACCAGCACAGTTTCGTCAACGCACATCAATCTTTACAGACAGACACACGCCCATGCACATGCACAAGCATACGCACACGCATACATACATACCGTTTCGCATCCGAAATGTGAAACCTCCTTTCCTCCGTGATTGAGCTAAACGAGTTGCTAGAGACTTCCTCGTTAACGTGCAGAGTGAGATGGAGAGTGAGATAGCAGCCCTCGGTCACCCTCCGCACTGTACGGCCTCCCTCGAAAAGTTGTGGCTCCTTCGGTTGGGGGCGCAAGCACACCATCGCATCCTCGTCAACATACATCTGTCTTTACCCTAGCACTCGACTTCCTATTGTCTCTCTTTCCTTTGGCAGGCGGAAGACCAACTTGGTTGTGGAGCCCTGTCAGATTAGGCAACCGTGGCCACAACCAATTCACCGCTAAACGACTATGAAACAACCTTGGTGCTGGTGGAAAGACGGTTGTTTTCGGGTGCTGCAGTTGGAAGTGTAAAAAACAGCGTTGGCAGAAACGCGGTTGCTTCGCAGTTACAATGGTAGAATCGCGGTAGAATCGTGGTTGCCAAGCGGTTAAGGAGGTTCGTCAGTACGTGCAGGAGGTGAGGAGTGCGAGCGGTAGTCCTATGCTTATACACGGGCCTATTTCACGATAGCCAACGGCATAAATGATGTATCTTGATTCGAAGAATTGTCAAATTGGGACGGATAATGTAATTTCAAACGGATATATAAATGTTTTTTAGCAGTATAACGTTAATCGATATAAGTTTATAATGCTCAAACATATAGAAATTAGAATTTGTAGTATCGCGAATTTGTGGAGAAGTGCGGCAACAAGGTCCGTATTTTATGCGGTTGCCTACCATGAGTGTCATGGTGGCGACTACCAGCTGACTACCAGCAGTTATGCTTTTGCAATCATGGCAGGTCTACGTTACAGGTGGAAAGGGAAGCTTATTAGTGAAAAGTGCTATAAGCATATGTTAAAACGAGTACAAAACGAAAAGGATAGGAAAAAAATGAATCGAATATTCGATTTTCGCTCAACCACGTCTCGTTTATCGATATAAGATCGTCTGAATCGCGCGCCTGTCGCGCTGAGCCTAGCCTAACTCTCAACTCTCCAATGTTGCCGTACTTCCTGCCTGTTATATCGGCAAGCTGCAAACAACTGCGAGAGTCGTGCTTTCATTCAATAATTCTCATGAACAAAGTAGACAATCAGTCTGATTTTTTAGTGGTATTTACCCAAACTATAACTACAGTGAAATAACAAGGTTTGCATTTTTTCTCTGCATTTTTCTCCGAGTTATAAAGCGATGGAGCTGTCATGTCATAAGAGCCCATGTTAAACAGTATGCAGAAAATACTTAAATTTTATGTGAATGGTGTAGGTAAAAATTCCCAAATAATTCAGGTACATTCAACACAAAGTATCGACTATGCGATAATATTTTCAGATTTTTCTCTACATTTTTATATTTCTGATGAACCTCCTTAATTTCATGGCGTTTTGCTACCGTCATTTTACGGGTTGTTTTGAGGTTGCGGTGATCCGATAGGGAGACTGAGGGTTGGGATCTCACAACTGGCATGAAACTACCATTCGTCGAGATCCAACGAGAAACCAGGTAATTGATTCTTTTATTGTTAAATTTAGTATCGTCTTAACCCATATTAAGAATAACCTCTCGCATAGCTATTGGCGCAAAATGTTGGTCACAAGTGATCAAATAGTCGGAAAACGGACAATGTTATTGCCTATCATGAGGTGATTCTCATGATATGCAATAGTGGATGACATTATTTTGCGCTTTCTTTGTTTATGTTTTGTCTCACACGACATACTTTTTTCGTCTAGCTCAGACGATCACCTGCACGCAAGGTTCTCTTCCTCTATGAGGAACCTAAAATTAATAAATAAGCTTACGCATATCGGTGGCTTTGTGAAAAATTAAAATTAAGCAGGAAGCAATGTGCAAAATTCTACTTTACACCTTTTTTTCGGTGCGCAAACCTGCTAGGATGAAACAGTAATTTCTGAGCAGCGTAAACTAGGGGTAAATTGCGGTTAAAATTGCGGTGACACGACTTGCTAGATGAGATGTAATAGGTATTCTCTGTTTAGTGTTGACATTACTTAACTTGTATTCCTTGTCACTTGTACGTCACATTGTACTCCGAACGATTAGATCGCGATGCCTCCGGAAGTATCTATAACAGTCATCTCTGTCATTCCAACATAGTTAATGAACAACTAAGCATATCTATTTCAGACGCCTCGTGAAAGCCTATGCGTGAATAGAAGGCCTTCCATTATTCCCCATGACAATGCAATCGAAGCTCGCTGGAAAACTTGCAAAACAAAAATCAATACACCATTGTATAGACTGTTTGAATGAGATGTAGCGCTCCAGAAACTCATGTATCATTTCTCTTTTACAAATACCGTATCTACAAAGCTATGCAATAAGTGAATGGAAGGTCTAGGAAAAAAAAAAAAAAAAAAAAAACGTTGCTGGGACGATGAGTTCAGCAATATCTCTTACATTCACGGTTAAATTGGAGCGTGGGGAAATATTGAGTTGCAGAGTGAGCAACTATATAAGTAGATCGGACTCGTGCGATAATGACATGACAAATTTAGGATGCCCTTAAAGTAGTTCCTTCAAGACGTAACGGTGGAGGGAGATGCAGTGGTGCCTGGGTATTGCGGTGGTCGCAAGGGTAATAAGAACATGTGAAATACCGCAGCCGGCACTAATAGTTGCTCTGGCAAACAGTGTCACCGACTTTTTAACCGGTGTTTTAACCAGTCTCGATTAGCCCCTGTTTCACCCAGTTTAACTGACCTTTTAACCGAAATTGTCATTTTTTAAGCGATTTTTACTGGTGAATTAACCGACTGTAACCGACATTCTTACCGAATTAAAAAAAAAACAATTTTGTTTGGTGAATTCAACCGATTTTAACTGACAATTTAACCGAACAAAACGTTTTCAATCGGTTAAACTGTCGGTTAAAGCCGTTGAAACACTGGGCTAATCGAGACTTATCTTTTCTCGATTAAAAAGTCGGTTAACTTCAGTTATTTTCGGTTAATACTGCGGTGACACACCTTGCCAGGGTGTAATCAACTTTTTTTCACGCATACTGACATTTTGCAGCTTCAAAAAGAGTTTCATCGAATGCGGATATTGCTGGAGCATTCTTCTCTAAGCTGTCTTCTCTTCTTGAAGCTGTAAATACAAATGTGCATAAAAAAAATTCATTACAGTTTTTGATACCGATTGAGACCGGGATAGTCGGGGGGGGGGGGGGGGGGGGGGGGGGGATTTCTCATGGTCTTCCCTCGTGGAATGGGGTCTACAAGTCCTTTTCGACAAAGCCATAGCGGTAGCAGCAGCTTTAACTATAACCCTGAATTAACGTTGTGACACTATACCGAATTTCCTTTCGTCGATCATGTCCGCCATGAACGAAGTGTTGAAAAACATGCTGGAAAAAATTAGCACTACCCTGCCAAACTGTGACGCGAAACTCTCACAGGGGAAAGATGATACGAAGTGGCTTAAAAGTTCGCACGGGTAACTCAGTGAAGAAGTGAATAAATTCCAAGAACGATGCACCGTGCTTGAAGAGCAGAACAAAATCCTTAGGAATAATATTCACGAACACAACCGAAAAATCAGCAACCTGGAAAATAAAGAGCGTTCGAGGGATGTAATAGTACATTGTGATACAAGGGCGTGATGGCGAACTTTATACGAAGAGTGTGAAGTTGGCCGCACGAGCCACGAGTACCACACCTCGTCTTCGGCTCGTGCCGTCTGTAGTACGAGTGCGACGTGCGGCCGACTTCACACTCTTCGTATAGATTTCATCATCACGCCCGAGTGTCACATACTATTTTTTGTAACAAATGCATGAAATGTGTACATCTAAGAAGCTTTGGTCCAGGGCGAAGCCCTAGTGGGGTCCAGGGGCGGAGCCCTGGTGGGGTCCAAGGGCGAAGCCCCGGTGGGGGGTTCGGGGGGCGAGGCCCCCCGACTGTAAAAAACAAAGTTATTAAAGAATTAACAAATTCATTAGAGCACTGGAAACTATAGATTACTCCCGAATTTTTCGGCAACAAATTGTCGACGAGAATTTCAGCTGCACGATTTATTTCCGCGGGCGTATCATCGCGATCGGTCACTTCGAGGTTATCCTCACTTCTCTCCATCGTCTCGATGGCGCGCTTCTGTTACGGTGTTAACGGGACTCGGGCGTTGGCAACACTGATTTACATTTCGACCGACTAGGTGGCGCGTCAAAAGTATGCGTGAAGCGAATTATTGACAGGGAAAGGGTGCGTGAAGTAAATTTGCGTGCGTGAAGTGTGATCGGCATTTATATATTATGGCCTGCTATAATGTGCAATTTCTGCAACATTTTTGAGGCACGTAAAACAGCACATTTCATGCATGTGTTACAAAAATCACTTTCAATCTCAAGGACGACAGAGATTCAAACAGCAATCTCCTAACGACCGTAGTCGACACACTATGATCAGCTGACGTAAACATGACAGTGGATTGTATTGACAGCGTTCACTGTCTCGGCAGAGTAATGGGTGCGAGTCCCGTTCTCGTTACGTTAACTGCCTCTCGCAGGAATACCAATATCTTTGAGAAAAGCAGCAATCTCCGGCAAAAGAAAAGGATGCAAAGCAGAACCATGTACATTGCTTCCTCATTATATTTCGCTTTTTACAAAGCAACCTCTAAGAGGAAGTATGGAAATTGATTTTGGCTTCCTCATAGAGGAAGCTTTGTAAAAAGCGAAATATAATGAGGAAGCAATGTACAAGGTTCAGCTTTGCATCCTTGTTTTAAATAAATATAAATAAGCGCACACGCTCGCTTTGTGAAAATATAATAAGGACAAACGGTCCAGAAACTCCCTCGAATACTCTATCTTCTCTGTTTTTTTTTTTTTTTGTATAACACGATAGAAATCGGTGGTTTCCGAAATTTCATTGGGAAGCAAGGATATGGCCAGTTTATACGACATAAATCGCTACTTTTCACAATATAGACTGTACAACATCGCTATGAAAATATGTTATCGTTCAACATTTTTGGGCTATATCTGACGTATTTTTCTGTTAATCATGAATTTGGCACTCATTTGACTCCCAGCTCGATATTTGATACCGAAATTCGCATCGCAGAAAAAAAATTTAAAAATTAAAAAAATCAAAATCTCATAAAATTTTAACGTTTCAACTGATCTTCACTTTGGTTAAGATCGGTTAATAGGGATCACCGGTATATGAAAGCTCACATACATACCAATTTTGAGCTTAATTTCTCGAAAATTAAAAGAGTTATCGCGTTAACAGACATTTTTGAAAAAATTCAAAAGCGCGTAAAAATTTAATGATCATGGGGATTTTTACAAAAATTGGTATGAACGATGAGGATTGACCCCTCTATCTATGGTGTAAATTTCAGCTCTATATCTCCAGGCGTTCCCGAGTTATCAAGGTTTACATTTTTGAGCGTGTAACATACACACACACACACACACATACATACATACATACAGACATTTTTTGTAAATCACTTTTCTCGACGTTTTGGACTATTCTGAGTGTACTGACTTAATTTAATTTAATCCATTCAAGATAGAAACATTTTGTATCAAAGAGGTCAAGCTTAAAGCTTAGAAAAGCAGATTGAGAAAGAATACTCTCTTCTCCGAGAATAGTGATGCCGCGCGAGGTTTAATTTCTTGTCTCCTCGTTTGACAGGACTCAGTCAAGACACTTTCTCGAATCGTATATATTGCGTTTACCTTTTGTTAAAATCGCCTTGCCTCGTCTCGAAAAATGACTCAAGGTTTGCCTCATAGTCGATTATATCGCATGTCTATCGGCAAATAGGGCTAACGTGCCAAGTGCCTCCGTTTTCGCGTGTTAGGCAGAAGTGCACAGTTAGTTTGCTCAAAGGAAACTAAGGGACAAGGGCGTATCTTTTGGAGAGACGTCCCATAGCATTTAATTATCATTTATTTTACTTCAGCTGATATTTTGGTGGAAAACGTTTCGTCCACGTCATTGACCTCCAAGTTCACATCGAGTATTGCTTTTTCAATTTTGTCAAGCAACATATTGAAGCCTATGATAACCTGTGGAAGAGTTACATATTTTTCACCACCTAGTGTCTCCGACAGTAATTTGAAGTCCGGAAGGAAGCGAACAATTCGAGATAGAATTTGCCACTCTGACTCCGAAAGAGAAAGATTTAATAACTCTTTGTTATTGAGGCACAACAAATTACAAGCGTCCTTCATTTTGAGAGCTGTTTTGACCATTTCGTGCCTTGAATTCCATCTTGTACACACGTCGACGTTTAAGGACAGCAACGCGATATTTGTCGTTTCACAGCATGCCTTCAGTTTAAGCTGCCATTGCTCGGATTTTTTTACTTTCTTTATAAGTGACCTTAGTTTTTGAAGGATGCATGGATTTTTGTCGACGTTTACGGATGGTTCCTCTAATTCGATGTTGTCATTCTCGGCATCCGCATTTTTTTCAATAGCTTCGATGTCATCAGAATCCTCATCACCTTCCTCGCAGTCATCGATAGATATTTTCAATACTCTTAGCATATCCTGAACCGCCAAATTCAGAATATGTGCGAAGCATCGAAAGTGTTTGTCATTGGGGTTGAAATTATTACCCTGCTGTTTCAAGATTTTCGAAAATTCAATCAGAAACGTCGTGTTCGCGGACGCATTGTCAACGGTTATACCCTGTATTTTGTCTTCTAACTCGTATTTTACGAGAACTTGGTAGAACGTTTGAGCTATTGCACAACCCGAATGCTCTCCATTTGATGGAGTGAAATCTATCACTAGAGAATGCATTTCCCAATTGCCGTCAATAAAATGAGCCGTGATGCCAAAATAGGATTTGTTGCAGATAGACGTCCACGCGTCAATCGAGTATGAAATCCTTGATTTATTGTCTTTGAGAATCTTCATTACTCCTTTTCGTAAATAATCGAAGCGTTCGATTACTTTTCTTCGCATTTCTGTCCTTTTGGGTACCCGTGCTTTGGGATTTAAGTACGAGAAAAGTCTTTCAGTGTGCTCATCGTCGAAAAAGGAAAAAGGGAGATACTTTCCGGCCAACCAGTCGCAGATCATAGTTTCAAATTGTTTTTGTGACGAGGAACCCTGTAATTGTGAAAAAAATCGACGATTATTTAAATATTTATTTATTTATTTATTTATTTATTTATTCCTCATAGAGGAAGCTTTGTTTTCGTGAAAAAAATTTTTTTCGCGATTTTCATGTCAGCATATTCAAAATGGTCTAAAACATCGAGAAAACGGGTTTAGAAAGTGTCCGGATGTATGTATGTATGTATGTGTGTGTGTGAGATAGAGGAGCTAAAATTCATATTGCCATAACTCGGGAACTACTCAACCAAATCATATCAAACTTTTGTGCCGTATAAAGTATAGACAATTGTCTCTTTGGTATACATTTCATAAAAATCGTTTGCAGCATTTTGATTTTATGGGGTTTTTAAGATTTTGAGAAATGTCTGTAAACACTCTAACTCGAACAAATCTCCAGCTATCGGGAAGAAACTTGGCACAAAACTTTATCAGAGTGGTGCGACCTTTGGTTTTGAATTTGGGCAAAATCGATAAAGTAGTTCAGATTCTATAGCAATTCGCAATTTTGGTTTTTTTTTAATGCTGTAACTCGAGAACGGTTTAAGTAACTGATCTGAAATTTTGCATAAAACTTAAATAGAGTGTGACAATGTTTTATATTTAATTTGGGCGTAATCGATAAAATGGTTCAGATTTTATAGAAGTTGCCTTTACGTGCATTTTTTTGAAAATGCTATAAGTCGAGAACGATTGAAGAAACTGAACTAAAACTTTGCATAAATCTTAAAAAGGGTGTTTAAATATTGGATACTGAATTTGGACAAAATCGATAAAGTGATTCAGATTTTGTAAAATTTTGCAGTTTCGTAATTTTTTTTACAAATGCTCTTAAGAGAATGTGCCGTTGTTTGATACTGAATTTGGTGAGAATCGAACAAAGAGAATTATTAGATTCCTATTTCACAGGGTTTTCAGTTGTAGTTGTCCTGGTTGTTTCGTCATCTTCGCAGTCATCATTGTGCGTCATGTTTTCGTCTTTGGATTATAATTTAACAATTTATTTTGGAGAGACAGCTTCATATGGAGCACGTTTTTTTCATTAATAGAGTTCAAAGGTTGATACTTATTATTAAAAACAACGGTGCAAAATTGGACATTACACATTGCTAATTAATTTTCCACCATTTACAAAGCTTCCTCATTCCACAGAATTCCACAGAAAAAAAATTCTGTGAACGGTGGAAAATAAGGAAGCAATGTGCAAGGCCCGACTTTGCACCTTTATTTATTTATTTATTTATGTTTTTTTTACAACTCCATTCTTGTATATAACTGATCTCTCGCATACTTTAGCCAATGTTTATCCGAATGAATCAAAGTTTGGACAAAATAATGAAATGTAAATGAGTTGAACACGATAATTAATTATCCAAAATGAATTTAGTCCAAGGAGTGGACGCTGTGTTAGCAGATTCAGATTTTTCATTTAAAAAACGATAGAAGTACCATGAATAAATACCAAAATTTTGAATCTTTTCAAATTTAGACATTTTTAAAAACAGTGATTGTTGATATGGGCAACTATTTGAAATTAATTTAAGCACAGCTGATGTATATAATATATAAACAAGCTTGCAAGGTATTAAAGTTCATTTTTACTTGGAATTGGGGGTTCTCAGAGGAGTTGCTCGCGTTTGTCGCACTGAGTTCTTCAAACAGTTGAGGATGCGCTTTTTGCAAATGATCTCTCACTGCAGTCGTGTTGCTGTTCTTCATTTTTATTATTTTTTGAGTCTTCGATTCTTCAAAGCACGTTTTGCAAACCGCATTTTTTACCAAGTTTTCATCCCAATAAAAGTCGTAATACTTAGAGAGGACTGATTTTCTTGTCTGTAAAGACAAAATATTTTTTCCTATAATGGATATTTATTTACATTCTTTAATTTTTTTTTATAGGATAATTTTGTACTTTAATGGAGAATAAATATACATTAATTTATATCAAAGTTACTATTTTTGTTCGCTTGTGAGGCGGCTCTTGAGTGTCGTCATTCTCATTTCCGTTTGCCTCCATTATCGAGTTTCTGAAATAATCTTGAATTCAATCAATGCTGTCAAATTCTTGTGATGTCAGTCAAGACCTTGACACATTTGACGATGCAAAATGAACATCTTGTGTTTAGTGATTGCATTCACATATGTCGAGATAGATTGAAATTCACTTGTTCAATACGAGGTTTATCGACTTCATGTGCCTCGACTTGACTCGACTTTCTTGAGGGCATCACTATCCGAGAATATTCCACACCCGGCGCGGCCGTGGTCAGTGGCTGCCGGGGCTCTGGTTATTCTTATTTATCTTTTGATGGGCGCCAATTAGTTTTCCAAAACTAATAAAATTACTTACTATTTCAATACTTCTTTTGTCGCTTTCTCCGGCCGTCTCAGGGTGGGAAATTGGATGACCAAGGATGCAGGGATGCAAAACGCTCAGTAAAATCAAATTTCAGGCAGGGATTATAACTTTTAAATAACTTACGTATTGTATAAAAATTCCTTTTAATTTCGGAGACTTCCTTCAGCTTCCTTTGACAAAGTTCGACAAGATTCAGTTGGTTCGGCTTCTTTGACACGATATACAATTATTTCACAAATGCTTTCTTTGACAATTCTAATGACCGCTTCAATAAACGGCGCCGCGACTCCTCGAGGGCTGACTCCGAGCTCTCGTCGCTTGCGAGATCAACGCGGAAGTAAGTTCGGGGAGCCGGCTAATTAGCTGGCTGGCCCTCGTGCGCATCGAGTCGGGTAAGATCTCACATCGATGCGGCGATCGATAGTCAGTAAGCGCTCGTGTCGCCTCGCTGACCGTTTAGACAAAGGTAGGGCGCGCCTGCGGGTGATCGATTGTCGACAATTGTCGACCGTCGATGACGCTGTTTTGACGGGTTCTTAAAACTAACTTATCCGACGAACGCTCGAGGAGTCGGGTTGAGCGTTTGACGTCGAGGAAGGAGTTGAAATAATTATCCTGTGACAAGATGTTTAGCTTACCTATTTTAGTAAAGGATAATAGAAATAAGTACTTAATAGAGGAAAAAAAATTTCACCACACCTGCGCGGAAAGTTCGACTTCTCGCCCTACGCGCTTTACGTAATTCGAACTTTCCGCTGCAGATATGGTGAAAAATAGTACACTGGGGAGTGAAAGTAGACTATCCCCAACCGCGTGTAAGATTACCACCCGAGCCGAAGGCGAGATTGGGCTTAGTCTACTTTCCCTCCCTAGTGGCGTAATATACTATCTAACGATTTTTAATAGTAAAAACTTTTAAACATAAATCTTTATTGTTAAACCAAACACAATCAGTTATGTCAAAATTACAGACAAATAATGAGTATCGGGTGTCTCATTGACGAATCTTTGATGCTTACAAGTTTATTGAATGGTACAAAAAATAAAGACAAATATCGCATTAAGTGTATAAAATTGACAATGCCTTCTTTCAAGTATCGTATAATAATTTCATGATGTAAACGCCTACTAAAATGTGGCAGGGTAAATTATTTAAGACGCTTTTTACAAAAGACATAAAGGCTTTATAGCGCCCAAACTCTGATGTAATCTATGTTGAGGCTGATAGATTCTTGGTTCCAGGTACTCGCCCAGAGTTCTGTGGCATTGAAGAAATCGAAGACGCTCTGTTGACAATACAAGAGATAAATTAGCATTAAAATAATGTTAAAAAACTTTTTCTTAATTAGGATAGATGTAGAAAATACGGCAAGGCCGGTTTCAAGGGCCTTTCATTATATACAGGGAATTTCAAGCCAATGCGATCATCAGATCATTCATATTTTTTTTTGTATTTATTCCTATTTAACTAAATCTGAAGATGGAAATTAGCCACTCAAATTATTGAGTGAAATATCCGTTCTTAAACGTGAAGTAAAGTGCGATATAAAAGCCATTCTCATTGCGCAAACAAGTGAATTAGCGATAATTAATTTTTTTTTTTCGATCAATCCTTATGAATGGGGCTTACCTTAGGATCAACGTTGCGCCAAGGTTTCGCGTAGCCGTTGCTCATGGACAAGTCCGGGAACTCATCGTGTCCGCCGACCGCGACACCCAAGTTCAGGTAGAACTGTCGAAGATGTTGAAAACGATTAATTATAAAAAAGCGTAATTTTTAAATGTTGAGTTCTGATTCGTAATCAGCGACATAAAAAACCACAGGGTACCGAAATTCATCCAAATCGAGAAACTTTTTTCATCTTGGCCCGCCATATTGTATCCGTTATTTTGAATTTCTTAATTTTCAGTTAAGCTTCGTACTCAACGACCTTAGAAGCCACTGTGTACGAAGTTTCATCCAAAACAAACCACCTTATAAATTCCGTCCACCATATTAGATCCGCCATTTTGAATTTGCAAATTTTGATTTCATATTCATAATCAGCGACCTCAAAAACTCCAGGGTACCAATTTTCGTCCAAATTCACCAAATTTTTCGGTTTTGGTCCGCCGTATTGGCGCCGTCATTTTTAATTTCTTAATTTTCACTTCAAATTCCGATTCAGTGACCCCAAAAAATCGTGAATGGTTTGGCTACTCATTATCCTTTTGAGTTTAAATAACAATGAGTGGTTCACCCTACATTTGCCCATTGATGGAAAAAAATTGTGATAAAAACGAAAGAAAGACTTACCGGTTTGTCAAAAGGTGGCTGCGTTGTCGAAGATCCGTATTCGAGACCATCGACTCTAGAGAGGATTTTATCCCGTCTCCATTCGAGCTCATAAACGTGATAGTCATCGGCCCAGAGATTAGACGCATATCTTTTTGGCAGTGATGTTGATCTTCCAATTCCAGATTTCCTTTCAAGAGGACCGCCGCAAAGAACGTGGCCACTCAAATCTGTTCCGTCCTTTGTGTGAAGAACGGCATTTCCGAAGGAAGAAGCGATACGCATCGAAGGATACCGCGACCAAGATCCCACATTAGGCACAATTTCTAGTGGTTCCAAAGTAAGAACTGAACAAAAATTACACAGTGTTACATCCTCGCCATTTTTATTCCCGATAGCCCGCAGGGCAAAAAGATGGGAATATGTATTTCACTGGCGCGTATATGCCTATTTCTATTAGTACAATGTTGTTTAAAACGGTTAAAAATGTCTTAACAGAATTTGGTACAAAGGTTCTGTGCATCGGTTCATGTGTTTTCTTTCATAGATTGTATGTATTTGGTGCGACTTCCGAAAGATATAAGCATTTAAACAAGGAGCATGTTTGCGTGTTTGAATATATCGAAATGCCACAAGATGGCCGCCATTATTTCGTATTCTGCAAATCACTTCACAGCGGTTATGGTGACGTATTAGAATTACTTTGAAAACGATCAAATAAAAATAATTTTATAAAGATTAAAAAACTCCCGACTGAAAAAATGAGTGTAATTAATAAACAAATTAGGTAAATAAAAAATGTCGAAGTGGTAATTATTCACATATTATAATCAGGAATTAAATGTCTTACAATAATCGACCAAAAAGGTACGAAAACATTTCAATTTTTATGAAATAACAGGAATTTTTGCAATCTTCCGTCCTACAAGGATACACAGTGTTACAACTTACTAGGATTTATCCAATCGCCTCGTGGCAATTTAGCTCGGATCTCGACTTTTCCATAGAGAAAAGCAAAGCTGTTCTTGCTGTCGACAGCGCCCGATAACACTGGCGGAAGAATATAGGATCCTATAGCTCTGCGTTCACAATCGTTCGTTCCATACGCTTCGGTGCACCTGTGTACGTTAGACAGTAAAACTAAGCGATAGTATATCGATTAAGTACGTCCACTTCTATAATATTTTATGTTATTTTTTACGTCCTCATAGAGGAAGCATTGTTTTTGTGAAATTTTCTTTTTTTTTTGAGATTATTGTCAAATAATAAACCGTCCATCGTGTATAAAAATAATTTTTTTAAACCTTTGCATGGCTCGATTTTCTATGTGTTAATCAAATGGAAAATACGAAAGACCTTTGCGCCAAACTTTAAAAACTGGTACGAAGCTTTCCTTTCACGAGGGTCAATATGAGGGTGCAGACTATGCTGTTTTTTTATATGGCAGGTGAAAAAATAAGTTTTTAATTTTAGGCATTGCAATGTATACTTTCGTTTTTTGTTTTGAAGGACTGTTTTTTGTGCAAAAATACCTTTCGAGAGTCATGTTTCCGTGACGAATAAAGTCTTGGCCGAATTCCGATTCCGTCAGGCTTGGCGTAATCTGGAGATTTCCATTGATGGCCTTCAAGTTGCGTCGATTATTCCGGTAGGCGACAAATGCGTAATCCTGATAAAAACATCGTGTTAATGTGACATCGAGGCATACACTATTCTTTCAAATGAGGCAGTCGGGTATTGAGTAGTTTTGCTAAAATGTAGACTTGAGTATGAGTAGATAAGCAAGCCCGGTTCTGGAGCACTACTTGACATGGAATGCCCCGTACATGTGTCAGTAGGCCCCGGTCGGGTAAAATGGCGGACTCACTTTTCGTAAGTCCATGCAACCTCGAATTTTGTGAGTTGAGACAACTGCTTTTAGTTAGTTGTATAGGCTGGGTTGCAGTGACCATCTATTAGGGTTGTATGCAACCTACCGGTTAGTTGGCACAACTAACTTACCAAACAGAACACGATTTGACCCGGCTATCGGTAGAAATTGTGCGTATTTATTAAAAATGCAATGAATTGACATATAGTCGATAAAATTAATGCGGTTTGACGTTATGCTTGATGAAATTGATACAGTTTGGGGTTACAATTGATATGGTTAATTCAGTTTGAGATTACAGTTGATAAAATTAAGACGGTTTGAGGTTATAGTGTTCTATGTCTTATTTCATCTGTCAAAGAGTGCATTCTAAGATGAGTGTGGCATCCTGTCTATCAATAGCATTTCTTTGCAAAAGATGTGCATTGATAGCAATTCTTTGCAAAAAATGTCTATTGCTAGCTTTTTTTTTTTGCAAAAAAAGTCTATCGCAGCATTTTTTTGGAAAAAAATTCTTTTAGCAGCATTTTTTTGCAAAAAATGCCTATCGACAGCATTTGCAAAAAAAGTCTATCGATAGACAGCATTTTCTTGCAAGAAAAGTCTATCAATAGCATTTTCTTGCAAAAAAAGTCAATCGATAGCATTTTTTTGCAAAAAATGTCTATGTCTAATAGTGATGCGAACCTTCACGAAAATAGGCGTTCGCCACACTCCGGTTATCACGCACGCTTCGATTAAAAGAAAAATATTTGGCTGCGAGTGCTCGTTGCGTTGGTTTAAAGTGGTTGCGCAGTCTCACTGATTAGTTGGACGAACTCACTTTTCGATGTCACGACAACTATTCGAGATTGTTATAGGCACCCAGTAAATCGTTGTAGCAACTCATTTCTGGCCAACTCATTAAAGCTGTGTTGGCCCCCCGCGCAGAAAAAAGTAGCCCAGGATGGAGTCCCGGGTGGAATCTTGGCTGTCCAGGATGGAGTTCCGGATGGAATCTTGGCAGTCCATCCGATCCGGAGTTCGCCAGTCGGCGAACTCCATCCTGGACGACCCGTGGATCTCGGCTGTCCGATGGCAGAATCCATCCTGGTGTCCATTATGGATTCTCACGTGGACTGTCTTACAGTCCATCCTGGACTCCATCCTGGACGACCCCTGAATCTCGGCTGCCCAATGGGAGAATCCATCCTGGTGTCCATTGTGGATTCTCCCCTAGACTGTCTTACAGTCCATCCCGGACTCCATCCTGGACGGTCCGCGAATCTCGGCTGTCCGATGCAGTATCCATCCTGGTGCCCATTTTGGATTCCCGCCTGGACGGTCTCGCCGTCCATTCCGGACTCCAACCAGGACAGTCCGCGAATCTCAGCTGTCCGACGGAAGAATCCATCCCGGATTGTTTTAGACCCCACCCTGGACTCCATCCTGGACGATCCGGGTGTCCACCAGGAGATTGACACCAGGACCAAACCGCGCGCACCCTGGGCACTTTGGTGTCCAGATGATCCATTTTGGACCCCTCTTACTACGTCAACGGAGAGTAGACCCCTTGTGTGTAGTCGAACTCAGGACAGCTTTCCAGTCTTATATACGCTTAAGTTTCAAGTCACTTGCGAGAAACGGTGCGTCCGTTTGCCATCTAGTGGCATCATGAGAAACACGGATACACACTGCTCCGCTAGATGGCGAGCGGTCGAAGCGTTTCTCGCAAGTGACTTGAAGCCTGAGCGTATATAAGACTGGAAAGCTGTTTTGACTTCGACTACACACGAGAGGCCTACCCTCCGTTGACGTAATAAGAGTGGTCCAACATGGATCGTCTGGACACCAAGGTGCCCAAGATGGACATGGTCTGGTCCTTGTGTCAACCTCCTGTTGGACACCCGGATCGTCCAGGATAGAGACCAGGATGGCGTCCTGGATGGAGTCCAGGATGGATTCCGGAATGAACTGCGAGACAGTGCACGCAAGAATCCGTAATGCACAACAGGATAGATACTGCCATCGAGCTGCTGAGATTCGCGGACCGTCCAGGACGAACTGCGGGACAGTCCAGGTGAGAATCCATAATGAATCCAGGATAGATTCTCCCATTGGACAGCCGAGATTCGCGGATCGTCCAGGATGGAGTCTGAGATGGACTGTAAGGCAGTGCAGGTGAGAATCCATTATGGACACCAGAATGGATTCTGCCATCGGACAGCTGATTAACGGGTCATCCCGGATGGAGTCCGGGATGGACTGTAAGACAGTCCAGGTGAGAATCCATAATGGACACCAGGATGGATTCTGCCATTGGACAGCCGAGGTTCACGGGTCGTCCAGGATGGAGTCCGCCGACTCCGGGATCCGATCAAAAGCCGGAGTCGGCGGACACCATCTGAGACTCCATCCGCTACTCCATCCTGGACTGCCAAGATTCCATCCGGGACTCCATCCTGGTCTGCCAAGATTCCATCCGGGACTCCATCCTGGACTACTTATTTCTGCGCGGGCCAACTACTCTTTTTTCTCCGTGTAGTAAAAAAGTAATCGGTAATGGATCGGAATTACATTACTTATTCGAAAAGTAATGGGTGATGAATCTGAGTTACATTACTTCTTCGAAAAGTAATGGATGATGAATCTGAGTTACATTACACCATTAAAAATTCTTTTTCGAAAATTCATAAAATTTATGCGAAATTTCATGTATATGCAGTATAGGAAATTCCATGGACCAATCTGCAAGAATATTACCTAACTGTTTTATGAAAAACAATTTTAAAATGTGTACTACTCACATAGATAATTATTGAAAATTCACTGTATCAATATATTGACATTTTTGTTGCAAATTTCATAACATTTTGAAGAGTGATCTTATTCGAAAAGTAATACATGAAAATGTAGATTCTGATTTCATGAAAGTACTATGATTGACGCACTATATAAACCCGTATAAAGCTAGCAGAGCAAAATCTCAAAAATGATTTTTCTATATCTCTCCATATTATAAAAAGATCTCGCCGTAGAATAATTCGGTCTCGGGGCTTGGTGGAAGGGGGTGGGGCTAAAGGCTTAGGGCTAGCCCCAGCCCCTGGGGCTAGCCCCATCCCCTTCCGCCAAGCCCCGAGCCCGAATTATTCTAAGTCCTTCGATTTCAGGGGGGTCTGTGAGACCCCAAGCCCGTCCCTGCTCAAACTTCCGGATAGAAACGGATAGAAAAATTTCACTTTTTTCATCCGTGAATATTTACGTATTAATGCGGATTAAAAATTGTTTTTCGGATAGAAACGGAAGTGAATTGTTTTTATCCGTCTCTATCCGCAGCTTCGACCAGGATCATAGGATCCATTTACGTATCCGCAGTCATACGCAGATGCTTAAACATATTTTATCTATTTGTATCCAGTCTCCCTGAAAAAATTTACTTCCGTCTACTATGTGTTTTCTGTAACTTTTTTCATCTGTGGTTGCGTATTAATGCGTAATAGAACTTCTGTGTTCCACGAATCTTTCCGCATAAATACGCAACCATAATATTATTCAGATTGTAGCGGTAATATATCAATTCTTTATTAAAATATTGTATGTAGATTATATAAATCTATAGATTATTGACAACGGTCAATACATTTTTAATGAACGCAAACGTAAAGAAAAATCATGGCAGATCACCATATGTTGAATTCGATCTTAAGATAGAATTTTTTGCAAAGTTCGCCAAGGTATTTTTTTAGTTATTTTTTCCTGTTAAGATAGAATGAAACAAAAATCTGTTAATTGATGAATCGAACACATGATTTTTTTGTCGCGCCAAAACCAGTTTTGTCAACTGGTTTCTTTAGAAACCAAATTTGTAGGTTATTTTAGGTCTTCGCGCGATCCAGAACTAACTACTGGCTGGATTTTGACTACGTTGGTCTAGTTTTGTTGGAATTTTTTAAAAGTTGGGATGATACTTGAAGTGAGGCTGGACCAGTAATAAAAAATCTATAAATCAGTCGATGACTTTGTTCTAAGGGACAAAACAAATACCATCGTTCAATTTGTAGAACATGTCCATACAATCCAAACAAGATGATCAAAATCCATCCAGTTGTTAGTTCTTGATCACGCGGAGACCTAAAAGCACCGAAATTTAGTTTCTATGAAAACCGTTTGACAAAATTGGTTAGGGTGTGACAAAAAAATTAATTGTTCGATTCATCAATTGATAGATTTTTTGTATAGTTTTATCTTAACAGGAAAAAGATAACTACCTTAGCGAACTTTACCAAAAATTAGGTGACTCGACCCCCTTAAGATTGAACTTATGACTGGAATTTCTACGGTTAATAAAAAGTTAAATCAAGATTATCAGTCGGTCTCAACGTCTTTGTTTTGTGGAGAAAACTCGGTTGGATATGCACTTGATGATGGGGCATCAGGGTCATCACTAAAGCCGCTGATATTCAGGCTGCTTCTTGATTCCTGTGGGTTGCTGACTATGCTAACATTTTCCGGGTCCGAATCCTTGCTTTTGTTGCTGTCGTCAGGGTCAACATTTTTTTCATCTCCATAGATTGAACCATCGAGGTTTTCTTTTTTCTCAGGAGAAACTTTTTTTCTTTTCAAGAGTCGCGGTAGCGACTCGACGCCAAGTTAAAAAAGAAATTTGTTTTTTCAGACCGATTTAAGTCACCAATTGTGTGGCTGATGAGAGTTCCCACTTTGTCGGCGAGATACTCTGTCCGCGAGATATTTCTGAATAAAAGTCTTTTGTAAAATAGTTGTGCCACATTGCAAAATAACAAACCTCGTTGTAGTAAATTAACGGAATTTTCGAATATTTAGGGGGGGGGGGGGTTGTTAAATTTAAAAAGTAATACAAAGATTGTGTGAACTTGGCAAATTGAAAAATAATTTATGTTAAATTAGAATGGACACAAAAAATGTTAAATTAAAAGAAAAAATGTGTGTAGTAAAATGGCATAGTATTGTGCAAAAGTCAAATAACACATTTTTTAAATAAAGATGCCATAATACATTTTTATTATTTTCATTACTTATGTACTATTTATGTAAAGAAGAAAATGACAGAAATATTTGTATTAAATGAACACAATCTTTCCGTTGAAACAAATAATTTTCATTTTAGTTTTTACTGTGTTGGGTTTACCACTGAGGTTGCATCTTACATCGTTCTAATATAGCTAAAAGCATTCTAGCTGCAATATCTTAAAATGTTGTACTAATATTTCATATGCATACCTTTAATAGCCATTAATTTCTTAGGGTCGTGCTTGGGTTTAGCCTTTTCATCGGATTTATCATTGCCACTTTTTTTCTTTCCTTTTCTGTTGGATATCTTGCCGGTTGCGCTACTGTTTGCCAGAACTTCGATGCCAAACACTGCAACCGTCATGTTTGTGCGAGCATTCATCTGTTACATCGTTTTCTGTCTCTTTCTGATTGCCGTAAGTACGAGAGATACTTGGGTTTTTTTCTATCTTATATTTTTCCGCGGCTGTTGATTTCTAGGATAAAATTCGAAATCTGTATACTGCCAAATTAAGAGACGTGAGTTTTAAGGATGGCGACCAGCTGCATCGTGCTTAAATGACGGTTCGTTTCTTTTTTCGCATTACAACGAATTATACTACAATTATTTTACACCTTGCAGGAATCTTTTTACCGATAAAGATGAAGCAGCTATATAATATTTCCTATTTAGACTATTTATTAAAGATAAATTATTTCATGTTACTAATTTGATTCGGTTTTGATCGTCAGGTCTCGCTAGCTAAAACCAGATCAAATCAGCAATATGAAATAATTTATCTTTAATAAATATAATCTAAATAAGAAATATTTACATACCTACTACTTCATCTTTATCGTTAAAAAGATTTCTACAATAATTGTAGTAATTCGTTATAACGCGCAAGCGAACGAACCGCCATTCGACCGGGATGCAGCTGTTCGCCATTCTCAAGACGACGTGATACAATCATCCTAAAAGATATAATATCAAGAGACGCGGTAGCGTCTCGACGCCAAGTATTAAAAGAAAATTTGTAATGCCTTACGAGACTCCTCACGACCGAGACGCTAGCGCTACTCTCATTATTTGGATGTTCGCCCTTTTTCGTCTGCTACGAAATTCTAACTGGAATTTGTTGGTAATAAAGGAAGTTTCGGGCTGACATGCCAACCGAGCTCATTACGGTTGTCGAACTGACCAATGAGTAATTGTACGCGAGTCAGCCTTGAGCTTGACCCATTTTGTTTTATGTTTCACTTCCTGTATGGCACGCCATCGAGCAACATGTGTGAGACAGTAATTAAATCGGCCATTACATCTTTATTCTAAATCGTGTATAATAACTCGCATCTTGCAACAATCCTGCTCCGAAATAAATTAAAGCAACAGAATTATCTCAGTTGAAACGTCGCGGACGCCAAATGTATCAGGCTCAATATTTTTTATTTATTTTTTTCTTTCCAATGAGCCCCGGTTGAATCAAATCGGTGCCCGCAATGCTACTATATGGCCACTTACAATTTGGATTCTGTCGAAATTTTCATTCTGTCCGCACTCACACATCGAATTTGTCCGACGATATACGTGCATGGCGCGTACAAGCACACTCACATGTCGTCTGTAACTCTACCCAGATAGAAAAACGTGCCGCACGGCGTGTCGACAAAAATGCGCCATGTACTGCAGCATTAAGCTGCATTATTAACGACACGGCGTGCTTAACGGCACGAATGCCGCCACCTTGCCTGCAAAATTCCGCCACGCTGTGCACCGCCAAATGACGCGAACGCGTGTCGGAACTTTGCAGGCACATTACCGGCATCAGGACGCCGTGCCGTTAATAATGCAGCTTAATGCTGCAGTACATGGCGCATTTTTGTCGACACGCGTGTCGTTTTATGCCGCCATCGTGTCGTCAATCTGCCGTAACATTTCTATCTGGGTAATTATCTCAGGCAATACATCGCGGACGCTAAATATTTCAGCCCCAATATTTTTTATTTTTTCTCCCCTTTTTAATGAGACCGGTTGCGATAAAATTGGTTCCCGAAGTGCTAATATCTGGCCAATATTTCACATTTGTCAGAACTCACACATCGAAACAGATTTGTCCGATTGCATATACGTGTGCATACGTGTGAATGAAAACGCACAGCGGCAGCCCGAAGAAGTTGCGGCGATCGTCTGCTGATCGGCTCGCAATTATAGTAGACACAAGAACAGTCTGCTAAAAACTTGAATTTTTGTTCTGAATTAGTATTTTTGTTCTCATTATTACTAATTGCAATTATTTTGCGATTATTTATAATATTTGTAATGTTTGGTATCGTCGTCTCGAACCGAATATATATAGATTTAGTAGCGTATGCTCATTCATAATAATTTTGACGTTTTGTGCTACATGGATAACCTTGCAATAAATCGTGAGATAACGACAATAAATGTCAATAAGTACAAAATACAAAAACACTATTTACTTTTAAATTTTCAATTATACATAAGTGGAACATGCAGTCAAAAAAGTATTTTTTTACATGAAGACCACTCTCGCTCTCACTGAAGGAAAAATAAAAAATAATACCCTAATACCGAATACATTGGAAATTCAATAAATTAATGAGAACCGACGCATAAATCTTTGTATATTAATTCATCCACCGAATGCCTACCGTATCAAGAATTCTCGAAATCTTTCCAAAATACGAGTTATATATATTTATTAGTTTTGGTTTTTGATGTTTATGTATAACTGGGGTTCCTTAACTGAGGACTAAGTCCTACGCTTTTGACGTTGCTTAAATACTTTTGCTTCGTGATGCTGTAGGAAATCGCGACGGATATATATTGTATCAAAACGTGCAGATTAGGATAAATTAACATTCGCATAGGCTTTTTTCGAAAATATGTATCGGTTTATTTCGGTCGAAAATAAACGGATACACATTGTATGATTACGTGCGGATTAGGACGTATTAAAACTCAAATTGTCTTCTCACGACAGATCAAAGTTTTTTTCGGAATTGAACGGATAAATATTGGATCATCACCTGCGGATTAGGACATATTGAAAATCGTATAGGCTTCTCTTTAAGAATAACTGTTTTCGCTAGAAATAAACGGATACACATTGTATCATAACGTGCGGTTTAGGACGTATTAAAACTCAAATTTGCATCTCTCGACGGATCAAAGTTTTTTTTCGCAATTAAACGGATAGATATTGTATCATCACGTGCGGATTAGAACGTATTCAAATTCATATTGACTTTTCTCGCGGCATCAAAGATTTTGTCGGAAGTAAAAGGATACATATTGTATCATAATGTGCGGATTAGGACGTATTAAAACTTGAATTGGTTTCCCTCGACTGATCAAGGTTTTTGTCGGAAATAAACAGATAGATATTGTATCATCACGTGCGGAGTAGGACGTATTCAAATTCATATTGACTTTTCTCGCGGATTCAAAGAGTTTGTCGGAAGTAAACGGATAGATATTGTTTCCGAGGCAGCGACCCAAAGCGGATATAAAAACTACATATTTGTGTGCGGTTCAGAACGGATAGATATTTGTCGTCAGTAGTCGTAAAAGATAATTAAAAATCAAGTCTTCGTATAGAGGACATATAAAACGGTACTTGTTTTCGATACGATTATCCGGATAATGTCGGGTACACTAGTGCGTCGTATTAGATCGGAAACAGATTTAACAATCAATTTTCAAGAGCGGATTGAATTTGCTCAAAACGTATTCAAACGTATAAAATATTGTTACGATTCTATACGTTTCTATCTGGAAGTTTTAGCAAGGGTATTTTTCTGAGTCCTTTTCCAAAAACATAGGTCCCCCAAGGGTGGGGGGCACCGTTGGGTGGGGGGCGATTGCGAGCGCGCGCAGCGCGCGAGCCATAATCAAAGTATTAAATAATGTTCCTAGTATAGGAATAATGTGCTATTTAGGTGTTAATAGTGTACCATATTAAAAATGTTTGTACTCCTATCGAAATTTTCGGGTTTCGCACGCACGCACGCACGCACGCACGCACGCACGCACGCACGCACGCACGCACGCACGCACGCACGCACGCACGCACGCACGCACGCACGCACGCACGCACGCACGCACGCACGCACGCACGCACGCACGCACGCACGCACGCACGCACGCACGCACGCACGCACGCACGCACGCACGCACGCACGCACGCACGCACGCACGCACGCACGCACGCACGCACGCACGCACGCACGCACGCACGCACGCACGCACGCACGCACGCACGCACGCACGCACGCACGCACGCACGCACGCACACACACACACACACACACACACACACACACATACACATACACACACACACACACACACACACACACACACACACACACACGGACATTATTTCTAGATCACTTTTCTGGACGTTTTGGACAATTCCTTGTTCTTACTTGTTCTGACATAAAAATTTCGAATTTTTTTTTTCATGAAAACAAAGCTTCCTCTATGAAGCAAAATAAAAAAAGTGGCGCGTGCCCTATGCCGATCCTGTACGCTCCAATCCCCCCTCCCCCCTCTCTTGACCCCCACCACACGCCTCACCGGCTGATCAGGCTCTTGCCGAGCCGGTGCACTTTGGGGAAAAAAAGTGGGGGTGGTCGATCTACTAACGTCGATCGATTCGTGCTCCCACTGAAAAGAACCAACCGGTAGATTTTGACTCATTGCTGCACCGTATAAATTATTCACGTCAAAGTACATGAGGTACGCCTCGTCTTTGCTTGGATCGAAATCTGCACGAATATATCGATTATTTGCTTGAGCATATCTGTTTGAGCATTGTGATACACCACCGCGAATACCTTTCTCGATGAACAGGAGCATCTCAGGGTCGGTGAAAAGCTCAAGTTGTATACCGGTGCATTTGAGCATCGCGTCAAAAGCCAGTCTCGGAGCTGTACAATAATGCAGAGGATCCAACTGGTAAGTGGAAAAGCAGTTGCGTCGAAAGTTATCAAATATATCAGCGAGTAGAAGAATATCTGTTTTCAAATAGAGATCTGAGTATTCACCCAATGATTGAATATTAAATGTTTTCCAAACTTTCAGCGCGTGCAGATAATCCTGCTCAGAAATTTCTTCATTGTTCAATTTTGAATAAAAATCTGGTTTTGATGGCAACTGCTTTTCATCAAGTTTTTCCCAATTATCTACGTACTCGTAGGGAAATAGTATATTTCGATACAAGAGGCCAAAGGAACGTTGTGCGCACTGCTCGCGTAAAGACAGCACGAAGCCTCGGCGAAGCCGATGGTGGTCAAAAGCACATTTCAAATAGTACGCAGCACTGTGTAGCATATGCACCTGCGTATCGTTTCCAGCTGGTTTGAGAATGCACTCAAAGTCGACATACCCGGCGAATGGAAGATCCTCCTTGTACCGATGAAGCGTCAACAATTCCATGAATCGTTGTCTCATCGTGTGAAATATAATACCTCTACTGAAGGTTGAAGGGGTGCGCTAAGAATTCATCGTTCGCATTTTTTTTTCACTTGAATCCTGCGACGATGGATCGATATAAACACTGCAGCGCGAGGATCTTATCGCGTGCAATGTGATGCTCCGACCGCCGGAACAATCGCATTTAATTAAACGAAAATGACCTTCGACACATTTCCTGGAAAAATAGATCTCTTCTCACTTTCTCGTCAATACTTCGTTGAGTTGTTTTTAATCTCGTGTAATTTGATACCCCCCTACTGTCAGCCGCACCGGAAGTCGTAGATCAGAACCGACATTGCATAAAGAAAATGACGTCACCATTCGAAGCTTCTAAAACATTCCAGTACTGACCCGCATTACCCACTGATTCAATTGACCCTTGTTACGTCCCGACGTACCCTTACCCCAAAAATAGGCAACCCTCCGAGCACCACTGTATGTCCCGGAAAAGGGCCCTACAGTCGACGAAGTAGGGTAATTAGGAAAAGGACCCTGCAGACGGTCGATAAGTAGGGAAATTCAGAAAAACAGTAACATAGTTGGGGTGTGAGGCCCTCTGCTAGTCCGCAGACTAGGGGAAGCTCCACGCAAACCCAAGAAAGTAGGAGACGGTGACTTTCGGCCAACCAGAGACGAGAGACTCGCACTCTCTTACTCCTAAAATTAACGCACTACCTTTAAGATAAAGAAATCTGCCAAAAAAGTAGGGGACGGGAGTTTTTGCGGCCAATTAGAGTCTAAAGAAACTGCCCTCTCCCAATCCTGCGTAACACCAAAGGTTCGCAGCACTAGTATATAAGGTCACAATTTTTGTATTTTAGTCAGTATTAATTTTGTAAAATAACCGATCAACAGCTCCAGAGTAAAAGTGTTAAACCAAGTCAAGATGTTAGTTCTCAACGTCAACCACATACATCGGGAACGAATGCAGTACAGTTGCATTCGTTCTATTCCTTACTCGTAATTCAGAGCGAATTCAGTACAGTTGCATTCGTTCTATTCCTTACTCCTCATTCAGAGCGTTATGCAGAACAGTTGCATTCGTTCTATTCCTTACTCCTAATTCAGAGCGTTATGCAGTACAGTTGCATTCGTTCTATTCCTTACTCCTAATTCAAAGCGTTATGCAGAACAGTTGCATTCGTTCTATTTCTTACTCTTCGAACTCGAAACCAATGCAGACAAATTGCAAACGTATCTCTCGAAAGACTGTTGTTTACTCGCGCAGATAGACCCAGCTTAAAACAGTTAACGAATGCGGTTTTTAGCAAGCGTTTAACTTTAATAATAACTGACTGTACGCGGAGGAACGGAGTCATAACTTTTCTCGAAATTCAAGACTTAGAAATCATTCTAAGTCCTTCATAACGTTCTCAATATTTAAGACTTAAAATGAATTATCCTAATTCGAATATCACTTCAGAAAATGAATATAAAGTTATTAAAACTGATCATACAATTAACTTTCTAAGAATAAAGTATATTTCAATAAATGATCAAAGATTAAATCCCAATTTAAAGAATATTAAAACCAAACACAACAAATCCTTTATTTCTGATCAAATCGTTTAGCCCAACTCCCGGATTAATTAGCTTTTGCTAAGGTCCAAAACAGGGCAATTGTTTTGTTATTTCGGACGTAACACCCCGGCTGACCCGCATTGCCCACTGATCCAATTGACCCCGGCTGACCCGCATTGCCCACTGATCCGATTGACCCCGGGCTGACACGCATTGCCTACTGATCCAATTGACCCCGGGTTGGTGGGGGTGTTCTTTAGGTTCTTTAGGTTCGATGACGTCAGAACCTACAGAACCGACATAGCATATGATCGGAGTCAACTGACTCATATACGGGACATTCCACATCAAGTAGTGGTCTAGAACCGGCTTAGTATAACGGAAATGACGTCACCATTAGAAGTTTCTAGAACATTCGAGAAATGAGCCATTTTACCCCTGACCGAAAATTACGTCATCATTAGAAGCTTCGAGAACATTCGAGACGTATGCCATTTTACCCCATAACGGAAATGACCAAACAGGAAATGACGTCACCCTTCGATAAGCTTCTAGAACATTCGAGAAGTTTGCCATTTTACCCGACCGGGGCCTACTGACACATGTACGGGGCATTCCATGTCAAGTAGTGATCCAGAACCGGCCTTGCTTATCTACCAGTATGCGCGTGAAAACGGGACACCTTGTATCGCACTGTGACGGCCCTACATTGCATATAAGAAGACGGGTGGGAACCGACTGAGCACTAGACGACTATGCACGGCCTCGATTGAGCACAACCGACTGGACATGATTTAAGTGAGCATGAGCACGACTGTGCACCGCGTCAATCGGGCACGACAGCCCGTGCGACAATTGCGCACCGGAATCGGTACACCGACTCGATTGTGCACGATCGATTGCGCGCGGGTCAACTGAGCACGGGTTCTACTGTGCACCGCTTCGATCACGCACAGCAGCCCCCGCGACAATTGAGCACCAAAAACTTGTACCCTGCGTCGACTGAGCACGACCAACTAAGCTCTACTCAGCTGAGCACGATCATGACCGCGCACCGCGTCAGTCGGGCACGACAGCCCGTGCGACAATTGAGCACCAAATATCGGTACACCGAATCGATTGTGCATGATCGACTGTGCGCGGGTCAACCGAGCACGGGTTCGACTGCGCACCGCTTCGATCACGCACGGCAGCCCGTGCGATAATTGAGCACGACCGACTGGACACGACTCAAGTGAGCACGAGCACAACCGTGCACCGCGTCAATCGCGCACGACAGCCCGTGCGACAATTGAACACGTGGCATCAGTGCACCAAATCGACTGCGCACTATCGATTTCGCGTCAGCGTGCTGGCGGTTAGGTTATCAGCAGTGCTGGCGGCAAGCGATTCCTTTATTTGGTTATTTTTGTAATTTTGTTGTACGGTGCTCTGGGACTCTGCGTTAGCCTAGGTACCTTTTTATTGTTGTTAGTCGTTTTTAAGATAGTAGGGAAAGTAGGGAATTTTTGGCTTCGGACCTCTCGGTACCGTTGCTGTCATTGCGCGCTTTAGAAAATCTCGGCGATGAATTACGTAGCTGTCGAGGATTTTAGAAGAACTTTTTTTCATATTTTATTTTCTTTGTTTTCGCGTGTGGATGGGTCACGGGCCCTTGAGCAAATAAACCGAGCTATGATTTTGTTATTGTTAAATATTGAGTCTTGGAAGATGTATTTATTTTGTTTCGATTTTGTGTTATTTATGGGAAAATTAACGGAGGACTATTTACGGACCATCCACTCTACCCCAACCAATGGCTTGATGCCTAGTTTGACAACAAACTCCCTTCGGTTCCGTCACCCTTTGGTTTTCATTGTCGCTTCGGCGTCTGGCGCCTTTTACAATGAATTTAAAAACTAGAGCGAACGGTTTGTGAGTGCGAGATGGGTGCCTGAGAAAATTGCATCACAGTATGTGACGAAAACTGTAAATAAAAACAAAGCACTTAATATGAATAAAAAATCCTACCGGAGCTCCGGTAAATCTTTCGATTTGTCTCCAGATCGACTCATTGAGACCGGTGAATTGATCGTCCAGAAGAAGTTGGCCAGCGCAAACGTCTTTCCGTCCGCCGGTCTTCATATCAAAGAGTTTGGTATCAGTTGGCGAGCAAACCCCATTTCCGGTATTCTGGTTATTATTGCCCGTATTTGGTGTCGTCAGCTTGGTGCCATCGATGTCAAAGAATTCTGTAAAAATAGTACATTACGATACGAGTGCGAAAAAAACTTTTTCTCACCTCCGGGCCGAAAGCGACAACTTTCGTTCCGCTGCGCGGAACGAAGTTCCCGGTTTTCGGCTCCGTCGATGAGAAAAATCGTATACACTCCTCGGGCAGTAAATAAGAAAGCCTCAGATCACATGTAATTGTCGGCCGAAGCGAAGCCGAGGTCGACAATTACATGTGATCTGAGACATTTCTTACTTTACTGGCCTAGGTGTGTAATATACTATTTCTGACGAGTGTGAATTTGCAGCACGAGCCGAAGGCGAGTGTTGTAATCACACGAGTTAAGAAAACGTTTTTCGCATGAATATCGTACAAAATTTTATTTCACGAGGTGTGTAAAGGATGTTTGACGTACGCGAAGCGTGCGTAAAAGCGCGTTCTACACATTGAGTGAAATAAAAAATATTTATAGCTATTACACACGTATCTATTTAAAAAATAATAATAATCGTAAACAGGGTACACCGGAAAATTTATCGTCTTGGAGTTGATTGAACAGTTGTGCAGATTATATATCCCATAATACGCACAACTGTTCAATTAACTCGAAGACGATAAATTGTTGCCCAATGTAAAAAAATAATGATCGTAAATAGAGTACACTGCGTATTATATATCCCATAATACGTACAAGTGTTCAATCAACGCCAAGACGATAGATTTTACAGTGTACTCTGTTTACGATTATTGTTTTTTTACATTGGGCAACAACTGTCGACCAACACCGATTTTCCGATTTTCATAATATTGAATATTTACGACAGATGGATATTAGATCGTCCGTGTAGAAAATTCAAGCTGTGTTTATTTGAATTAGAACGATATCATCAATTTTTGGAAAATTCGGAATTCTGTAAAATCCGAACAGCTGGATAGATTTGGCTCAAATTCAATATCGACCATCCTTTTTATTTACTTTATTCGTTAAGAATCACTTAGCTCATTGGCCAATAAATTGCGAAATCTACAAAGTGTACAAACTTTTTTCAAAAAATGTAAAGTCATCGAATCTGACGAGACAGCCGTTATTTTTTTGTCAATTTAAAAAAATGAAAACAGTGTTGCTCTTCTACCGGAAGCAAAATAGCTGCAGTGAAAGAGTCTACAGTTTTTCCCTCGAGTATTTGCACGTGCCGAGAAACACCGAGAATCCATTTATGGTCCGTTAAGCGTATTCCGAAAGTGATCAAAGCCACAAACGGTTGGTAGCCTTAATTAAGTTACAGGTAATTTTAACTGTCGATGATTATTGCCGAATGACATTCACATAGTGACGCTATCCGAGTAACGTTAAGAAACGAGAATTTGCCGCGAGCGATGGATAGTCGAGAAATCGTTGGTCTCGTGGCCTTGGGAATACGAGCTCATAAGACGGTATAGTCACTTGATGCGATAAAGTCCAAACCGTCCTACATTATAAACTGCAGCCCGAATCACAATATTTTCTTATTGAGCATCACCGATGTTAAGTCCTGTCCGTTGCAAGGGTCCGAGTGCGGTTTTCCTTGCAGTTAAGGATGTAGGAGCGCGATGGGGTGCTCAACTTCCTGAAAAGTGAGAATTCAGAGAGAAATTCGAACACTTCTCGATGGAATAAACATCTGAAAAAAATCAAGCATACAAAAGGTGCGGAAAAGATTAATTTTGCATATTAATAATTGCAAAATGTTATTAACAAATAGGTGAAAAAAAAATTGTTCAACAAATTATCCGTCAACCTAACTTATTTTTCGAATGAAAATGATTCGTTAATTTTTCTCAATACGTATGAATTTTTTCATAATTTTTTCTGATCATCGAAATTTCATTTTTTTGGAATTCATTTTTTTTTTAATGCATGTTAAGTCGCGAATTTTTCATATGTGCTTGTCACAAAACCACCCATTACACCCAAGAAGTTTCGAAACGATTGATCAAATAGATTCGCGAATACAGCTCATACAAGAAAAAAAAATCGCAATTTTCAAACATTAAACAAAATTCTGAAAAAATTCATACGTATTCAGGATACTTAAAGAATCATTTTCATTCGAAAAAAAAGTTAGGTCGACGGATAATTTGTTGAACAATTTTTTTCCACCTATTTGTTAATAACATTTTGCAATTATTAATATGCAAAATTAATCATTCATTCTTTCCATGGTATGGCTTCAATCGCCTTTTACCGCCCTTCCCACCCTTACTCCTATCACTCCCTACCCGTACTTCACTAAGCTAACCTAACTTTCCAATGCGTCCGCAGCCGACTTTAGCTACACTGTACCGCATTTGCCATGGGCACGGGGAAACTGCGGAAAACCGCCAGAGCCGCACACCGACCGCACAACCACCAGTGTCGGCTGCAAAATTAATCTTTTCCGCACCTTTTGTATGCTTGATTTTTTTCAGATTTTTATTCCATCGAGAAGTGTTCGAATTTCTCTCTGAATTCTCATTTTTCAGGAAGCTGAGAACCCCATCGCGCTCCTACATCCTCCTCGTACATCCTCCTACATCCTCCTCGTCGGGACTCTTAATATTCTCGAGAGTGTAACACTGCAGCGCCGTGAAATGATTGTAGAAGCTTTTTTAAACGTTCGATTAAGGTAGTTATGTCAGGAAGGCAAATCAAACTGAAGTTCATGAACTTTTAGCCTATTGTAATTGAGCTATTCAGCTTTGCTTCTCCAAAATTTGGATGGTTCTTACCGATAAATTGAATAAATAATGAATACCTGAAAATCGACCTTTTTGCACGGCGCTTACGGGAGTGTCAGCGAAATTAATCTTTCAATCGAGAATTAACGTACTTAGATCAAAGATAGAGAAAAGATAAAAAGTACCGCGGATTCGAAAATTATTTGCGATTTTTTACGTATCATAAAAAAATGAAGTCACCGGATACTTTAGTATAGTCAAAAAGGATTTCTCTCATTATTGTTGGATTTTTACAAATCTACCTCTATGAGGAAGTATGTTAATCTATTTTGGCTTCCTCATAGAGGAAGCATCGTAAAAATCCAACAATGATGAGGAAGTAACTTGCAAAGTTTTACTTTGCAGCCTTGTTTATATCGGCGAAAAGTGTTTGCAATTCCTTCCCATTTTTCGAAAACTTATTTGACCTCTGCTTAATGCGCAAGGACTACCTTAATCGAAATAACGAAAACGGAGTTTATCGTCCTCTTTTGTGTAAATTTTCATCTCGATTCGTCACGCCGTTCGAGAGTTATGAGCAATTCTATTTTGGGACAAGCGATCATTATAAATTTTAAAAAATAAAAATGATATATGAAGCAATGTGTAAAGTTCTACTTTGCATTCTTATTTCCATTGAGTACAAACTTTTGTCTCGCATTATCAACTTTTGCTGATGCTAGAGCGAAAATCGTTTTTTTTGTAAATTTTAAAATGTAAAATCTGAACCACTTTACCGAACATCGTCAAATTTGGTACGTGGCATAGCTGCATGTTCCTTTTCTTCTGTAAAACATTTCGGTTAAATTGGTGAAATTCGACGTGATTTATAAAAAAATGATTTTTTTTCGAAAAATTCAAACAACTATAAAATCTGAACCGCTTTGCCGATTTCGCCCAAATGGAATGCCAAACAACATTGTCTAAATCGCCTAATTTTTACGAAAGTTAGAGCGACCACGCCGTTTTTTCAAAAAATTAAAAGTACCATAAAATCAAAATGGCTGATTTTTTTTTCAAAAATCTCAACATTCAAAGCGGTGCAACTACTCCACTTGTGTGCCAAATTTGAGCCATATCGCTCGAACGGTTACTGAGTAATAGTTCATCGAATTTTGGGAGCCCAGGACACACACACACACACACACATACATACGGACATTTTTTCTAAACCACTTTTCTCGACGTTTTGGATAATTCTAAGCATACTGGCATGAAAATCTCGAGAAAAAAAATTTTCACGAAAACAAAGCTTCCTCTATGAGGAAGCGATTATTAAATTCTGAATACTAACGTCTTACGCTCGGAATACCTTAAGAGGCAGCGGTACTTCCCCCACCACCACTAATAAAACCTTCGAAACCTGTTTTCTCCTAAACTACTCGACAGATAGGGCTCAAATTTTGAGAGAATATGCGGAAATACGGCAGAATTGGGCTAAGCTTCTGGCTCCTCAGTCGGTTCAGTTGTTTTTTTGTGAGAATTAAAAGAAAAATAGTGCGAGAGAGACAGACCTATAGGCATTTAACATTGGGCGACGAAATTTCCGACGGTGTACCACTGCCTCTTAAAAAGTGCAAACATTGCTATATAGATAAATAAAAAACAATTGTCATATAAACCAGTGACTTGATGCTGCTGATCTAACAGGTTGTAGCCAAGACCATCGTAGACAACGTGAACCCAGTAATAAACTATGTCTCCGGGACGTAACCTTGTCGTCTGATCTTTATACGTCCATCGCCCATTTCGGACCTTAGTGATGTCTCTTGCTATGGTGCCAGCTTCAAGTCCGTCAAAATCCTCATTGAATTTTACGTGAAAGGCAACCAAAGTGATACCATCTTCGTCTATAACATAAAAAATTGCAATGCTCTGAAAAAAACTTTTTTCTCGTCTTCTTCAAAATAACCACATATCGTGCGTGTAACGCCAGCAAAACAACAATCGCCTATTAGGAAATAGTAACCACCACACATGCACTGTCGATGCTCGTTTTCATTACTTCCTAGTGAGGAAAACGGCTTCTTTAATCTCTACACGGAAGAAAAAGGCTTGGTTGGAACAACCAAGTGCCTTGGTTATATATGCGCCAGACGATTAATTGGTTAGACCAACCAAGTAATTTGTTAGGCTACCAATTTCTTGGTTGGTTTAACCAAGTCACTTGGTTAGCTTACCAAGTGACTAAAGAACCTAAATTTTTTTTTCATCAATATATGAAATTGTAGCCTTCACTATCGTTCTTAAGTCGCACATTGTAACTCAGAAAGTATCAGTTACAAGCCTTTTTACGATGTTTTAAAAAATCGAGCCTTTTTCCGTTCCTGATATCAGCATTCACGAAACTAATAAAATGGCACGAGTTCTCATATCGAAAATGCAAGTTATTTCAGCTGTGGTAATCTGTAAAAGTCAAAGTACACTAATAAAAATTTTAATACCGAGGTTTGATGGTTAGCGCGCGAAGCGCATATCCGCTGCTAGTATAGTAAAAAAAAATGTTTTCTTAAGCACAAATGTCTAAACTTTCTTAAAAAACCTGCAAAATGGAACTTTGCAAATTGTTTCCTGATTATTTTTAACTTTTACAAATCTATCTCTATGCGGTAGTTTATTCATCAATTTTGGCTTTCTCATTTTTGTACAAAATTTCAGCCTGAGATCCCATAATTTACGAAAGTTATAACGAAAAGGAACTTTTTTATTTTTTATTTTCATGACTCTGTAAAATTTTAACCCCTCAACCGATTCGTGCCAAATGCAATCCCAAACAATATTAAATGTCCCTGCATTTATGAAGAACTATTTAGCAAAATACCCGAAATTTTACGAACGCCATTAAGCTCTTTTTTTTAATTTCAAAAAGCTATAACATCTAAATTTCTGTTTACATTTTTGTCAAAAATTTTATTAAAAACGCTTTGCTGCTTCACTCGTGTCCCAAATTTTAGCTCAATCGTTTAAACGGTTCTTGAGTTATAGGTGATCGAAATTTCAAAAACCCTGCACACACACACACACGCGCACACACGCACGCACGCACGCACGCACACACACACGCACACACCCGCAGACACACACGCACACACACACACACACATACGGACATTTTTTCTAACCAACTTTTCTCGATGTTTTCAACCATTCTGAGTATCCTGCCATGAAAATCACGATTTTTTTTTGTTTCATGAAAACAAAGTTTCCTCTATGAGGAAGCAAAACTAATCTAAAGTGTAGGAAACACTTTGTCAATGCATAAATGGCAAAACCAGCCACGCGGAATAAACATTAAAAGAATACTCACGGGGTATCGATATCCTGATGCCCTTGGGAGAAATGGGTTCAACCGTCGCCGATGGCGGTGTAAATCGGCCAACCGCTGACGCAGCTAGCAAAATGCTTGCGAAAATCAATGCACCGGTTATTATTTTTGTCATCTTCGGAGCGCTCGATGTAGAAACAAACTAACTTCTTGGAGACGAGTGTTCAAATGACACTGGTGCGCCGAGTGCTCGACCCTCAAAGAGTACTATCTTCGTTGTTATAGCAGATAACCCGCGATCTAACTATATGATGCGGTTTAATACGACAGCGTGTAAACTTGGGTTTTCCATAATACGAAGTAACAGTTCTGACACGGACGACGCTTGAAAGACAAGTCTCGGCTAGTCGTAACTCCAAGTGGTGGGGCATGCAGATTGTGAGGCCGAGGAAGTGGTAGAACCTGCTGACTACTTCGACAAGCAATGACCTTAGCCTCTCAGCACTGATGATACACTGTTATAAATGTTATGAAGTTTACAACACGTTAAGTATACAGAATTACAAGACAAGATAAGAGAGAAAAACACCGAAAAAAAAAATTGAATGAACAAAGGTCAGCCACCGAAAAAGCACCGGTGAGCACTCAGTGCTTTTCGGACATAAAAATTTTCGAACCGGAATTTTGATCGAAAGCACCGAAACTATTTTTTTTTTTTCAAAATAATTATTATCTGTGGAGCAATTGTCTAAACGGCTCTATTTTCATCTTTTGATTTCTTGCTATTATACCTAAAGTTAATTTACTCCAGTGTGAATTCAATATGCATATCAATTAATGTTAAAATTTTGTTTCCGAAAAATGTTCTATGTTGTAAATTCAATTTACTAAGGTGATTTCATTTTAAATAAAATTGCAACAAGTGTCAAAATAGTCATACACTTTACTATAAATTCCTAATAATTGTCTATGTGAATATTTCAATTTTTCAAATTACTTTCAATATAACATTAGGGTAATATTCTTCCACGTTGTTCAATGAAATTTCATGTACTGCATATGCGTAAAACTTCATATACATTTTATGAATTTCCAAATAAATTTTTTTTAAATGAGTTCAGAAGTTGTAGACATACGGATAAAAAATAATCAGGCATTTTTAAAACGAGCGTCTTGATAAAGTCGGAGAGATGACTTGCACATTGCTTCCTCATAGTTTTCCGCATTTAGCAACGGCATGTGGATGAGGAAAATGTAAAATAATAAGGAAACTATACTGAAAATAATACTGTCAATCTCGCCTGGAGATTGGCGGAATCTTCGCTGGGTCAAACCCGTAGAAGTTGATAACCGCAGGACCTTCGAAGCAATATAATGCATTTTTTAGCGTCAGCTAAGTCACGATGATGTACTCGCTGGGAAAAAAATTATTACACATACCGTATATCATTCCGTATGATCATACATGATCACACATTATTACGTCCTGGCCTTTTTTCCGATTTCATTTAATTATTCTTTTTCGAATGTCTATTTTAATATTCGTAATTAATAATACCGTTCTAAAATTCCAATCGCCTCTTTCTGTATTTTTACTTTAACGGACGGAAATATCATATTTCTGCTTATTCATATCCGCCCGCTCCCATCCACAAAAATCGGTATTAGGGAAAAAAGTACCTTGAAAAAAAAGTACTCGAAAAAAAGTCTCACGGAAAAAAAATACCCGGGAAAAAAAGTCCCTTAGAAAAAAAGTATCAGGAAAAAAAGTCCCTCGGAAAAAAAGGACCCTTGGAAAAAAAGTTCATTGGAAAAAAAGTCCCCCGGAAAAAAAGTCCCTCGGAAAGAAAGTACCCCGGAAAGAAAGTACCCCGGAAAAAAAGTCCCTCGGAAAAAGTCCCCGTAAAAAAAGTCCCTCCGAAAGAAAGTCCCCGGAATTTAAAAATCACCTATAACTCAAGAACAACTCGACGGATCGAACTGAAATCCACAAGTGGAGCAGCCGCCCGTCTTTAGTTACTGCAATTTTCAACAAAACATATCCTGAAATTTCGTTTTTTATAGCCTTTTTAATTTTTTTACAGTGTATGAATACTCCTCCGTAAATGTTAGGATACTCGAGATGATTAATCTGAAGACCGACTTTATACATCCCAATTTCCAATAAAATCCGACTTTGCACCCACACCGACCAGATGCTAAATTTGGAGACCGACTTTATACACCCCAATTTCAAATAAAATCCGACTTTGTACCCACACCGACCTGATGCTAAATTTGGAGACCGACTTTATACACCCCAAACTCAAATAAAATCCGCCTTTGCACCCATACCGACCAGATGCTAAATTTGGAGACCGACTTTATACACCCCAAGCTCAAATAAAATCCTCCTTTGCACCCATACCGACCAGATGCTAAATTTGGAGACCGACTTTATACACCTCAAGCTCAAATAAAATCCGCCTTTGCACCCATACCGGCCAGATGCTAAATTTGGAGACCGACTTTATACATCCCAATTTAGGCTTGATAGTTCATATTTTGCTGAAGTTAATGCAATAACGTAAGTTTAAATAAATTTCAAAATTCCGTAAAATCGGAAGCGATTTTCTGATTTCAGCCAACTTCAATACCAAACAGCATTATATGTACCTGCACTTATGGAGAACTATTGAGCGAGATATACTAACATTTACGAAACAACATTCACGCTCTTCTTTTTTATTTAAAAAGCTATAAGACTCGAATTTAAGGATACATTTTGTCAAAACTTGCGACAATCAAAGGCGGGCTCCTACCACACTTGTGTACCGAATTACAGCTCAATCGGTCGAGCGATTCTTGAGTTATAGGTGATTTTTAAATTCCGGGTACTTTTTTCCGGAGTACTTTTTTTCCGGAATTCTTTCCAAACAATCAACATGTCTTAAATACAATATTTCAAGCGCTTGAGCGCCGCGTTTAAGTATAAGTTTCTTAAGGTTGTGTGGGGTCTGGGCTTGCGGGGTGAGGCGGCGGGGAGAATGGGGCGCGCGGTGCGGTTGATGTGCGAGTGAGACAGCTGCGTATTCAGTTCCCAAGCGAAGACGACCAAGACTTTTAAAAAATTAATAACTAAATAACGGCGCTGTCGATCATCTTCCCAAGGTGCCAAACGTTAAAGCGATTATCGTTTGAACTATACATAGTTGTTTTATGTACGTGGTAGCATTTTCTTAGCTGTTATAACGTAAATATGGCGAAATCGCCAGAACTCACAGATAAATAAATCCACATATTTTACGCGTGATAATTTGAAATATTGATTTTAATTATTAATCGAACCGAGAACTCCCAAAAATATATCCCTTTCCAACGTCTCGTTAGCTCGGGACGTAACACACATAATAACTTTTTATGATCTTATACATCTTCATATATTATCACTAGGATTTTATTCTGGTTCTCGCGCTGCGCGCACTCGCAATCTCCCCTGTTGCGGCTTGGGCGAGCGACGATTCGGGGATACTTGATTCGATTAATGATTAATATCAATATTTCAAATTATCACGCGTAAAATATTTATTTGATGACCGAATTGATGGAAAACAGTGAAAGATTATATTATTTATTATAGTACGAATGTTTTAAACTTCTTAATTGTCGCCGTTTACGACAATTATGCGATTGTAATTAAACTTAACTATTAGACTTAAACATTACGCATAAGATCTTAGAATATATGTATTTAATGCATGTTCGTTGTTTGATGATTGATAGAAGACTGACGGGTAAAAAGTTTAAAACAACGAAGATGTGAATAGGGTTTTGGTTTTGGTTAAGTGGGGGTTTTGGGAATCGTGGGACCGCTGACAATGCGCTGCACGAGCGGACAACGAAACTGCAGGAAAGTGGAAATAAAGTTAGATTAGTTGAGCAGATACAAGATGGCAGAAATTGGATATACATCCGGCACGACTGAATATTCAGCGTCTGGACGATTCTTTCAATAAAGAAGTGAAATAAGAATATAGTGGGAACATGGAGTTCAGAAATAGTATTAGGAATGCATATAAAATAATTAGTTATAATAATGAAACAAAATATAAATTAATTATATTAGGAAAAATAGCCAGGACGTAACATCCCCAAATTCGGGCTTGTGAAAATTTTTGAAATTTTGAATCAGAAACCCAATCCATCCACCCCTAAGGAACCCCACCCACCTTGTTAGAAACCCCGTCACTCTACCCCTCAGGAACGCCGCCCACCTTGTCAGAAACCCCTCAGAACACCCCCCCCCCCTCCTTATGCTGGTTTCAGCTGAATTTTTCTAAGTCCCTCAATTCCTGACATGACGGCGGCGGCGGCGAGATCTTTTTATAATATAGCGAGATATATTACCATACGTGACTATATACTATAGTGGTACATAAAATATCGATTTTCTTTTTCTTCTCGATTGGGACCCACTCGAAGTCTTTAATTAGATGAAAGGAGGGACTTGAATTTTTTTTAGAATTCCGAAAATATGTTTTGAGCCGTTCAAAGGACATTTAAGGTGAAATTGCGTATATTATTCATTATTGGAATCTGTCTCTTGTAAATTCGATTCTATTAATATAATTCTTTTTTCTTTTTTATATGGAAGAAATATGTGACAAAACAGAAAATTCAAAGTGAATTCAAAAATCTGAAAAAGTTAATACTTTTTTGTCATTTAAAAAAAATGAGATTTCTCAAACAATTTTTCTTTTTTCATTATTTTGTTAATAACATTTCAGAATAATTACTATGCAAAATTAATCTTTACAGTACCTTTAATGCGTATGAATTCCATGAGATTTTTTTATACCATCGAGAAGTGTTTGCAATTCCCTCTCATTTCTCGAACTTATGCCAAATGAATACCAGACGCAAGGACTACCTTAACCGTTCGGCGGACAACGTAACGGTTCCGAAAATTTCAATGGGATAGCCTATTTCGGTGAAAAGAGGGTTTATATGTATGATGAAGAGATTTGTGTATTAGGTTTTACAAGATTGAAGTATCACAAGTTTTATTTATCACATTTTAATCTGGTGTTTATTTATAAATTACAGTTTCCGAGCGGATGAGCTTCGCTTGTATACGTGACAGCGAATCGAATGACCGACATCTCCGAGTCTGGACTGGATCGAGGTTATTATATATTTATATAATTTTTTCAATGCTTTGGAAAAATTTGTGGATCTTTTTTTGCTGTCGATAAGATGATCAAAGTAAACAAATACATACAGTTGGGGCAGATCTATAGAACCATCAGAAGAAAAAACTCCTTAGACGGCGGCCCATACACTGTTTATCGTAGAGTATATTAAACTTGTTGACAAACTGGTTGATATCGTTGCAGCCTTTGGTAATGATGCCAAGGTACGTCATTAGACCGAAGTCGTTGCATTGCTGAAATATAAACCGTACGAATTATAGTAAATAAAAAGCCTAGAAATTCTATTTTGGTGAAAGCCCCCCCCCCCCCCCCCCCCCCCCCGAATCATCCAGGTCTCAATCGGTATCAAAAAATGAAATCAATTTTTTTCACACATACTGACATTTTACAGCTTCAAGAAGAGTTTCATCGAATCCGGATAACACTGGAGCATTCCATGAAACTCTTTTTAAAGCTGTAAAATTTCAGTATGTGTGAAAAAATTTGATTCCAGTTATTGATATCAACTGTGGTATTTCACATGCTCTTAAGCAGGTTATCTAAACGGTTTTTAAAAAACCGGACCGATGCTGCCTGAACGGGTGTATTCATTTTTCTGGATATATTTAATATACTTACGTTGTAAAAGTCTGCCCGGAACTTAGGAGTGTCGAGAACTGGTAGACGGTGCCCCAAGGAACAAGCGGCCCGGAGCACTTCGTGATTGCCTTTCAATTCGCCGCTCTCGACGGCCTGAACGTATCGCAATACGAGCTTAACTCTGGAGTGCAACATTTTAATAGCACTGTGCTGCGCCACCAAATGTTCCGCCACTGTTAAGATGATGATGATCAATTAGTTAGTAGTTTGAAAAACTACGCATTCTCACATTATTCACATTTTTAATATCCCTTGAAGACTCTTTATCAATTTTAAAAAAATTAATATTCCAACGAATCCTTTTACAGAGACATGTCCTAAAAAGATATTCTACTTGATTGCATTCATAGTCAGGGTTACGTCCTGGCTATTTTTTCTTATATAATTTATTATTACTTTATTTCATTATCCCAACTAATTCTTTGAAAAATCCCTGGAACTACTTTAAAACTTCTTTTTTCCACCATATTCTTATTTCATTTGTGTATAAAAATAATCTTCCAGACTTCCAGTCTTCCGGATGTATATCCAATTTCTGCCAACTTGTATCTGCTCGCAAGGATCGCAAGCAACTAATCTTTACCTTGCATGACATGCATCACATGACAACTCAAAATTGCATGTCAGTTTATAAAAATTACTTGCCCGGCCATAGGACTGACTGTTGCTGTTGGCAATCGATGAAACGGTTTATCGTGCATATTTAGCTACTGTATTTAGTTAGTTAATTCGCTAAGTGGAACGGCCGGACAAGTAATTTTTATAATCTGACTCATGCAATTTTAAGTTGTCACGTCATAATATGTATTCCAAGTAATTTTAATAATTTTACTTTTATAAATGATTAGTTCATGACATTTTGCAAGAATAGATACAACTGTTGATAACTGTTGATTCGAAGTTTGATGGAATCGCAAGTATACGTTGAAAAATACATAAAATATTACCTAAAGAATTTTCGACTTGGTCGTTGCTACACATCCTGGCTACGTGGTCAACTCCAATTCGTTCAGCTTCCTCAGTTGCCAAAGTATACGTGAGCGGGACAAATAACATGGTAGCCTCTCCAGACACCAAGTCGATGACCGACTCGTACATGGAAACTGGCAATTGCTGAACATAAATCAAACAAACTGGATTACTACATAGAAAATTCAATCATTTTTTGCATTTATTATTTATTATAAATTCATTGTTTACGTGCGGAACTTGAGCGAAATACCGAGCGTTAAAGTTATAATAAACGAGCGTAATGTTCAATTTATCGATACAAGCTTTCCTACAATTAAAACGTATGATTCATACGAATCTACAGTTAAAGTGTTGCATTTATTCATTACGATTAATCTTGACAACGCCAAGGTCGATGCTTCACGTCGGCGAATAAACGAAAAGGTAAACGTGAATGTTTATAATTCACTGAACATTATCAGCAAGTTTCCCGAAAAAGCACTTACATCTGTATTCTTTGGTCGAGGATCGAGTTTCATTAGAACAGGACATTCATTTATCTCACAAAGTTGTTTGTGAACCCTAATGTCTCTCTCATTTGGAGTCTCACCGGTAGTATACCACCCTAAGAAGTCCATTTCGCTGAACACCTGTTTGAATTGTTCTTCCTTTGTATTGTAATAATCCCTATCGATTATCACATCATCCCCGATGCAGGAAAATAACAATTCAAAAGAATTCATTATTTCAATGTTACGTCCTTTCTGTTTGCCAATTAGAGCTCCATATACTGTGAAAAGAAATAAATATATGTTTTTATTTTAATATTTTTTAATACATGTGTGTGTGAACAAGTACGCAAAGTCTTTATGCATATATTTATATACTAAATTTTTATACATAATAATAAGTGCAATATAAAATTAACATATGCCACAGCAATCTGATGAATTTACTTTAATTTTATGGTAAAATTATATTAATTTTATATCACAATTGTACATTAAATTCAATTTATGAATTTATGCATAAAACCACCCAGCCTTTTCTAAGACTCTAAATAATAAGAATAAAAATATAATAATTACATATGTGTGTGAACAAGTACTGAAAGTTTTTATGCATAAACTCATAACCGAAATTTAATATAGAATTGTGGTATAAAATTCATGTACGTTTTGAGTAAAATTAAAGCAAATTATTACAATCTTCTACTGCAAATTATTAAAACTTCTACTGTAAAATTCAAGAACCTTTACTGTGAAATTAAAGTAAATTATCAAATGTGGTATACCATACATTAATTTTATATTACACTTGTATATTCAATTCAATATATTAGTTTATGCATCAAAACTTCTAGTAAAAATACATTAAATTGCGAGTAGATTCTTTTTTACAGTGTATAATCCAAAAATATATCTAGAGTTTTTGTCAAAATATTGTCGTATTATGCTATAAGTTGCAGATTTGCTAAAACGGCCGATGATTTTTAAATTATCGATATAGCATTTTTTATAATGAAGGTGAACTGACGTTAATATGACGATAACACTAAATATACATTATGAAAAATTATCATTAATAAATACAAGTACAGAATTACAATAGCCACGAAAAATGTATTTAAGTTTGGGAGATGGTCACAACCGATACTTGGATGTAATACGAGTTTTCGTTACACCTGTGCATCCTCTGATAAATATATGAAATATAAAAAAAAAACATGTAAAGATATATAAATATAATGTACCCAATTGATCGCTGCCTTCTTGCGCTCTGAGTCTTGTCCAGTGTTCGCTGACATTCATAATAACAAGAGGATGAAGACTTATCGATACAGAGCCAACAGTGCCCGAAGAAGCCATAACCCGAAAAGAGCTGTTGGGACTTGACAAAGTTGTAGAGTTTTTGTCTGTAGAACCATGAGCAACATCCATTGGTACATCACCAGCAGCAACATTGCCATCATCGATTTCCATCTCGTTCGGATTTTGTTTTGCCTCGCTCATGTCAATCGACCAGCTTTACGTTTAGGTTTTTTTGTTATTATTATTATTATTAAGTAGCTTTTCGAAATCAATGTTTTTTTTTTTTATTCGTTATAGTAATCGCCGGCAAAACAGCAAGTGAACGATCCTAACACATTTTACACATGTATGTATTAATCGCTTTTTAGACCGATTTTGTCACTTCTAACACCTTAATTTTAATGGTAATTAGCACGTGGTGTCTATTCTCTAGTTATTAGAAACAAAAAGCACGTTAATCGTATATCAGTTGACTGAGATAATTTCGAACATATTTCAACAGCACGGTCTTATATCAAAGAATATGGATATGCCTAGAAGAACACTTCTTATGGACGGCTTGAAGCAAAACTTTCTGCGTATAAATCGACCGCAGGATGGCACCACGGTAGACCGATCAATTAACTCCGCCTGCTAGGCGGGCGGGCAGTTGGGACTGAAGGCTGTCAGGGGCCCTATTCTCGAGAGTGTGCGATGATATTTTTCGTATTGACTTCGTGCGTGACCTTCATTCGCGGCCATTTTGGACAGCCAGCGTTCGAAGCGGCGAAATTGTGCAACAGTTGATAAAAAATTATCACAGTAAAGCATGCTAGCGTACGTTAATTAACGATATTATTTATATTTCTTTAATAAATCGACACTATGAGTGCGCCAAAAGGGAAGGCCTCAATGCCGTGCTGCATCGTGAATTGTAAGAACACCTCTGTAAATTCACCGGGTGTACATTTCTACAGTTTCCCTACAGGAAAGATCCAAGTTTTCAAGCAGAAAAGGCGCGAGGACTGGATTGCCTCCGTTAAACGAAAAAAAAAGTTTCAGAGTTACTGTGCGAACTAAATGTTCTCTAATCAATAAAAAGTTATAGAATACAATACTGTTACTAGGATTGAAACTTTACAATACTTACTTCCAACTTCAACTTGTACGGTGTAGTAGTGGAAGTGTCACTGACGTTTGGCGAATAACGCTGCACTTTATTAAGATACGTTTGTCTGAATCTGTTAACTCCTCCCCTGAGAGGCACATGGCACACAGATAAAGCCTTTCCTTTTATAATACCTTGTGGATTAAAATCAATTGCATGCGTTATCGCCTTGAATCCCGTTCTGATTATCAATTCCATCTTTCAATGCCGTTTTAATGCTGCTGTCAGCTGTCATACACATAAACACCGGCGAAAAGTGCAGACGACACCGGGCACACGAAAATTTATGTACCCTTTTTACGAAATAAATCGAATAACAAAAAGCTATTACCATAACCAAAATTACAAAAAAAAAATAAATTAAACAACCTATTTTTTATTTATAACAATACTTTTCAGTTGTTCATTTAGTATAATCGGAAAATATTCTGTAAACTATATTCTACCATAAGAATCAATGCTTTTTTTATATCAACTGTTGCCGAGGTGTGCCACAAGCGGCGCTGGCATCTTAACGCACTAAGCCAATAAACGGTCGACGCGGGATACCGTTTGATTTCGGTCTGTTAGAATGATGTTATAAAAGTTTAATAATAAATCAATAGAAATATAGAAGACAGTTACGGAGCGCTAATATAAGTTTTTTCGATGTATGCAATGAGGTTCTCGACTTCTCACGGTAATAGCTCCGAAACTAATGCTCCAAAATTTAAATGTCATATAACTTTTTTTGTAGGAATTTTTATCTTCTTCCTTTTTGTATATAACCATTTTTACGCTCAAAACTATTAAAAATGAGAAAATTGCAAAAAACTGTTTTTTTTGTACCTATTTTGGAAAATTTCAAAATGTTCCGGTTCACTCTCATTGTAGAAAACTTAAGAGTTTGTACTTGACGTCCAAATAAAGCGATTAAAATAGGTTCCAGCTTTTTCCGATTTTTGTACCTATTTTGGAAAATTTCAAAATGTTCCGGTTCACTTTCATTGTAGAAAACTTAAGAGTTTGTACTTGACGTCCAAATAAAGCGATTAAAATAGGTTCCAGCTTTTTCCGATTTTTGCTTCCTCATAGAGGAAGCTTTGTTTTCATGAAAAAAAAAATTTCGAGATTTTCATGTCAGGACACTTAGAATTGTCCCAAACGTCGAGAAAAGTGATTTAGAAAAAATGTCCGTGTGTGTGTGTGTGTGTGTGTGTGTGCGTGCGTGCGTGCGTGCGTGCGTGCGTGCGTGCGTGCGTGCGTGCGTGCGTGCGTGTGTGCGTGCGTGCGTTGTGTGCGTGTGTGTGTGTGTGTGTGTGTGTGTGTGTGTGTGTGTGTGTGTGTGTGTGTGTGTGTGTGTGTGTGTGTGTGTGTGTGTGTGTGTGTGTGTGTGTGTGTGTGTGTGTGTGTGTGTGTGTGTGTGTGTGTGTGTGTGTGTGTGTGTGTGTGTGTGTGTGTGTGTGTGTGTGTGTGTGTGTGTGTGTGTGTGTGTGTGTGTGTGTGTGTGTGTGTGTGTGTGTGTGTGTGTGTGTGTGTGTGTGTGTGTGTGTGTGTGTGTGTGTGTGTGTGTGTGTGTGTGTGTGTGTGTGTGTGTGTGTGTGTGTGTGTGTGTGTGTGTGTGTGTGTGTGTGTGTGTGTGTGTGTGTGTGTGTGTGTGTGTGTGTGTGCAGGGCTTCGGAAATTCAATCGCCTCCTACTCAGTAACCGTTAGAGCGATCGGGCTTAAATTTGGCAGGCACGTGAAGCAGTCGTTCGAAGCACTCTTTCAATTATGCGATTTTTGACTAAATATATGCATACATTTTGATTTTATGTAATTTTTAATTTTTTGAAAAAAGGGCGTGGTCGCTCTAACTTTCGTAAAAATTAGTATATCGTGATAAATAGTTCTTCAAATAGCATTGGTACTTAATGTTGTTTGGTATTGAATTTGGTTCGAATCGGTCGAGTGGTTCAGATTTTATCGAATTTTGAATTTCTGAAAAAATGTACATTATGTTGCTAACTTATACAAAATCTAATCTGACCAATCGAGCTCAAATTTTGTATATGAACAGAATAATATTCAGCTATGTTAAATATGTAATGTAGTGACAAACGATAGAAAAATTTCAATTTTATTGGATTTTGAATAGTTGAAAAAAATTACGGTATCGCATTATCTGCGGCAAAGCATGAGATATCCATCCCAAATGAAATATATGAACTAAATAATATTCAACAACGATAGATATATAATCTAGTGACGAACGGGTATAAATTTTTATTCCATGGAATTTTGAAATATCAAAAATATAACTTTAACGCATGAACTTTCGAAAAACTTAAGATATCAGCACAAATTTAGTATGTGAACGAAATAATACTCAGACATGCTTATCTATTTATTTAATAATATACGTTATCACATGTACTTTCGAAAACGCTCTAATAATAACGAAATAACGGAATAACGAAATAGAAAAAGCGAATTCACAACATGTTTATTTATCTAATTTAAAAAAGGATGCAGAGTAGAACCTTGCACATTGCTTCCTCATTATTTTTCGCTTCTTACAAAGCTACCTCTATGAGGAAGTATGTTATTCAATTTTTGGCTTCCTCATAGAGGAAGCTTTGTAAAACGCGAAAAATAATGAGAAAGCAATGTGCCAGGTTCTACTTTTTTTTCAAAGTCAGGCCTTTTTTCGCCTCTGCTGACTGGCCTATTAACGTATCGCTCGCTATCGTGTTTATAATCATAATGCAATCGGGAACGTACAAAAAGAAATTACTATTAACGCATGCGAAGCGAATATCCACTATCATATATTATCGAGTGAAGTAAAAAAATAGTTAGTTATTTAGTTGTAGCTGGCTCCGGTCGTTACTCTGTAGATGTAAAAAAATAATTGCATGCAATTAAAGTTGGCGACGGTGATCGGAAACAATACAATAATGGTTACGAATTACGTGAATTGGAAATGGCAAGATTATTGTAAATAATTACATCTAAGTAGTAGTTTTGTCAACAGTAGTAGGCAAGAATTTCCAGTTAAATAGCAGCTAAAATTCTAGAAAGGCACAGTCTGTATTTCAGCAAAAGAGACTGTTACGTCTTTATTCCAAGTAAGTATGAAGTACTTCATCGTATTGTCCGCTGTGGTGGCCATGCTATTCGCAGTAACCGTGACCATGGCTGATCCTCTGCCCATGGATGCACCCCTTAGGGTGGAAAGAGGACTCTCGTTCTCTAGGCAAATGATTTTGAATAAGGGACGATAAGCAACTGACGGACAGTTCAGTTCATAAGTCAATTCTTTAAATTGATGACTTCATTGAATACAAAATGTATTGGATATAAATAAAAGCTGTAGAAACATGTTGTCAAAACAAAAATAGTATACCAAGTATTACAAGTGTAACCATCCACTAACAAAAAAAATCACTTGAAAATAAAAAATTCATCGTTGAAAAATCTTTTGCAAACAAGATATTGGGGGGCGACATACAGGTTGCCGAAATCCAGTAGGTTACATGACCAACATAGTACAAAAAATAAATAATGAGTCACAACGGTGCTCAACTACATTGATCATACAAAACAAAAGATAATCCTTGCATCAATATATCCTCCATCTCCGTGAAGTTAGCCGATGGTTTTAATGAATCTGATTCTAAATTATCGAAATCGATTGGTGGTCGAATGGTGGTCATTAGTGGCCTAATTAGAGCATTTGGTGGTGAACCGTTTATTTTTAATTAATTAATCAAAATTGGCCGGTAAAGTTAGCCGATTTTTTTTTTTCACGAATTTGATTTTTTAGATGCACTGTACAAAAAATCTACTTGAAATTTAATGTACTTTTATTGGAAGTTTTTATGCATAAACTAGTATATTAAATTTAATATACAAATGTAATGTAAAATTAATGTATGGTACAGCACGTTCAATAATTTACTTTAATTTTATAGTGGAAATACTTGAATTTTAATAATTTGCTTTAATTTTACTGGAATAGTATATGAATTTTATATCACAATTGTATAATAAATTTCGATGGCGAGTTTATGCATAAGAAATTCCAGTCTTTTCTAACAGTGTGAAGAAAACCCCTTAGTGGGCAACCTGCAATAAAACATTTGGTCGCCATGAGACATTTGCATTTTCAGACAGACTCTTTTTCCGCGAAGATTTTTTGAATGCAATATCTATGGTTTATACATGTATTGTGCACGAACAATATTTGTTTCTAGAAAATTAATAGTTTTGCTTCATCAAAAAGCTTTCGTGTATGCATGTCAATAATACATAGTGTCACGTGTGATGCTCCGCTTGTAATTCAATTGGGTTATATCGGTGTTTCCAATTTTGCGACATACTTATAGACACACATCTTTGAAATAACGAAACCGAATCTCGCGGGTATTTGGGAGTCATAAAATCTGTATATTTATTGGTCCTTAAGATTTCATTAACGGGATAGCCCACCGATTCCATGTGGCAACGATGCAAGTATATCGTATACGAGAATTATCGATGCCTTTCTATCGCATGGCAGTCGAGAATAGCATTTCGATCTCGTATACGATATACGGTCATCGAAATTTCTCGTATACGAAAAATATCGCACACTCTCGAGAATCGGGCCTCGGGACGTAACGCTCGGAAAAAAAGTACCTTGGAAAAAAAGTCCCCGGAAAAAAAGTACCCCGGAAAAAAAGTCCCCGGAAAAATAGTCTCTCGGAAAAGCAGTACCCCGGAAAAAAAGTCCCCGGAATTAAAAGATCACCGATAACTCAAGAACAGCTCGACGAATTGAACTGAAATTTGGTAAACAATTGGAGCAGCAGCCCGACTTTATACACCCCAATTCCAAATAAAATCCGACTTCGCACCCACACCGTCCAGATGCTAAATTTGGAGACCGACTTTATACACCCCAAATTCAAATAAAATCCGAGTTTGCACCCACACCGACCAGATGCTATATTTGGAGACCGACTTTATACACCCCAAATTCAAATAAAATCCGAGTTTGCACCCACACCGACCAGATGCTAAATTTGGAGACCGACTTTATACACCCCAAATTCAAATAAAATCCGACTTTGCACCCACACCGACCAGATGCTAAATTTGGAGACCGACTTTATACACCTGTTGTTCGGCTAATGCCTATTTTATGTTGCAGTAATGAATAGAAAAAATCGACGAATCAACGATAATATCGTTATATTCTTTATTTTGATCTTGTGTCTACATAACTAATTCCTCCATGGGCACTGTCGCACGCAGCAACGCATTATAGAAACAACTGACGAATTTGTTTTTTGCTATAGTATTGAACAATGTTTCCAAACAGCAACACAGTGCCTGGATTATCGCGTGTATTCTATTATTCGATGAAGTTTATTTAAAAAAGAAAGTACAGTATTTTGTTCGAAAATATAATATATGTATATGTATATGTATATATTTGTGTAGTGTATCGTTTTCATTGGTTTCCAAATATATATTTATAATAATGGGCTTCACATATATATAAACATCTGTAAATATATCCGTAACATATTATGACACCTAAAAGATAAACTTAAGCGCTCTTCTGTTGTTTCCATTTTTTTTTTCTTTTTTCTTTTCCAATACATTCCGTCGTGACAATTCTTTATTCCGTTTCACCTTCGAGGTCAGGTACTTTTCAAGCCGTGCTTATATATGATTATTTTATTTATTTTATTTTTTGTTTATCAAACGATACAGTTTTCGGTGAATCAACACCTTATATAACTCTCATTGTTATCGCATTCGACGACATTCACAGCTGAAATACCGCCTAGGCCTCGAACGTGCACACATATTTATACTAATTTAATATAAATAAGAGTTCAAACATGATACAAAAGAAAACGAGTTCGTTTAGTACATCATTAACCAGGCTTCAGTAGACATTTCGCGTTCAACTAAATTTAAAGCTGCTTTGTGAAACGCTACGACTGGGAAGGCTTCTTCCGTCTACCGAAAAGATTACTCAGTACCGAGCTTCGTTTGTAATCGCGATCCTTGCGACTACTACCACCCGAACTTTGTTCGCTCTCGGAACCGCTCTCTGATGCCCTTCGTCCTCCGTCCACCACTGTTATATTGTGAGCTCCCGGAGAAATTGCCGGTGGTGGAGCAACGTATGGAGGTAACGACGTTGGTCTTCCGGTAAAAGAATTAAGATGCTGTTGTCCGGTCTGAAAATTAATTTATTATTCAAAATACTTAAACGCTAACAGTTCAACAATTTTTAGCCTATAGGGAAGTATAACTTTCCTATTAAAAGTTTGATTTTATTAGAATTCGAATATTTCACTTGAAGAAAATTGATCTTTCGAAAAATCAATGTCATTCAAGACTTTGGCAATGATGTCAAAAAGTTATTCGTAAATTAAGCTTTGAAAAATAGTATTAACCACATTAGTATTAATAGTATTTTAGTATTAACTTTATTTTTATTATGATATTGTTGTGAAGTTTCGATATTTTTATTCAAAGACTAATATAATTAATAGCATATGAAACTGTGAATATCTTACCTGTCTGAGATTTACCGGCGCGTTGCCATATGCTGAAACAATAAAATTTAAAAAAATGTTAAGAGGATTGGAGATTCATTGTAGGGACTTGAAGGGTGTGTTAACAGGCATGTGTTTTCTGCTGTAAGACAAAGAAAAAAAAAACAATAGACGAGCATATTTTGCGTAGGTGGCGTACATCTGACGACTTAAAGATTTGCTATTAAGAGGCATGGAGTGCAAAGTGTTTGAAAAAGATGAGACGATGATACGGTTAGTTATGAAAGGGTTGGTAGGCATGCACTATCATAAATAGGCACGCAAAGAAGAGAAAGCTATATAAATCGTGGCTCCTGGCATGGAATCTGTTTTCATTTGCTTTCGTTATTTTGACAATGACTGACCGGGATCGTGAGGAGTGTTCCATTGAGCCATCCTCGTCGGTGGCGGAGCACTCGATGGCAGGGGAGGCGCTACTTCTATAAAATCGTTAACTTGTACAATTTTGTACAAAACTGAGTGAGTATTCATGACAATTAATGAAAGTATGGGTTGGATGTACAAACATTAGAACTTACCTTGACTCTGTGGATTGAAGTCAGCGCTGCTTTGTCTGTGCCAGGTTTCGTTGGAAGTATATTGCTGACCTGATCCATTATGGTTGAGTGTTGCAGAACGTGACTGCTGATAAGAGTGCGGTCTCGTTTGAGGTGTGTGATGCTCAACGTCTGTAATAATTAAATCAAATCTTGTACCTCCAATTTTCAAGTTGAAAGTCCTGACGAGCGTTACATTCGAACATATTTGTTTATACAATTCCCAAAAGTTCGTGATCGTAGTCTTGAAAAAAATGAGCGCATATCCGTAATATATTGGAAAATAAACGGAGCTGCGTATATCTCCATTTTTCTCACCAATTGCCGTGAATTTTTATTGAAAATAAAATTATCTTCGCCGTTATTCAAAAGTTTAAAAACGTTCTTCTAAGCGCTACTGATTATTATTATGAAACAATAATTATTAAATGAATCGTACTATTTCAAACTTTAAAGACATTTTCTAGTACAAAGCATTGATCTTTCATTCCTCTGTTTTTTTTTTACCGACGAAACTTGATTTGATGTTGGTGCAAAAACCATCTTAAAATAAGCCACTGCCTTCCCCCTCTATGAGAAAGTATTCCGATTGATTTTGGCTTCCACATAGGAATCTTTGCAAGAAGCGAAAAATAATGAGGAGGAAAGAATTTGGAAAGTTCTACTTTGCAGCTGTATTTTATCAAACCGTAACGTCCCAATAGGAATATATTATAATTCTATATCGAATATTCCGATAATATTTATATATGTGTTGATTTTTTATCCTAAAACTGTTTAGAAATATTAATAATCTCAATATTACGATAGCCACAATTTTGTAAAAAAAATTTCAAAAAATTCTTGAAATGAATATATTGCATATTTTAATATATTATTTTGTGTATACCATAAAACTGTATGTGTGAATAGTTTTCATAATAAATTACAGTAACTAAAGATGACCTTATACTTGATGTCGATGCAAAATTTCAGTTTGGTACATCGTGCTGTTCGAAAATTATGGGCAATTGAATTTTGGTCCTTATGGGCAATAGATATTTGAAAACACGTGTAATCTAAAAAAAAAAAAGAATCAAAATTGCACACTGGTGCAAGACGCCGTAACTAATACAGTTGCATTATATTTTTATTAATTAAAAAGTTTTTGATTACTTTCTTGAATTTTTGGAAAGCTAGAGCGAAAGCGCGCGAATTTTGAAAAAATTCAGAATCGCGTAAAATCCGATATCGGTCAAATTCAATACCAATCAACATTAAGAGTATCTGCACTTTTGAATTATTATTTAGCTTAATATTTTAATTTTTTTTATTTTTCGAAAAACTTTAAAAAGCTGTGAAATTACAATTTCTACGTATAATTCGTACAAAATTTCAATAATCAAAAAAGGGCTGTTGCTTCATTTGTGTTGCAAATTTTAGCTCAATCGGTTGAACGGATCTTGAGTTATAGGTGATTGAAATTTCAAAGCCCTGCACATACACACATACATACGGACATTTTTTTCTAAGCCACTTTTCTCGATGTTTTTTACCATTCTGAGAAAGAAAAAAATGCCTATTTGGCAGTAACGAAAAGGGACGATCTCTGGCCGCGAATTGCTTCAGCATTATTTTACGGCGCTTCTACTAAATATGCTACTACAAAAATTCCACAAGAATTGATCGGCATACTTCCTCATAGAGTATGCTTTATAATTATCGTACAGTAATGAGGAAATAATAGACAATATTTTTTTACGTTGTTATCTTTTTTACTTGATCGCAAAAAAGACTGCATTAAATGTAAACTTGGCGTTATCGTCTCTCACCATTTCGTCTCATTTGCGTCATATTCTCGGAGCTGGGTGACCTGACCGGAACCGGTGGTGGGGCGCCTCTTGGTGGAATCGGTGGTCGGTCACCGGGATGTCCTTGATACTGTTCCCTCATACCCGCGAGTTTTTCGTGCTGTATCAGCGACTGTTGTTGAGCGAGCAGTTGTTGTCTGTGCTTTTGCAAAAATTCCGTTTGCGTTTGCATTGTATCGGCCGGTGAGGCTCTCTGTGAGTCAAGAAACTCGGAATTCCTGGACTCTCGGCGCTGCTGATTCTGTCTATGCTGTTGCAAAAACTCGATTTGAACTTTGCTCGGTGAAGTTGGTTCCGAGGGATCTCGTCTGATGACAGAATTCTTCCTTTCCAATTCTGGCGTGGAAGCTCGACTGCTTCCGGTTGAGACATTATCGTCGGGTATATCCGGCGTTAAATTCTGTAATCTCTCAATTCCCTCCTTCTGCGAATCATCGTAGCTCAATAGTTGCAAACTTGGCGGCAATTTAGCGTGGAAAGATATTTTGTTGACCCAATCGTCCATCTCCTGGGGATTAGCCGCGAGAAAGAGAAACTCGGAGCCATCGGTGCACTTGAGCCTAAAGACATTTTTGCGTTTAGTATAATCCTCAGCTTTCTCGCAGGTTGCATTGAAAATTGTTATCGGCGCGGTTGCTGCTTTGCTCAGCGAGAAATCCTCGTAATCCTTGAAGAAGCAGAGGAGCTGCCCACAGAGAACGGTGTAATATTGTTTCCACGAGCGCACTGCTGCCTTCTTTCCTCCCCGCTGCAGCTCGTGTTTCCGTTCCAAAAGTCCTTGAATCTCCACAGGTCGCAGGGCATCGACATTCTCCATACGCTGATGTTTCCTGAAGCTTTGGGTTCGTCGCCTTGTCGTAAAGCTCGGCGTTCGTTTCGGCTTCTTTGTGTCGACCTTCATACTCTCTGCGCGCTTTATATCCGTAGGCGTAGTTCTACGTAATCTGTCGCCAAACATGTGCGAGATACTGTTTGATTTTTGTACACCCGAGGCCTCGGGAGTTTCAGCGACGACAGGCGTCGTCACTTTTAATGGCGAAAGCCTGTTGATCGACTCGTGCTCCTCGGAAATTCCATTAACGTCATCGTGATTACCGCGATGAGGACTATCGAGTAAACGTCTTCGCTCTTCCTCGCGTTTTCGTTCCTCAGTTATTCTCTGAACTTCCTTGCGTTTTCGCTCTTCGAGACGAGCTCGCTCTACTCTCTCTTTCTCGGCTTGTCGAGCCGCCATCTCCGCTTCCTGCTGCTTCTGGAACGCTTGTTCCAACATTGTTATGCGTCTCAGAGCCGTGAATTTCTCCTCCTGCGCTTCTATCGTCTTCTCAAAGTCCTCGTGTTTCCTTATAAGATCCTCCACTTGTGGGATTGTTTCTCCGAATTTTCCGTCATTGAGCATAGGCTCTCTGCTGATTATCCAGTTCTCCAGAGTTTCCGCCTCGCGCTTGAACAGCTGTGTGTCGAGATTTTGCTCGTAAATGAGTTTTCTTTGCTCCCACGTGTCCATCAACACTTGCTTCCGCTGCTCGAGAACTGAAATTTTCTCCTCAATCTCATTCGCCAGGAAGTGGCCTTGTTCTATGAGGCCTTGTCCAATTCTGTAGAACTTTGTGAAAGCATCTTTGCGCGTTTCGATTTCTGCTTTGTATTCGTTGTGCCGGGATATCAGAGTTTCCGCACCGGGAACGTCGCGAGCTAGTTCTGGTGCCGTCACCTTTGCTACCATCTCGTTGATCCACGATATCAAGTCTCTATACTCGTCGAAGTACGCTTGAAGTTGCTCGGCCTGCGAAAGCTTGCTGCGTCTCTGCGCTGCCTTCTCTAGCAACTCGTTCCACGTCTCGTCGGCTTCTTCGTGTTTCACAGCAATGTGCTCACGAGCATCCGGGAATAATTCGGCCAGTCTGGACGCTTCTGCCATTACGGATTCCACCTAATAACAATTTAAATAAATTACACTCAATAAAACATTATGTACTAATTAGTTGTCCCTGGTCAAAAAATACTTCTCTGACAATTTGCCAGAAAAACTCTAACCGGACCGTTTCAAAGTGATTTTTCGAGATTTTTCTATCAGTTTCTCTGCCATTACGGGCAAGCAACCAGCAGTTACAATTTATCACATAAATTCAGAGTTTTTTTCCCAATAATGTTGGGAAACTCTGATTTTTTGGATAAAGTACGTTAATAAATTTTACTATTCACCTCACACCGTTCTGGTGTACTGTGTAGTGTGTCTTTAGAAAATTCCAGAATTATAATACTTGATATGTACTCGATGAAGTTCAAATGTAAGTATACTTGTATTCTGAGCTGGTTTATTCTATTTTGTTTTTTTTTTTTAAATAAAAGCTTTAAAGAAGACTTACTTGTTCTTTAACAGCGGCCAAGTCGGTCTCAAAGCCTTGATGCTTTCGAACGAGCGCCTGTATAGTTTCCAAATCGTGCCCATAGCCATCGGAACTCAAACTGGCTTCTTTTTCCTGTATCCAAGCGATCGTCTCGTCAGCAGTTCTATCAAACATGTGAACCTGTTTGGCACCAGCGAGGGCGTCTTGTCTAGCGTGAGCCAATTCTTTTAGATCATCCCACTGTTGCTTCGTCTCATCGATTTTCGCCCGTATTTTAATGATTTCAGGATTGTTCTCCTCGATGAGTTTTTGTCCAGCGTCGATGGTGGAGAGCACACGACTCTCGCTGGTTGCCAAGCCGGCCAAAAAATTGTCAAATATCTGAATAAGTAGTTCGACGTGTTCCACGTCACGACCATAATCCTCCGAAGCTGCTACAGTTGTTTGGTCGCCGATCCATTCGATCACTTCGTCCGCTTGTCTGACAAATTTATAGAACTTTTCGCTTTCCAACAATCTTTTTAATCTGTGTTCCTTCAATTTATTCAACTCAATAAATTTCTGTTCGATTTCCAATTGCTTCTGAGCAATGTTCTTGCTGTCGAAGTGATGTCTGTTGACTAAACCGTCGGAAAGTTTCTTGAGATTTTCAACGGTGCTCTCAAAAGCCGACAAATCACGATCCATGCCCTCGAGTTTTTTAAGAAGCGATTGTACGGAGTCTTCGTCTTTGCCATAATCGACGGATGTCAATTGTGGATGTTTCTCCTTAATCCACTGTTCAGCCTCAGCCGCTTCGGCGTAAAACATCTGCGACTCAACGGCATCGAGTAACCGGAGTTTTCTCACACTCGCCAAGTCCCTGAGTTGTGCCAATTTGTGTTGCAGTTGTTGCGAAAGTGATTCAATCTTTTCGGAAGCAAAATGTCCACCGCGTACCATGGAAGCTGCTCTACTTGACAAAGACGCGACCACAGGCTCTCTCGAAATGAGCTCCGCCTCCAGCGCCTGATGTTTCTTCTGGAGTCGCTGCACGGTTGTCAGAGAATTGCCGAGGTCGTCGCTAGACGCGAGATGTTCTTTCTCCGTAAGCCAGTGCAATTCATCTTCGACATCGCGAACGAATTGATGCAACAATTTAGCGTCCTCAAGATTATCACGTCTTATTTGTATAGGTTCCTGGAGGCTGTGATATCTATTGATAGTTGCCGAGGCTCTCTCTTGAATTTCATCGCACATAAAGTGTTTAGTACGCTGAAAACTGGCCGCAGTCTCTTTGATGGACTCGCAAGCTTCGTTATGTCCCAATACATCGTTTTCCAAATTTGTGTGTCTCTTCAATAGATTAGCGACACTCGATAAGTCTTTTCCATGATCTTCGGACTGCAATTGAGTCTCAATCTCGTCCATCCACGTTTCGAACTCGTCGAGCGTGCGACCAAAGAGTAGAGCCTGATAGGCGTCGTTCAATCGATTTTTCTTCAATTCACTAGTTTCTTGAAGAACCCTCCACTCTGCTTCGAGCTCTTCCAGTCGATCCTGAATCTCCTTTGACGCGTAATGATTTTCCTCAATTAGAGCCTCTCCCTCGCCGATAACCGCACCGACTCTTCCTCTATTCGCCATCAATTCGCTCTCGAAAGCCAAATGCTTTTGTATCTTGCTTTGCAAGTTCGTAGAGTCTCGGTAATTCTCATCGGCGGCAACCTGCTGTTTCTGGTGAAGCCAGCCTTCGACCTCATAAATATTGCGCAAAAATTCATGCAACTGTTGGCTCTCGACGAGCTTCTTTGTGCGCGCTGCCGCGCTGCTCTTTAGTTTATCGCGTCGTGCGCATACCGACGCCAATCTCTGCGTTATAACGCTGCCATCTGCCGGTTTCTCGGCCAAAATCTCACCGGCGAATGTCTCGAGCTCGTCGATACGTCCCAATTGAGATTCCAGCATTTTTTCAAACTCCATATGTTTACGAACGAGAGTCTCTACGCCCGATAGCGACTCGCCGAGGTCGTCGTTGTTCAGGAAGGCCTCTTTGGTCGCGAGCCAACTGTCCGCTTGATCCGCCTGTTCGTTAAACTGTTGCAAGTGATAAGCCTGCATCAATTTCTCTCTTCGATCTTCCCACGCCTCGACGAGACCCATACGCAATTTTTGAAGATAATCGAGACTCTCTTTAACCTCCTGATGAATGGCAACCAATTTCTTGCCATGCTCGTTGAGCGCCTTGATAGCGTCGTGTCTACCGTCGATTTCTGCTTTTCTTTCCTGATGCAGCTCGAGCAGAGCCTCAGCTTCTGAGATCGTGGTAGGTGCTTCAGATTCGTTCATGCGTTTTATCGTATCCGCTACCCAAACCTCAACCTCGTGAAGATCAGCCTGGAATTTGTGCAGTGTGTACGCCTGATTAAGAGCGTCGCGTCGATGCTGAGTGAGATGCTGTAACTCGTCCCAATTTGACTGCAACTCGTGAAGTATCGCGTTTATCTGCGACGCGTTTTCCGAATACTTCTCCGACAATTCCCTCGCTTCCGCCTGATGATCCTTCAGTTTTCCTTCGATAGCCGTCATATCGCGTTCCATTGCTTCCTGCTTTCGCTGTAAATGTTCTACACCGGGCAAATCCTTGCCCACATCGTTCGTATTCATAGCCAGAGACTTTTCGATCACTCGCTGACTCGTGTCATCGATATCTCTGTTAAAGAGATGAATCTCGAGAGCACCGGCCAGAATGTTTCTATAGGCACCGAGAGCTCCCTGCAGGCCTTTCCATTTGCTATTGAAGTTGTCACGTCGCTGCTGTATCGCTCGTGACTCGTCGTCGTGTCCTTGTTTTATCAATTTGTCGGCCAACGCGTTAATCGTTTTTATTCTCGCATCGTCGACACGCATATCGCTGTCCACGTCGTCGAGCTTTCGCTGGAGGCTCAGACAGTGCTCGTAGTCTTTTCCCGTGTCTCCGGCCTGTACCATCATTTCTTTGTCTCTTATCCAAGCTTCGATCTTCTCGACTTGATTGTTAAATTCGAGAATGTCTTGAGCTTCCTCGAGGCCTCTTCCTCGGTTTCCCGAGACCAGCAGAAGCTTTCGCCACGTTGCATTGAGATGTTCCAACTGCTGACGGATTTCCGCACTCGATGGATGCTTCTGGATAAGCAGAGTTTCTCCCTTGGCCTTTATTTCCTCGATTCTCCCTTGATTCGCGGCCAATTCTGCCTGGAAGGCCTGGTGCTTCTGTAATTTTTTTATTTTCTCCTCGAGACTCGAAACTTCGCCCTTTGAAGCCTCCGCCTCGAGTTTCTTTTGCTTCTCGCCGATCCAGGACTCGGCCTCACCGACGTCTCTAACGAATTGCGCGTGAAGCAAACTCGCCTCGAGCCGTCTCCTCCGAATTTCGCACGAGTCACGGACTTTAGCGCGTTTTTTAACGACCTCGCTCAATCTTCGAGCTATCGTCGGTGAGTCAAAGTGATTCTGAGCCAGCAATTTGTCACCATGTTCTTGCAAGGCCGTCACTTTTTCTTCCTGCGTGACTAGCAGCTTCTCGAACTCGTTGTGCTTCTTGACCTGTACGTCGACTTCCTCGACGGAAACACCGAAATTATCGCCACTGAGAGCGGCTTCTTGCGTGGCAGAGAGATTGTCCAACTGTTTCGCGTCTCGCAAGAAGAAATGCAAGTCGATCAGCTGATCGAGACGGACTTTTTTCTCTTGCCATGCTGTGTGCAATTTTTGTCTCTCATCGAGCAATTGATTGCACTTTTCCTCGACTTCCGGAGCTGCGTAGTGGCCTGTTTGTACCATAGCGTCACCCAAATCCAATACAGACCTGAAACTGTCTTCCCTCGCTTCAATTTCGCCCTTCAATGCCTCGTGCTCGGCTTTAAGAATTTGCGCGCTTGCTGCATCACGAACTTTGTCTTCGGTGGACATTGTGGCGCGCAATCCCGCCGCCCAGTTCATCAAATCGCGTACCTGAGTGAGGAATCGCTGTAGATCACAACTGGCCTGCAACTGATCTCTTCTGTGCGCCGATCTTTCCTTTAATTCTTCCCAATTCGCTACGACAATGCGCTGTTGCTGATCTATGTGCGCCGCATTGTTTCCCGGGTATAAAACTTGAAGCCTCGACGCGTCTTCGACAAGGACTTGAAGCTGAGCTTCCAGAGCCACTAAATCGTTCTCGAAGCCTTCGTGACGTCGAATTAGCGCTAGTACGGAGTTCAAATCGCGACCCAAATCCTCGGGCAAAGCTGCTTCTTTCTCTTGGATTCTCGATAATGCCTCGGCCACGTCGCGATGGAATCGGTGAATCTCACCAGCCGCTTGCAGTCGCTGTTCGCGGTGCCGTATCAACCCAAGAAGGTGTTGCCAAGCATCGCTGAGGGGATAAAATTCGTTAAAAAATAATCAACAAAACTTTTAAACTGAGATAAAATTATAATCCCTAGATCATTTTTTTTTTCATTGCCACTTTCACTAAAGTTCACTATCGATAATGATGCCCGTATTGGAATCGAAGAAAATGTTACGGTGAGTCTTGAGCAGAGGCTGAGTATCCAAACCTTCAGAATAGTCATGACAATCTTCCCAATAGGGATGCTTGTAATTACTCATTATTCTTGAACTCACACTATTTGTTTATTTATTCCATATTTATTTCGGTTAATTAATTATTTTATCTCAATATCCTATCAAATTAGTAATGAATTGTATAAACCTTTTATCAAAAAGGATAAGAAAATCCTTTTCCAGGAAAACAGATTTAAAAAAAAATAAGTAATAGGCCACGATTTTCCCCATTACCCATTATTATTTATTTATACAACTTTGAAGAATATGTATATGGACAATTTGTGATTTCTTCATTTTCACTGAATTTGTATACTTTTCCCCATTAATATAGAAATTAATATATTTTAAAACAATACCATGCTCGTTATGAAATAATTACATGGAATTCAGAGACAGAAATTCTTCAAAAAGTGTGATAATTTTCAATTCATATGCCTTAGTGAATTTAACACTGTACCTCAGCAAAATAGTTGACAATACACACTTTGATAACTTTCATATCTTCCTGATTCTAGAATATCTTCTCCTTTCCAATAGGAGTACTATCAAAAGGCTTCGATACTTAGCTAATTGATATTTGTTAAAATGCTCAGCATTACGACAGCACGCGTTTCTTGTTTGTTGGGAATCATAATTTTATCTCGAAATATGTTGAGGGAATGTATAGAAAACATCGTTAGTAAAATGAAAGAATGAGAGACATGCAAAGAGACTCATGCAGCCAAAAACGTGCCTTAGAGTAATATAAATGCTGCATAAAAAATTATTCGATGATGATGTCGAGATATCGCGTAAAAAAATGTTGTCAATTTTGGTAGCCGCAAACTTACCGCATGTGCTGGTGCTGCTTGCGCACTTGTACAACGGGATCATCATCATCATCATCATTATCATCATCATCATCATCGCTATACAAAATTCACGTTAGAAGTTAAGATCCGACACCGGTAAACCAGTTGTTACTTTCTACGATCAGCGAACATTAATGGACACTACATGAATTAACACTATGATCAAATTTCTATAGACGAACTTTTTACAATGTATTTCCTACTCATTATGTTTTATTCCTGTGGTGTCCACACATGTTCTAAAGGGGATATGTATGTACACCATACATTTTATATTTTATGTAAATACTTGGGATGATATGCTATCTGCTCGGTCGGTAAAAGAAACTGTGAAGCGTGTATCTTGGCTGCAATTGATTTTTCTAGGCAAAAGACGAAAAGTACTGACAGGGTCTAAGAAGTCTACAGTCAATACTTCTCGCCTTTTATTGGAAAAATTAATCGGGACGGTGAATAACACTTCCGAAGAATTCAATTATCTCACTTGCACATAGCACATCACTTTAAGGTGATGTGGAAGCTCAATGAGTGCGAGAGAGATAGAACTAATCTTGCAATCCCAATTTTCTCCGCCATCGTTGATCCTTTGGATAAAAGACGAGAAAGTCGTTCTGTAGAATTGTTAGGCGGAGAGCTTCTTTCTCATCTTTTATCCAAAAGATTTACCGTGGCGGAGAAAATCGGATTACAGTTTTCGATGCAGACCGAGTAGTTTCACATCACCTTAAGGTGAATTATGCTGATCGGGTCCCCTTCAGTTTGGATGATACGTGCAAAAAAGGTATATTTTATTTTTTTTTTATGGAAAAAATAGTGGGTAAACAGCGTCTTTCAAAATTTGATATTAATATGTTTAGTAAACAAATTAAAACTATTTCTACAAACGACCGATTTCAGTAATACTCAGGATCACAGATTGATTCGTATTGTGAATAATTCCGTTAAAAATTAGTGATGCCACGAGAGACGAGAAAAACGAGACAAGACGAGAAAAATTCAGTCGAGAGAGACGAAAAACGAATATTTCATTTATCGTTTTCTCGAGACAAGACGAGAGAGGTTCCGCGAGAATTTCGAAAATCTCGACATATCGAAACAGTAAACTATAGTTTATCTTAATTCGAGACTGTTGGTCCAACAGTTGAAAACATTTAGACAATAATTTTTTTATAATTATATAAACTTGTTTGGACATTTTTTATAAATTACTGTTTAGAATTGAATGTACATATGCACAGACTATTGCTGTATTTTAGCTTTTATCACAGACGTATATGAACTTTGAAACCACAAATTTAAGCATGTTTTAACATCCTTTTTGCTTGTAATTGATAGTACACCGTTAAAATATACCAAAATAAATTTAAAAAATCAAAGACCCGCAGAGTCAGTAAGAAACAAGGTTAATCTACGAAAACCTAATAAAGGTCTTATTAAAAATTCTACAAAAGCCAAGTAATCTATTCCCTGAGAAGAAAAAAAAATCATTCAAAGAAGTTGCCGTGCATTGAATTATTGTCCAGGCTTACCCAAGTTGTTCTTGTCGTTTTTCGATATCCTGGATGTACGGACTCTCGTTGGCGATCAATTTTCTTGCCAATTCTTCGCACTGGTTGAACCTCTCTGAACCAGCCTCAATGCGATGTTTGAAGTCATTGAATTTAGCCTGCAAAATCAGCAGGTGTTCGTAATCCTGTCCGTAATCTTCGGACGCGGCTGCCTGCTCCTGTTCCTTGATCCACTGCTCGAGTTCTCGGCTTTCGAGGAAATATTCGTGGCGATACATGCTCTCCATTAGTCGCTGCTGTCTTGTCGTCGCTAGTCTCTGCAAAGCTCGCATCTGCTGAGCGATCGCCTGTTGCTTGTTTGCAATAGCTTTGCTATCCGGATGCTTAGCATTTATCATCGCAGTCGCTGTGTGTCCCATCTCCGTGACAATTCCGTTGTAAGTGTCCAGCTCGAGTTCGACAGCTTTGTGTTTTGTGAGCAATTTCGTCGCTGCATCGCGATCTCTGCCGTAATCGGTCGAGCTCAGCATGTCATTCTTTTCGCCGAGCCATCCCTCGACTTCGCCAGCCTCGAAGAAGAATTCTTGAGCTCGCAACGAAAGATCCAGCGCACGACTACGCTCGCCTGCCTTGTCTTGAAGATCTTTCCAAGCATCGTCCAGCTGATCGCATAATTCTTGAATCTGTACAGAAGGAAAGTAGATTTATAAAGTCGATCAAAATAATACGACGATTTTTCCAACAGAAAAACAGTATGGTCGTTAAGTCATCTTAATAAAAACACACACACACATGCAGGTTGCTGAAAATGAAGTGGTGTTATTATGCTGCATGATATATATCGATTGGAAAATTGATTTTTATATTAAGGTGACTAAGTGACGTAGGGTCGGATTTATATAATATATGCCAATTCCAAATTCCTTCTTAAGATTTTTAAACAAGCCCATCCTTGGTTTTTTGCCAGTATAATTCCAATTTATCGGGTCGGATTTATAGTCCAAAGTTTCAACTTGAGTTCAAACTTGGGTCTGTAAATATGATAAAATGTTGCTTTAAAAAGTTGCACGCAACTTTTATAAATTTCACTTTAACCCTATTGGCTTAGTGCGTTAAGATGCCAGCGCCGCTTGTGGCACACCTCGGCAACAGTTGATATAAAAAAAGCATTGATTCTTATGGTAGAATATAGTTTACAGAATATTTTCCGATTATACTAAATGAACAACTGAAAAGTATTGTTATAAATAAAAAATAGGTTGTTTAATTTATTTATTTTTTTTGTAATTTTGGTTATGGTAATAGCTTTTTGTTATTCGATTTATTTCGTAAAAAGGGTACATAAATTTTCGTGTGCCCGGTGTCGTCTGCACTTTTCGCCGGTGTTTATGTTTATGACAGCTGACAGCAGCATTAAAACGGCATTGAAAGATGGAATTGATAATCAGAACGGGATTCAAGGCGATAACGCATGCAATTGATTTTAATCCACAAGGTATTATAAAAGGAAAGGCTTTATCTGTGTGCCATGTGCCTCTCAGGGGAGGAGTTAACAGATTCAGACAAACGTATCTTAATAAAGTGCAGCGTTATTCGCCAAACGTCAGTGACACTTCCACTACTACACCGTACAAGTTGAAGTTGGAAGTAAGTATTGTAAAGTTTCAATCCTAGTAACAGTATTGTATTCTATAACTTTTTATTGATTAGAGAACATTTAGTTCGCACAGAAACTCTGAAACTTTTTTTTTCGTTTAACGGAGGCAATCCAGTCCTCGCGCCTTTTCTGCTTGAAAACTTGGATCTTTCCTGTAGGGAAACTGTAGAAATGTACACCCGGTGAATTTACAGAGGTGTTCTTACAATTCACGACGCAGCACGGCATTGAGGCCTTCCCTTTTGGCGCACTCATAGTGTCGATTTATTAAAGAAATATAAATAATATCGTTAATTAACGTACGCTAGCATGCTTTACTGTGATAATTTTTTATCAACTGTTGCACAATTTCGCCGCTTCGAACGCTGGCTGTCCAAAATGGCCGCGAATGAAGGTCACGCACGAAGCCAATAAACCTCTAATTTTCCATAGAGCAACGGTACCCTTAAGTTGCTTGGTATTTAATCACCATTCACTACACAGCAAACTTATTTTACATTTATTATCGTAAGCGTGTTTTGTGCGCGAGTGAACAGTAATATCAAATAGCGTTTTAACTGGTAGTGCTAGAAAAATCAAAAACACGATGTAGCTGAAAGAATTGTTAAATAACGACGGAACGCTTTTCATGCATCTCTCCGTCTTACCTCATCCGACCCACAGTTCTCGCAGGTGCTCCGGCTGTGCAAAAATCGTATTTTTCTTACTCGAGCCTCTCGAGCAAATTTCAAGACACAAGTGCGTGGTAAAACGCATCACTATGATTCTAAATAATCGGTACGGTACAATAAAAAGAAAGATTATTTACCTTCTTTCTTTCTGGGTGTACTTGGTCAATGAGCATTTGTCCAGACATTAGCGTTTTGTCGATCATCTGCTGATGTCCGGCAATCTCTGCTTCGAATTTTTTGTGTTTCTTATGCAAGCTTTGAGTCTGATGTAGATTCTGACCCAGCATCGTTGAGGATGCTTGCGGTAGATGATCCTTTATCCACTGCAATTCTGCGTCGAGCTCAAAACCGAATTTATGGAATCGCAGGCTCTCTTCGAGAGCCTCGCGTCTTCGTTGTGCGGGTTCTTTCAAGCTACGGAATCTAAATTACGAAAAAGAATGAAAAATAGGATTTTATTTAAATTTATAAGAATAAGTTGTAACGAGTTAAAATTTGAGGCCGAGAATAAGCTCGATAATTTTGAGCACAGATCCTCGCAGTACCACGTCTCCTGATAGACCCATAGGGCCTTGCATGATGTTATTTATTTTTCTATGTACGCCGACCGACGGAAGGTCGCCTGAGAGCGTCAACGACCACCACCCACAGGACGCATAGAGAGAGATGTAAAGTTCACGGGGCGCTAAGCTGCGCTCACGAGTAATCATCAGCGAAGGAAAATATTCCGAGGAGACGTCGAGCATCCCGAACTGCATAAGATCTGCCGTTCGTATACTGCATCGGTAGATAACCACCAGTCTACGAAGCCGTCTTATGCGCTGCGCTACGAACTCCCGTTTTCGACTTCGCGCGCCATAAGCGCCAACTAATTCAGTTAATATAGTTCGCGAAAAATGAGGGTTGGCCGCCTGACTGATCGACGGCGAAATAATTAGGGTAGGGATAAGAAGGCTCGTGCTTCCGCGAGCGGCACATCTCGAGGCATTTCCCGAGGATCCGTGTCACTGCGTGGAATTGTAATATCTCCCGTCAAACACGAAAACTCCCGAGACTAATCGATGAGACCAGAGATCGGGACACATAGCTCGGGATAACATACGTAGTGCCCGAGGTAAGCCCTGTCGCATCTTTTCTTTTAGTATTTTATAGTTTGTTATAATTTTGTTTAAAACGTGCGCGGCGACGGTATCTCACGCGTGGTTTAGTCCGCGAGCTCTGTTGTGTATGATTATTAGAGTTTCGAGAGTCGCGCGAGACTTTACGGTGAGCCGTTGATCGCCATGAGTATAGTAGAGAAATGTTTTATAGTCTGGATTTTGGTTGGGAGCGATAATCGGGAAACTGCCATTATTTTTAGGGTAATTGTTTTGTGCGCGGGAATGATCGAGAAGCGGTAATGTATGAGAGTGTTCCGCTTTCTATCTTTTTGATACCGGTCAACTGAGTAGCTGGTTTTTTTTCCGTATGAGAGTCGAATGTCGCGGAAAAGTGTTGTTATTGTTATTTGTCGAGAGTGTGATCATTCCCGTGTCGTTAAGTGTGAGTGAGAGAGAGAGAGAGAAAGTCGGGTCAGACCGCGTCGCCTGTAAAAGAGAGTTGTCGAGGCGCGCGATCTATTTCATAGATTTGATTTATTTTGTTACTGAATCGGGCGAACAAGCGAAGTTCTTCCCGAAATAAATAATAGTTTTGTTAGGGCGTGATTAATATTCCCGTACTTTCTCGTGAGTGTGTTTTATAGAGTGTGTGTGCGTATGAAGAGAGACGCGTCGCGCGGTAGCTCTTGTAAGCCGATCGAGGGGTTTTTTTTTTGTGTTTAAAATTGTTAACGGGAATTAATTTTGACGTCCTTGGGTTCTTTTGTGAGTCAATAATTTTGTTTAATAAATTACAATTTATTGTTTAAGTCTCCCGTAAAATTGACAGTTAATTTTCTTTTTTTAATTTTATTTCTGCACGGAAACCTTACATTCGAATCCCGCCACTCTACAAGTTTTGACGGCTGCGGCTAGCTAGACAAAAGCAGCTTGGCGCCCATTAAAAATAAGGGGGAAAGGGGAAAGCGGGACTTTAGCTTTGTGGTGTTTTGGCAGTTTTTGGGACATTAACACTACAGAGTACATAAAAGTCGTTAAGACCATTTTAAGTAAAAAGTAAATTCTGTATATAAGGCCGGCCATATCAATTCAGCCACTCAAAAAAGGTTTTTCAGATAATTCCTAAATAGACATTGAAAGAAAAAAAAAAATGGTAATACCGAAAGCAAGTCTGTCTTTCAGAAACGAATTCTTTTTTCTTTCTTTCCAATTATTTTGTTGCATTCTTCAAAATGCGTGAAAGGTAACAAATTTTGGATCTGCATTTGGCACGAAACCATCCATTACACTCAAGATTTTTTTTGTCAAACGCATTTCCCGATTCGTTATTTCTTGTGCATTTTTGAAACTGCGAAAAAAAAAATAACAATAAAAAAATGGTTGTGATAAAATTCATATATATTCGGAAAAATTGACAAACGATTTTCTTTCGATTAAAAAAAGTGAGGTTGTCGCATGATTTGTTGAAGAAATTTTTTTATACATTAATTTATTGATAAATTTTTGGAATCATTATTATGGACAATCGATCTTTTCAGCACCTTTTACATGCTTGATTTTTTTTCGATTTTTATCCTATCGGGAAGTGTTGGTTCTTTTTCTCTGAAACTCACGTTAGGCGGAACTGTACCTATCATACATCCTTAATTGTTTGAATAATAAAAAGCTGCTATCACTTTGGAACGATTTCAAATTCGATAAAAACAAAATCATCGAATATTCAGCGATGATGAAAAATCAGAAAAACTTTTGAGAAGTATTATTCGGTAGTAAAAAAAATCAGGCGATTTATGAGAAATATCTGAGTTAAAAAAGAAAAGACTGAATTAAGTGATAATGCGCAGGATTAAAACGACTTACTTGCGTTGTGTAGCTTGGCTGTTTTCCAAAATATTAGCAGCATCAAAGTGTCCTTCGTGTGCCATTTCCTGACCCATCGCGACGAGATCGTCGACCTTCTGTTCCCACTGGCACATATCGGTCTCGAGAGTCTGATGTTTCTTGAGCAATTCCTTGCAGCTACGCAGATCAATGCCAACCTGTTTGCTCTGCAGCGAGTTCTCGATCTCCTCGAGTTTCAATCGCGCGTCTTCCATAGTCCGATTAAAACCGTGCTGCGAGGCTGCTTGTCGCAATCTGCTCCCTTTTTCCAGGGACAAAGTCACCAGTCGGTTCCATTGATTATTCAGATCTTCGAGAGTCTTTCCAACGTCTTTGGACCTATAATTTTCCTCTGAGATCAAAGCCTTTCCGGCTTTGTTGACAGCTCTAAGTTGGCCCTCATTGGCTCGCAGTTCTCTCTCGAAAGCTTCGTGCTTCTGTAATTTCCTCTCCAAATTATTAAGATCCCGATAGCTCTCGTCCGAAGCGACTTTCATTTTATCGCCGAGCCAGTCTCTAAGATCGTCAACTTCAGCCGAAAATTGTTGATAATGCTCGGAAGCTTTAAGGGCAGCGCGTCTGCCTTGCGCAGCGTCTTTCACTGCTGCTCTTCGCGCCACTACTTGACTTCTTCTGTCATTCACATAATCCTTTTCGTAGTGATTCTGGGCGATTAGCCGATCAGCAGTATCACTGAAAGCCTTCATTCTGTCGTCCTGGGCATTCAGCGTATTCTCAAACTTCTCGTGCTGCTTCAATAGTGCCTCAACGTCGTCCAGAGACTCGCCGAGGTTGGTAAATTCCAGGAAGGCCTCGTGAGAGCTCGTAGTAGCCTCTATCTGATCAGCTTCGCGATTAAACTGCTGTAATTCGAGGCACTGACGAAGCCACTCCTCTTTAGCGTTCCAATCGTAATTAACGGCTTGATAGAGTCCTCGAAGTTTCTCCTGTCGCTCGCGAACCTCAGTGAGGCCAGGATTTCGGTGTAAAAGTTGATCACCGAGTTCCTCAACCTCCCGAAACTCATCTTCCCTTGTTTTAATATCCTCGCCCAATTCGGTGTGTTTTTTTCGCAATTGTTCGGCAGTAGCGACATCTCGAACGGGTTCCTCGGCCTTCATCGCCTCCTGTACGTCGGTCGCCCAATTAATAAGGCTCTTGGAGCTGTTCATGAATATTTGCTGTCCAACGGCATCCTCGAGTCGCGATCTGCGTTCCTTCGCCTTTGTCTGCACTTTGTTCCACAAATCTTTGATTTCATTCTGTCTCGCGTTTACATTATTGTGCTCGTTCGGATAGGAGCTCTTAACGCTGTTGGCAAGTAAATTGACTTTGCGAACTTTCTCTTCGACCGGCGCTAATTCTCTCTCCAAGTGTTGATGTCTGCGTTGCAGGGCCTGAACGGTCTTGAGATCGGGACCTAATTCGGCGGTATCTAGTTGCGTTATTTTTTCCAGCATCCAATCGTGAGCTTCGTCGCAGGTGCGATTAAACAGTTCGACGCTGGAAGCGCCCTCGAGACTCTTTTCCTTCTGCGCTTTGAGCCAATTCAGATGATCCCATAGCTGATGAATGTGCCTCTGTCTGGCCTTGACTTTATCGAGTTGACTGTGTCCTTGCTTGACAAAATCGTCAACAGCAAGATCAATAGCCTCGACGCGTTTACCCGAGGCCGACAGATCGGTTAGGAACTTTTCGTACTTTCTTTTCGCAGTCTCGACGTTATCGCGTGAATCGTCAGCTCGTAGCATTTTTTCCTTGTCCTTAATCCACTTCTCAAAGTCATCGCACTCGCGATAAAAGCCATAGAGTCTTATAGCGTCCTCAAGAAGCGCGTGCCGTTTGGTCGCCAATTCCTGAAGCTCGTTGTACGTGTCGTTTATTTTTTTCTGTCGCTTCTCCACATTGTCACTGTCGTTAACCGTTGTCTTGCGTTTCACCGGTTTGACAGTCGATTTTATCGATTTTACACGCCTCACTGGTATCACCTGATTCACCATTTTCGTTTTCTTCACCCTCTGCGTCACTCGGACCTTTTCCGGCCTCTTAACCTGCACTTGAATAACTTTAGGCTCGATTTCGCGGACGTAATTCGCGGGTACGAAACCGTCACTACCGTCGGCTTTTCGCACGTTCCACCAGTCGGGATTCGTCTTGCTTAGCAGAAACATCACTTCTCCCTTCAACATTTGCATTCCTTGACCGTTGAACGGATACAAACTCTTGACCTGAGGTACCAATCGCTCCTCAACGACCGTCCGAGGCTCCATTCGCTCGACGATCTCGTCCACCCACTCGTCCTGCGGCACCAGACGCACCTCCTTGCTCCATTCCTCCTGTTCGAGCTCCGCCACAGGTTCAGGATCGGCTGTCAATTCGAGAGTCGAAATACCAGCTTTTATTAATTTTTCTGCCTGCATATTGAGCGACTGGACGTCGCCTTTATAGGCGTTTAGCTCTCCCTGAAGATCCTTGTGTCGTTGGAGAAGAGCTTGAGCGCTGGGCTCGTCAACTCCGTAATCCTGCGACGCAACCAGCGCCATTTTCTCGTTCATCCACGAATCCGCCTCGTTCGCGTCGGTGTAGTACTGAAAAGCTTCGGCAGCGTCGTCGAGCTGTTTCTTACGCAACGCCGCGAGTTCCTCGAGGACTTTCCAATGTTCCTGCAGAGAATCTATGCGATTCTGAATTTCCAGGGACGAGGGATGACTGTCGGCTATCAATTTCCGTCCGGCGTTGCACAATTGCTCGGATTTTGGTCGTCTGACTTTGATCTCATCCTGAAGCGCTTTGTGCTTTTGCTGCAGCGATATCACGGCCCGAAGATCCTTTGCCGAGATTCCTGCTTTGCAAATTCTCTGCTTCTCGACTAACCACGATTCCTCATCCTCGTGATCCTGCAGAAAGTGAAAGAAATTCCTTGCATCCTCAAGACGAGCCTTACGCTCTTTGCTGTACTCCACCAGCTCGTCGTATGCACTGTTGAGAGTCTCTAGCTTCTGTTGCAACAGCAACGCTTCCTTGCTCTGCGGTAGAGCGAGATGCTGCGCTGCTTGTCTCCCTAAACGCCTCTGACTCTCGCCCAATGCTGTTACTTGCAATTCGTGGAGGCTGTGCTTCTGCAAAAGATCCTCGACACCGAGTAAATGCGGTCCGACGTCTGTGCTCTGGAAATTCAGCTGCAATTCTTGAATAGTAGCGAGGGTCGTGTCGATTTCTCTCATCAGGCTCATCAGCGAGCACAGAGCGGCGAGATTACTTTTGTGATGATCCAATAGAGCCAACAGTTCCTTCCATCTCTCCAAAACTTCCTGCTCGCGCGCTCCAACTCTCTCCAATCCGTGATAATTTTCCCTCACGAGTTCCTCCGACATATTCGTTAAATCGTGGAAGCGTTCTTCCCTCGCGAGGATATCGGCACTTATAGCTTCGTGCTTTTTAACCGTCGCGTCGATCTGTGCGAGATTACTGCCATATCGAGGATCCGAAAGCACCTGAATCATTTCCTTGAGATATCCCTCGCGTAGAACGCTCTTCTTCTCGAATTTGTAGTTCAACTGTTCGAGCCTCTCCTGACGTAGAAGCTCGGTGCGTAGAGCAACTTCTCGTCGATGCTCGGCACGCTCGAGCTCCACCCAGTTTCTCTCTATGTCATGCACAAGTTGACCTTCCTGCGGTATGAATGCCGGCTGATTCAACGACTTCAATTGCGTGTTTATGTGAAAGTAGAGAGCCTCGATCTCCGAACGTTCCTTGTACTTTGGCGGCTTCTCGACCGTCCGATACTGCTTGAAGGCCAACAGTTCGCGCTGTATGCCCTCCAGGGAATTCGGAAAGTTGCGATTCTCGAGGACTGTGATCTTCAGCTTTATCCACTCGAGAAGATTCGTCGTGAGCTTCTCATAGTGAACCTTCATCTTGTCAGCATCCATCATTTGACCAACGATCTATGGCAAAGAGAAATTCAGGTAATTACTCATTTCGTAAATGGTAAACGTTTCAACTTTCCAAGCATTCTGTTTCTCACCTCTCTATCAAATTATATAACCATTATTTAATCACTTATCTTACCATTACTTTATTCGTCACTGTTAAAAAGACTCAACATTTTACTGCAAGTTATAGCAGATTATTTAAATTTCTGTACTTTTAATAGAAAATTAATGAAGATTATTGAAATTTCTGTACTTTTAATAGAAAATTAATGAAGATTATTGAAATTACTGTATCATTAATTTTACATCGCATTTGCGTATTAAATTTATCGTACCAGTGTATGCATAAAAACTTTTAGTACCTTTACATTAATTTCTAAATATAATTTTTTTTTACAGTTAATACAATGTTCAAACAATTCATGTTTATTCATTTTGCTACCTCATAGAGGAAACTTTGTTTTTACGAAATAAAAAAAAAATACATGTGATTTTCATGTCAGGACACTCAGAATCGTACAAAACATCGAGAAAAGTGGTTTAAAAAAATGTCCGTTTGTGTGTGTACGTGTGTGTGTGAGTGTGGGGCTTTAAAATTTCAATCACCTATAACTCAAGGACCATTCAATCGACTGAGCTAAAATTTGGCACACAAGTGAAGCAACAGTCCTTCTTTGGTTGTTGAATGTTTTTTTTACGAATTGCATGCAAAAATCTTGATTTTACAGTTGTTTAAATTTGTTCAAAAAAGCGCTTACGCGCTCTAGCTTTCGCAAAATAATTCTTGAAAGGTGCAGGTGCTCTTAAGGAGGTTGGATACCGTCTTTCTGGCGGGGAGGTGGGCGGTTGGTTTGCCGGGGAGGTAGTGTGCGAGAGAGAGGTCCGTGACGCGCGTTCACTGGCGTACGTTGTTGTACTTTTCCAGCAGTTTTGTTTTTACGTTTTCTCGGCAACCAAGCAGACGAATCATTTCGGTTTTCGTAAAAGTTCTTTTCGAAAATACAAGGAATGATTTGGTTCTGTTATCAACAATTGTTTATCAATTTTTATTATACTTTCGAGCATAACGTTGAAGGTGCGTATAGTTTTCGCTATGTTGCCCATGCATAAGAGTGTAATTTCAATAATTGATTTCTCGATAACCATCTAGACGATTGACGTGAAATTTGGCATGGAGATGTAATTTTTATCTACGAATACCCTCCAAAAATTTGAGTGCATGTTTATCATTTTGAGTTGGGTATCCACCCTCCTTAATGTAAAAAAAAAATAAACATTTTCGCTTCAACTTTCATAAAAGTTCGACGATTCAGCTGAATAATTCTCCATAACTGAAGATACGTTCAAAGTTGTTTGGTATTTAATTTTAACAGGATCGGTCAAGCGGTTTCGATTATACGTGATTTTGATTATTTGTTTAAATTTGCTCTAGCTATCCAAAAATTTGAGAAAGTAATCCAAAACTTTGTACCTAATAAAAATCTAATGTAACGGCATTTTGTATCCGTGTACAACTCTGATTATTTTTTTAGATCACAAACGTTATCAAATTTTTAATGCCCATAAGTATCAAAATTCAATTGCCGATAATTTTCGAACCGCGCGATGTACCAAGTTGAAATTTTTCACCCAAATGGAGTATTAACTCATCTTCAGTTACTGTAATTTACTATAAAAACTATCCACACATACAGATTTATTATATACACAGAATAATATATTGAAATACTCGATATATTCTTGTTAAGAATTGTTTGAAAATTTTTACAAAATTGTGGACAATGATATATGGAGATTATTCATATTTCATAATAAAGAGTTTTGGCTAAAAAAAAACCAACACATATATGACTATTATAAGAATATTTGATATTGAGTTATAATATATTTATATTGAAAAGTTACGGTTTGACAAAATAAAACTGCAAAGTAGAACTTTACAAACTGCCGCCTCATTATTTTTCGCTTTTTACAAAGCTTCCCCCATGTGGAAGCCAAAATCAATGGACATATTTTTTTGATCATATAGAAGTGAGTTTATAGAAGCTTCTAATTAAAAAGCTTGAAGGATCTGCACTTACGTTAGCTATTCTTTTGCCACTCTTTATTTCGTTCTTCATCCTGGCAAAGGTGTGATAGTACGAGGCGACGTAAGTGATGATCGACTTCTCGTCAGGCCTCGCGGTATCCACGTCTTCAGCATCGAGTAGCCGGGGTATGCCAAGCTCGGAATTGGCGACGTCGAAGGCATAATTGAGATTGTCGATGTGCTTGCCCTGCTGAAGTTCCGACCAATTGACCAGGTCCGGTCTGTGGGCGTGTATAAGGGCGTTGAAGCCAAGACCGCTTCTCCAAGAACCTTTTAACGTCACAAACAAGCCGCGAAAGTGATTTAAAATCTTCCCACAGCTATAAATCGTCGTTAATCGACTTTTCCAAGTATTTTATTACCCGTAAAATCCTGTATGTTGACCTCTGGATAGCCATTAGTCTTTCTTTGGCACCAGAGAAGTAGAGCGTCCTTGGCCGATTTCTTCTCGCTGCTCTCATTCTCCTCGTCCACATCGATTTCGATCTCCTGGATTTGGAATCGAAGGATTATCGTCCAGATCAGACCGAGAATCAATCGCGGGTTTCCATCGACTATATCCTCCGCTCCTATGCTCTCCAATCGGACCTGCAAACCAATATAAATAGCAGAGTTAGAAAAAAACGTCAATAAATTACGATAAACTGCAGATGTGAAAGTTGAAAATTACGACGGACTATTTTTTTAATCGCTTTTCCCAGTTTCTGCGGGTACAAAACACCAACACGTAGCGACAAATTTTCAAAGATCTTAATTGATGAATGGAAATTTCTGAAAAAAAAAAAAAAAAAATCTTTCTTTAGAGGTTTTTGTTTTAAAATGCTATCGCGTCTTCCAAAAAACAGAATAAACCATTTCGTTTCAATATCCGTAAAGAAGTATAGATTATTCCTGGAATGAAACGGAACCGAAGGGCATCTCATTGGTAATAACATTGATTAGCAGATATTTTTACCGATCAAATTTTATTATTAAAGTTTCTGTGGGTTAAAGACATATGTCATAACACTTGCTACCATAATCGACAGCTATTTAATGTAAAAAAATGTCGCAGTATATTATAAAGAAAATTCTTTGTAAAAAATGGTAAAATTATAAATAAATTGCAGAAGGTTAGAAGATATTCCAATGATGCGTAAGTATAGTTGCGCAATTGTCTCGTTGCTTTGCTTGGCGTGCGAAAAATTCCATATTACTCATCGCTCTAAATATAAACTAACGTGGAGTTTAATAATGCTCTCGGCTATTGATAACCGTTTGAAAATTATGCAATAGAGTGTAAACAGTCGTAGAGACTATAGACCCGGAATCGTCGGTCCAGATCTCGAGGTTGAAGACTGTCGTGCCTGGGTAAACTGGATTATTATCTTACGAAGAGGTCGGTGAATCGCAAGTGGCGAGAAATGGATGCCTGAGGCTCTACAAGACTCACAACCAGCATTGGAAAGTGTCGGGTGTCTCTCGTGGCTCTCCCCTATACCAATGTCTGCAGATCTACCGCTAGAAACGATCGCCCCTAGCGGCAGAATTGTGCACGCACCTCCGCAAGAATTCCGGTAAACCGGTAACTTTGCACTACGTCGCAATTGACCGTTCGATACAAATGCTTATGCCACCTCTACATATCCGCGAACCGGTAAAATATGAACGTTTATAAGTAGTGCACGGTAGTGCACTGCATTAGTGTTCAACTGTGCTATTAGTTTATCCGGCGATGTGTGTAAAACTCGCAATCTTTGGAATGCCGTTCAAATAGCTTACATCAAGGCCGATGGGGAATTAATATTATTGCTTTTGCCCGCTGGAGAAGTCGGTGATGAGATAGTGATTTTTAACAGTCATTTCGCCCGAGGTACAGTTTGAAGTCTCAAGTCAAAGTGGACCTCTCCGACTTTTGTACGTATTTTAGACATTTTCCTTGAAAAATTAAGTGTTTTTGTTTCTTCCTGGAGGAAACTATGGTTTCGTGCTTTTTTTTTTGGTTTTGTTTTTCTTTTCGAGTTTTTCATCTCAGGACACTAGAAATGCTCTAAAACTACGAGAAACATTGTTTTTAGAAAATGTTTGTGTGCATGTGCGTATATTCGTATCCTGTTAGCACGATCGCAATGAAATTTTTTATCAAGTGCTCAAATTTGGACCACATGTTAATTTTCATTGAACAATACTTGGGATTGAATCTCACATGAATCCATTATGGGGTTCAAATTGTACGGAATTTTTAATTTTATGAAAATTTGAATTTTATGAGAATTTGAATTTTATGAAAATTTGAATTTTATGAGAATTTGAATTTTACGAAAATTTGAATTTTATGAGAATTTGAATTTTATGAAAATTTGAATTTTATGAAAATTTGAATTTTATGAAAATTTGTATTTTATGAAAATTTGAATTTTATGAAAATTTGAATTTTATGAAAATTTTAAACCGTCGACCGAAAAAAAGTGGCCTCGTTCATAAAGAATGCTTCATATACTCCTTTCTTGTGGAGCAATTGCACTGAATGCCAGAAAACGAGTTTTGTTTTGGTCGGTTAATATTATTTTTCAATTTACTGTTTATTGAGATTTTGAGTCATAATTTGACGAAATTCTAACTCTAGTTTTTATTATAGAATTCTCCTCTAATGACGGGATGGATTTTCTCGTATGCATCGTGGGATTCTCGGAGACTTACTCCATGTAGTATACTTGTGAATACAATAAATACAGAGAATGAGAATTGTAGTTATTAGTAAGTAGCATATATAACATACTATTAATGAATATAGTGCACGAGAGCATCCGAGAAACAAGAATCTCTCCTTGCCAACAATCTCCAGAAATTTTATTACACACGGGAAGAAAGGCTTGGTTGAAACAACCAAGTGCTATGGTTATATATGCGCCAGCCGATTAATTGGTTCGATCAACCAAGTAATTTGTTAGACCTCGGCTTCGCCTCGGCCGACAATTACATGTGATCTGAGACATTTCTTACTTTACTGCCCTAGGTGTGTAATATACTATTCCACTTTGGATCCCGATTACTATACGAATCTGGGAATGAGTACTATAATCCTTCTCCGGTGTATGATACGCAAAAATTCGCAAATAATTTTCGAACTCGCGGTACTTTTGCTTTGTTCTCATGAATTTTTTTTTTCGAGATTTTTACGTCATACCACATAGAATGGTCTGAAACGTCGAGAAAAGTGGTTTAGAAAAATTGTCCGGATGTACGTGTGTGTGTGTGTGTGTGTGATGAAGGGCCAAAAAGTCATATAACTGTAACTTGTAAACTATTCGACTGAATCAGCTCAAATTTGAACAACATATACAGTACTGGCTAATCTTCGATTGGTAGCGATTTTATAAAAATGATTGAGGAAACAATGTGCAAAGTTCTACTTTGCAACTTTTTGTTTTCTTTCTGTCTTTGATCTAAGTATGTTAATTCTCGATTGAAAGAATAATCTCGCTCACTCTACCGTAAGCGCCGTGTTAAAATATCGATTTTCAAGTATTCATTATTTATTCAATTTATTTATTCATTTATTTATTTATTTTATAGCGGACGGGACAAGCCCTTGAAAATACAAATAAAAAAAGATAAAAAGCTCAATTACAATAGACCACAAGTTCATGAACATCAGTTTGATTTGTCTTCCTGACATATCTACCTTAAGGAGGTTGGAGCGCTCTACACTAGTCAAATCAGTGCTAAATTTTTAAAAGCGTTTCTACAATTTCAGATGGTTTAATAATCTGTTCCAAGATGTTAATCACATAGCAGCATTAGTTCTTGACATTCAAATACATTCACAGCTGCCATATGAACAGTAAATCGATCAATATCTCCAAATTTCCGATGCCATGTTTTTTCATCCAGTTTTGTAAAAGGGTAAACCGTAATATCAGTCCGATTATGACGAAACATAGCTCATTTTGATCAGTGGAAGATCCTTAATCGATTGATCGTCCGGATTTTCTATAGTATCAGGCGTTCAAAAGTTACAGCCATTTGTATACTTGATGTTAGGTTTTGATAGGATAAACAAACGGTTGTATCTTTTGAACTACTAATACGATTAAAAAAAAAAAAAACAGACGGCCAATCGATAGAGTATCTAGTAAAGAAAATGAGCTATTGGTCGTCATAATCGAACTGATATTACGGTTTACCTTTTTAAAAAACTGGTTGAAAAAACATAACATCGGAAATTTGCAGATATTGATCGATTTACTGTTGATATCACAGCTGTGAATGTATTTTAATATCAAGAACTAATGCTACTATGTGTTTAACACCTTGGAACAGATTATGAAATCATCTGAAATTGTAGAAACGCTTTTAAAAATTTAGCACTGATTTGACTAGTGTGGAACGCTCCAACCTCCTTAAGCGCCAGGATGATCAGTGAGATCTACGACCACGTCTGATACGCCAGTGCTAAATTAGCGAAAAGTGGCCTCATCCATCCCTCGATTCGGTTCGATCGATTAAAAATTACGAGGCGTAGCGTATAAGCCGTTATACCACACGTTCGCCTCGCTTTTTCTTTGGACATCGGCACCATATGCTAAGCTCGTTGCATAGTAAGTATAGTAACCGAATCAGTAGGTATTCCGGGTATACGTTCGGCAAACTGCATACGGGAACGTCTTATCGACTCTCGGGAGGCGTTTGGAATACGAATAGCAGCGCTTCTCTCAAGCTCCCAATACGAGGGATATGTGAATGAAATAACGAATCGTTGATGCATTTACACAAGTGCACTCACAAATTGTTCTGCCAAGCTGGATATAATTTTCTACAACCGTAGAATTGATGAAAAGGAAGGCGAGACTCACGCGCTTCGGGCGAGCGTCTCACAGAATCTACGTCCGATCGGAATATCGAACCTACATTTTTCTTTTTCCGTTAAGATATCGAATTTGGGTCTTCACTATCGTTCTCATGTCGCATATTCTACGGGTGGGGGTGAAAATAGCGAATGACTAAAATAACAAGTTACAAAATAAGGAACGTCTAAATATAGAATGGTCATCATTATGAAATTTGCTATTTTAGCCATTGGCTCTTTTGACCATTCGCTATTTTCATTGCATTTTTATAAGATGGTAGTCAAAATAGCGAATTTCATAATGATGGCCATTCTAGATTGAGACGTTCCTTATTTTGTCCCCCACTCGTTTGAAATACGAATAGCAGCGCTTCTCTCAAGCTCCGAATACAGGGATTTGAATATGTGAATGAAGTAACGAATTGTTGATGCATTTACATAAGTAATGCACTCTCGAGTTATTCTGCGAAGCTGGATATAATCTTCTACAACCGCAGAATTGATGAAAAGGAAGGCGAGACTGAGGCGTTTCGAATGTGCGCCTGCTCACGAGCCCCAAGTCATCGACTCTTATATGTTGTTGGGGCGCGCTGAGGCTGAGAGCTCGTGTGCCGCTGATTAGAATGTCTGTCGTATTACGCAAAGAGGCGAGCGAGCGTAGCTCACGCTCATGAGCTTCGTGAGCCAAACGAAGTAAGGAACGAACGGGGCATGGTAATAGCGTTGCGTCGGTGCGGAATTAGCGCGGTATGCAACTCCTACGTGGCCGAGCTCTCGCAGTGCATTTTACCGAGCTCCTCAAGACCAAGAGAACGTTCACTCATTGCGATAGCCGGCGCGGAAATCACGCGGCGCGTCGGTCAGTGAACATTCGTAATAATTGTAGCCAGGCATTGAACCACGGATATTTCACCGGCGCGGAGAATATGAACTGAGCATATTTTTATAGCAGGTATTCCGAGCATACACCGTTGGAAATCCGCGGTGTGAAATCGTACGGTGTTATTGGTAACAAAGTATCGATGTTATTTTTGGAACCGTGCTTTAGTCATTTTTCCACAGTCGATGTAGTTAATCTTACTTCCTGCACAGAGAGAATAGTATATTTCGAATGGCAATACCGATGATTCGAATGGTAGTCCCAACAATTCGAATGGTAGTCCCAATAGTTCCAATGGTAGTCCCAACAATTCGAATGGTAGTCCCAACAATACGAATGGTAGTCCAAACTATTCGAATGGTAGTCCCAAACAATACGAATGGTAGTCGAAACTATTCGAACGGTAGTCCCAACAATTCCAATGGTAACAATTCGAATAGTAGTCCCAACAATTCGAATGGTAGTCCCAACAATTCGAATGGTAGTCCCAACAATTCGAATGATAGTCCCAACAATTCGAATGGTAGTCCCAACAATTCGAATGGTAGTCCCAACAATTCGAATGGTAGTCCCAACAATTCGAATGGTAGTCCCAACAATTCGAATGGTAGTCCCCACAATTCGTAATAATTGTAGCCAAGCATTGAACCACGAATATTTCACCGGCGCGGAGAATATGAACCGAACATATTTTTATAGCAGGTATTCCGAGTATACACCGTTCTTTAGTCATTTTTCCACAGTCGATGTAGTTAATTTTACTTCCTGCACGGAGAGAATAGTACATTACGATACGAGTGCGAAAAAACTTTTTCTGACGAGTGTGAATTTGCAGCACGAGCCGAAGGCGAGTGTTGCAATCGAGTTAAGAAAACGTTTTTCGCATGAGTGTCGTACAAAATTTTATTTCACGAGGTGTGTAAACGACGTTTGACGCACGCGAAGCGGTGAGTCAAACGAAGCTCTACGCACTGAGTGAAATAATAGTATATAACGATACAAGACGCGAAAGGAGCGTTTTGCGCACTGCTCGCGTGAAGACAGCACGAAGCCTCGGCGAAGCAGAACGATCCTTTGGCCTCGTGTATCGAACCATGTTTTTCTTTATGAGTGCAATGCAAAATCCGAGTTTATCTAACGTTTACGGACATGCAAAATGAGCTGCAACTTCAAGCTGTGAGCATAATCCAGGGAACAGTGTGCAAAATGAGGGAGCCAGTGCGCAAAATGTTTTGCACACTAGTGCGTCAACCGGCCATTTTGTATGTCTGCAAACGGTAGGCAAACGAGGGTTTTGCATGCACGAGTAATGAAAATAATTATTTGCCATAACCATTGGCATGGCTAAACACGCTCTAAACGGCTAAGTTCACCTCGAGAAATAGTTTCATTGATTCACGGAAATCTTTACCAATAAAATTAAATACTTGAGTTTCAATACTATCTTTTCTTTGAACGATCTGAAACTCAATGAAAAGAAGTGACATTGAATCAAAGAAGCATTTCTTTAAGCCAATGAACTTTTGTCATTGGTTTCAAAGAAATCGTCTCTGATTTAATAAAGCCTTCTTCTTTAACTTCAAAGAAATGTGTATTTGAGCCAAGTAGGAAAAAATCGACTTTGTTAGGTTAACGAAACTAAGCGACTTAGTTCTCTAGAGAGACAGACGATTGCTTGGTTAGATCAACTATTTTCAGTTGGTTGGCTCTGATCGTTGCTGGAATGAAATAGTTGGCGGGGCCAACTATCTTACTTAGTTGGAACACGAATAAAATTCGTTGTGTGACCTATTTAAGTCAACTAAGTCGGAATGGTAAATGTGATTAATACCAGGTCGTTGCACTAACCAACCGAAAGGTTGTGGCAACAAATTTTCACTCAACTAATAAATAGTTAGTTGGCCCAACGAAGCCGTTTTTTCCGTGTACTGGCTATTTTTGTACTTCAAATTTGAGTGAGAATTAGTGATGCCGTTAGAGACGAGAAATTCTCGGTGAGACGAGACGAGAACGAGAAATTTCTCGTCTCGACCAAAAAATTCTCGTCTCGAAGAGTCGAGACGAGACGAGAAATATTTCTCGTCTCGTCGAGAACGCGACGAGACTCTCGGCGAGACTTCCGGCGAAACTTACGAAATTCGAATTCAAATTATTTTGTGTGTTTGAACATCATTTTGCAGTTTTGCTACGACTGAAAATATAACCTTGAAAAATCTTAGCGGATAAAAAAAACTGTCTTGAAAAATCTCTGCGACTGAAAAGAAAACCTTGAAAAAGTTCAGTGAATGAAAAAAATGCCTTGAAAAATATCTGCGACTGAAATAACTTTGAGAAAACAATTTTCTGGAATTACTCACCTCAAGAATATGAAATTTTTTTTTGCAATAGTAGCCAGTAACGTAGTGAGTGGGTGAGCCCGAGGGCTCGTCTCCCATCGAAAGCAGTTCTCTCCCCCCCCCCCGCCCTAACCCCCCCAATCCTCGTTACGCCACTGAACGGACCAAGCGTTATTTTCACAAAACGAGATGAGAAATAAAAATTACTCGTCTTATCTCGAGGATTGTTTGCGATTCTCGAGATTCTCGAAAAATGTTCGTGATTCTCGTAAAATGTTCGAGATTCTCGCGTTTCTCGAGATGCTCGAGAATTTTTCAAGATTCTCGAAATTTTTTCGAGATTCTCCGGTTTTTCGAGATTCTCGAGAATTTGTCGAGAGTCTCGAGAATTTGTAGAGATTTCCGAGAAACGAGACGAGAGATATATCTCGCCATTGTTTTCGAGATGAGACGAGAACTTGATCTCGTTGGTTCGAGAGAAGACGAGACGAAACGAGAATTCGCTATTTCTCGTCTCGACGGCATCACTAGTGAGAATAGACCCCGAAGATCGGTGTCAAGTCGACGACTTAATTAGCCAATTATAGGTAACGTGATCTAATGAGTAGTTAATACAATCATGAGGGCATTTGAATGTATGAACAATTGATGGTAGTCGATCGTTGCCAAATCTACCGCGGATCATTTGAGTTTTCGATAAAAAATTTCTCCGTGTGGTGAATGCAGAACGACGCAATTTGACCCTGGATGCTCAGAAAAATATCGACATACAGTTTAAACTCGGAAATTCTATACATCAAGTACCTAAAACTACACCGCTGCGGCAAATTTCAATTGAAATCGTTCGTGAATCCAAAGCAGAAACGATTGGCGCCGCATTCTCTTTTCGCCGAGTCGTTAGATGCAAGAGAAGGCGTATAGCGGTTTGCCCGTTGCTTGTACACTACTGTATGGGGGGTGGCAAGGCAGTGTTGCATCGCCTTTGCCAAGCAACACCCGGAGGCCCCCTTGCATTCTTGGCAAGCCACGGAATGTGGATCGATGGTATGCGAATGACAGGGCGTCCGCGATCAACGCCGCGCTTACGTTAACGCGAATATTCCTCGTTCTCAACTAGTGGTGCGACATGAGACGAGAATCTCGAGTGTCTTGCCCATTTTTTCTCGCAGCCGTCATTTAACAATACGTTAATCACGCAACGAAAAAAAAGTTGGTAAGACCAACCGAATATGCGGTTGCGGGTGTCGAAATAAACATTTCTTTAATTGGACATGTATATTTGGTTGAACGAACCAACGAAAAGTTGACACAACTTTCCTTAATTCACAACAACTATTATTTCGTTCACGGAACAAATTATTTTACTCTTTAAAACACCGTACGCAACGAAAAAAAAAATCTGCACACTTTTAAAGCGAAACCTCGTATAGCTTACCTTCACCTAGCTAATATCGGTAAATGGAGAAACACGTCTCACACGAAAAAAAAAGAGATTAGTTGCCCTAACCAAAAAATGTGCTGACACAACCAATCTATTATTCAATTTCCCTTAAAACTCTAATGGTCGTGTCGTCGATTCGAATGGCAATACTGATTATTCGAATGCTGGTAGTCCCAACAATTCGAATATTAGTCCCAACAATACCAATGGTAGTCCAAACTATTCGAATGGTAGTCCCAACAATTCCAATGGTAGTCCCAATAATTCGAATGGTAGTCCCAACAATTCCAATGGTAGTCCCAACAATTCCAATGGTAGTCCCTACAATTCGAATGGTAGTCCCAACAATTCGAATAGTAGTCCCAACAATTCGAATGGTAGTCCCAACAATTCGAATGGTTACGCTTACTAATCTCGCGAGAACTTGCCGTGTGAATAGTTGAGGTTACTATGTGATATGTTTGGGACCCTTTTTGGGAACTTGTCTAACTGATTAGAAACGTGGTTGTCACAACCAAACATTTCTTTCTGTGCAGCTTTAGTCTACATGTCTCTGTGTTAGGTAAGCTATGCGAGGGTCCACTGTATAGCTAATGATATTCGCGATATTTTTATTTTAAAAAAAAGAAGAAAAAAAGAAAAACGTGGGCACCCGATACAATGTGTAGATGTACGTTTTACGAATGAAAAATTATAGTCAAAGACTTCGTCAATCAATAAACAAAGACTTCGTCGTCTTTTATGGTGTTTCCGATACAGTTATGGCAAATTGCATTCATCAAAACATTCGCAGAAGCAGTCATTAAATTCGTAGAATATTGCGCAAGTAAAGATACATCTTCGTCACCTTTTTCTTCAGACGCAAGGTACCGAATTTTTCAGATTTATCTTTCAATTTAAATACTTTTATCGTTGATATAAGACAATCAAGATTGCGAATGAGAAATAGTCGTTATCTGAATTCTCTCTTATGAGTTTTCTTTATTTTTGTAGATCAAGAGATTGCTTTTCATTAGCGCGTTTGTACGTCAACAGTGAGACGAACACGAAGCCGAGGAAACGTGCCACGATGAATATCGTGAAAAGCACGTGCAACGCGAGACCCGAGTGAGTAGAGCTCCCTCTCCACCGTGAATGGTTATAGAGTACAAGGTTGTTCACCGGTACCTACATGCTGACGACAGAGGGAAAAAGGCCGGCTTTTCCCAGAGGGGAAGAGAGCTTGGAAGTAGTAGATACCTGCGAGGACCGGTGGGAGACGAGTCTCGGCTTCACTCCGTTATGCCCCGTTAGTGGAAACAGCTTCTTCCATCTCGCTCTCCCATCATTTTATGACCGGCTCGGCCTCTCCGTACTCCTCTCGTTTCAATTCAACAATGAGTCTAATACAATCACAATCTTCAGTTTTTTTCTCAAATTCGAAATCTTCCAAAACTTATTCTAATACTCCTTAAAACGAATAAAATTTAAGAAATAATTGGTTGAAGGTTGGTTGAAATTGGCTGAAAGAAATAATTGGTTGAATAGCGAAAAGCGAAAAAATTGTTTGGGACAATAAAATAGTTGATTACAGAAACAAATTAGTTAGTTGGATCGACAAACCAATTGGTTGAGGCAGCGTTAATTGGTTGGCAACTAACGAATTGGGTGTCACAACCAACTAGTTTGTCAGCCCACCAAAAAAATTGGTTAACCTAGGCAACTTTGTCGCTTGGAACGTATTTAGCCACGCCAATAATCGGGTCGACTAATTTTTTCTCGCCGTGTATTCGTGGAAAAAGAACATACGGAAAAAAATGCAGATTAATTTTGGTTTTAGCAAAACGCATGTCGAAAATTCGTTATTTTTGGCGCATATTTCAAAGCTAAAAATAAAACAAAGAAGAAATTCATATGTATCCGGGAAAACTGACAAATCATTTTTATTCGGAAAAAATGTTTGGTTGGCGGATGATTTGTTCAACAATTTTTTTATTCATCAATTTGTTAATAACATTTTGGAAATATTAAAATGATTAACAAAAACTGGACAATACTCAAACTTTGTTAACACGATGAGTACTAACCTATAAATTGGTTTTTCCGCAATTCGAATTTCAATAGAAGTTCTCAAAATGAAAATAGCTGATACGAAAAGTTAAAAGTTAATTGAAAAAATGGTGTGCTTGAATAAATATATTCCTTTTTCAAACCCCTTCAAACGATATTAATAATGCAGTTTCGAGGTGTATCAACGTTTTTCAAATTTACAATTCTAAGAATTTATGAAGTTTTTCCCCTTTAACTTTTATACTATTCTCAAGATAAAAACAATTTTTAAAGCGTTAAAACCCTGATATGCCGGGTGTCACCCAAATCAAGCCACTCTATGTATTTGGTCTACCATATTGGTTCCGCCACTTGAAATTTGTGAATTTTTAGTTCAGATTCGTAATCAGCGACCTCAAAAGCCTGTGAGTACCGACTTTCATCTAAATTCAGTCATTTTCTGCGTTTCGGTGTGCCATATTGATCCTCCATTTTAAATTCATGACTTTTGAGTTCAGCTTCGTAATCACCGGCCCAAAAAAACCCTTAAGTAAACACGGCGGGAAATTTCTGTGTCGTGACAACATAAAACGAGGACAATAAAAATCGTTACGTTAGGCTGGCAAATCTTTTGTTCGGCTGACAAATCAGTTTTGCTATGCTGACAAATCTTTTGTTCAGACGACAAATCTTTTTGCTGGGCTGAGCAATTTTTAGTGATCCTAACGTAACGATTTTTGTTGTCCTCGTTTTATGTTATCACAACACAGAAATTTCTCTCCGTGCAAGTTGGCATCAAAAACAGGATGAACAAATTTCCTGCCATTCTGGCCACATTCAGTCAAATTCTCTTTGCCAACGAAGGGGTTAATATTACAACGAATTCATCACTATTTATATTTCTCGAGTCTAAGAATACTTGAGATAGGACAAATCATCCTTCACTAATTTTATTGAATGCAAAAAACTTTACAGAGACGATTATGAACATGTAACACTGGTTTGACTAGTGTTAAGCACCCTTAACTTCTCCTCCTCTTCCTCACTCCATCGACGGAACGGTTCCGGGCCGATTGAAAAGGGAACTTTGCTTTCTCTGACTCATTGACCAGAAAGCAAAGTGAAACGTGGGAATTGGCAGCCATAGCAGCTGCAGCAGCAATTAAAAGAAGAAAAAAAAAAGCCAACGTGCTTCGCTTCCTCGTTCTCGCTCCAACTCTTTAGGCTGAGGACTATGCAACACGTGTGTCTCGAAGACGTAAGAAAAGGCATTAAAAAATTGGCCCATCTCGAGTATTTGAGGGATCGAGGCGCGCACTCATTGTCCTCGAGGCTACGATCTTCTGCGCATGTTTACAAGGTCAATTCTCGATGTCACTTCGACGACAAGCACGAGGAGCATAACGAGTATTTGTACGAGTATAGCACACTTGAGGAAACGTTGCCTCATCGCGAAACAAATAGTGAGTCAGACACGTATGTGTCTCCTTAGCTGATAGATGATCATCTGCTCGCAGACGTGGCTCGACCCACGTGAAACTGTGAAAAGAAAAATAAATGTATGACAAATTGTTCCATTCGATTTTTAGCGGGATAAAAACCTTCGATATAACAGATTAACGTGCAGGAGAGAAAGTCGTGCAGAATTCACTCTTGTTTTTCCGTGAGATACTAGGCGCGAAGGCGCTGAATTTTTTTTCTTTAATATCGCAGTTCCGTCTTACGTAAAACATACGGAATGTGTAATTAGTTAACAGCGGGAGCTAGTGTCTTTCGCGCTCGCCCGGTGGGAGAATTTGCAGGGACAAAAAACGCCCAGTATTGTTTACATACACAGGATTTTATATTCGTGCCACCTATTGAAGTGGTAACAATTGGTTGTTAGGCATTTGCGGCCTGTGCGAAGATTTCACGCTTGCGATAATTATTGAGCTGTTAGAGACAAGTTTGGAAATGAATGACGCATAAGATCGACCTAACATGCGACTTGTTGTTACTCTAAGAGCAAGCCAGAATATTAGTGTATGTTCATGTAATGGAAAAGTGATAATCTTTTAATAGACATCTCGTTTTTTTCATAAATAATGCCATTTTTCAAAAATATCATTTTCACAGATTCCACCAAAACAACTAGTTAGTTCTCCGAAAAAACTTCGCTGAAATTCTCAAAACCAACATTATCCGGGAAAATCATAGCATTTACGAAAAATATAAAAGTATTTTTTTCTGAAAATGTCTATTCTCGGTACGAGTAACAAAATGAAATCATAAAGACAAAAATCCCAGCTGGTGATCTTCAACCACACAATAAAACCGCAATCATAAAAAATTCGACTAATCGACGTGGACATTCCAGCACAACAATACGCAAAATATATAGGCATAAACATAGACCACAAACTAAACTTCAATTACTATTTACAACAGTGCAAACAGAAAGTGTCAACAAGAGCATAATACTTCAGGAAGATATCGTTCAGTAATCGAAAAATCCACTTAAAACACACGGAGAGAAATTTCTGTGTTGTGACAACATAAAACGAGGACAAAAATCGTTACGTTAGGCTTACAAAAAAATGGCTCAGCCCAGCAAAAAAATTTGTCAGTCGAACAAAAGATTTGTCAGCATAGCAAAACTGATTTGTCAGCCGAACAAAAGATTTGCCAGCCTAACGATTTTTGTTGTCCTCGTTTTATATTGTCATAACACAGAAATTTCTCTCCGTGCATCAATCTAAAATGTACCGGAGCATATGCAGACCAATAATCGAGTACCCTATATTGGGATACCCTATATTGCTGAACTGTAAAAAAACAGCAGTAACAAAAATAAAAACGGCGGAAACCTGCACACAATGTTAACAATGCTGAAATGTGATTACAACACATTCTAAAGAGCAGTCTTCCTCTCAATAGTAAGATACTCGACACATAAAAATTGGCGAACCAAGGACTGAAGGACTGTCAATGGGTCGATATCCAGTTATTATCTGTCACTCTGTATAATTGTACAAATGTTTGTAAATATGTAAATACTGTTAATAAATACGTCTACTCTTAGAGACAACTCATCTTTTCTCTTAACGTACTTTATCAGAAAAAGTCAGAGGTGTCGGAGAATTTATCGGAAAATACTCTGAATTTCTCTGATATATTGTGACTGCTGAAGGTTGTGTGGAGAAAACGGCAGAGATATTTAGCATGTATCAGAGAAAATCAGAGAAAATCCGAGAAAAATCTCGAAAAATCGGTGAAAATCACTGAAACGGTCCGTTTAGAGTTTTTCAGACAAATTGCCAGAGAAACATTTTCACCAGGGTACTTTATACACCCTTGGATATTTATACAAGTACAGCAATTGTAATTGTAACAATCACGGGAATCCCATCGTTTGTAAAGGAAGGAATAATTTTCTTGCGGATGACTTTGGTGCCACGGTATTAGCATAATAAAAGCTGTTGCGCTGAAAGCGATGACGATTACGTCGATTATTCAGTCTTACTCAGCCTCGACACTTAAAATTCACGCGGACGTGATGAACGGCACTTATTATTACCTCACCAGAAGCAGCGCTCGGAGTCTGACTTATTGTCACGGTGTGTCGACTTCACTGTCCTTGTCGTCAGTTTCTACATAAAGAATGTGAAAAAAAAGGAGCGAATGCCTGAAAAAGGGAATAACGATGACGGAACGTTTCGCCTCGGCAAGTTCGAGGCTGGATTTACATTTAACGAGAAAATCATCGAGGTTTTCAAACGCATGTACCAAAGGACCTCGTACTATTATTTGCGCCTCGTTCTGACTCCGCTGGCTTTACTGAGAGCGTAAGAAACGCGATAGAGCATCACAAGCTCGAGTAGCAGGAAGGACGTTGCAGAAATTCAGCTTTCTCATATTCCTGCGTGTATAATGTAACGCAACGAAGAATACTTCACGGACTGCGAAGCACTTCGTGCATCAGTCGGCGGTAAGCGACGAAGCAGCAGAAGAAGCGAATAGAGTCGGTCAGTTGAATTGAGTGCATCGAGCTACGAATCATTTTGAAAACAATTCCACACCATGTCCGCCGGATCTCCTGGCACTCGCTGCTCGTTGCAAAACCGCAAATCCACATTAATTTATGAATTAAAAAATAATGTTGTAAGACATTTAGTAACTATACACTATTAAACAGAGTTGTATATATCTAATCCTTATTGAAATAAAGATCACAATACGATTCTCTCTATAATTATGATTTCATAATAATAAAATGTGTAAACTTTTAAATAGCTGCGAAAAAAAATCAATTTTTAACAACCGTTTACGGTATTCCTTCTATAATAATGGCAAACCATAATTAATGCATTAAGCAAGTAATGCAGAATCGTTCTCTTCCATTTTTTCAACTATTTCTTCCAGTATTTGAATGAAAATTAGTATTTCCTGCAGATATTCAATATTTACACTGAATTTTCATAAACAATGCAGGCTATAATTATGAAATAATAATTGCAAAGCAAAACTGTACTGTAAACTATATTTCGTGAATTAATCGGGATTTACAATTTTGCTATTAAAGATGTGGTGTCAAAATCTGTAGACAGCAAAACGGTGTTATGGGGAAATTCGGCAAACTTGTGACACTTTTTTTTCTAGGCCTTAATTTCGATTTTTCCAATATATTTCCTATAATTGTTCCTAATTAGTATCTACGAGCGGCACTCAAGAACGTTCCGAAAATATAACAACCGGCCAAAAATCTAATTTTTATTTAATGAGAAATAAGTCTGCGAAGTGTTTTGCAGACTTTCTGTAGAATTTATTTCTCATTAAATAAAAATTCGATTTTTAGCCGATTGTTATATGCACTTTTATGAAAAGTTCGTTGGCGACTTTGGTGACTTTGCGTCTTTTTTTAAGCTAAAACGATCCTGAACAATCAATATATATGTCTACCCAAAATAGCAGGTAGTCAGAATTACGCTACTTTCATGACATACTTTTGATATATACTCATTACATATCCTCTTTAAAACCGCTCTACCAATCACCATCAATTTCAGATGCTATAAAAAGGCAGTTTTATTAGACATTCCTCAGAACTGATATATCTAATGGACAACGTTCCTATTTCATCCCATAAAATAATTACTTTCGATGTGCTGTATTTTTAAGAGAGGATATTATAATCGCTGCAACTTATTATTTTCATAAACATAATCACAAAGTCAATTGTATTATAAATTCTATTTCTAAAAGAATTACGGATTTACAACTCTATTCATCACCAAGATCAGCGTCGCTATTGTTTAGAAATAAAAAAAGAGAACCTTCCAAACCTCTATGCAAAAATAATGATCATCGATTACTTTTTGTTTGTATGGAGATAGTTCTATTCAATATCATAACTACGAAAAAGCAGCCATTAAAGTCACTGGCGATACGTGACTCTACAGCGGCCATGGCAGAACAGCGAAAACGACAGTTCAAAATGAGCGCCATACGCGGCGACTTTGCAGCGGCACCCTCAACAGACTGAAGTTGGTTCTGAAACAGCCGTCGCCGACCAATCGGAAGACTCGAAAAGCGGCTTCAGTCATTCGATTTCAATGTGCCATGTCTTTTTTAAGAGAGGAACGTTTTAAATTTTGCTTTAAAAACCTGGATATTATTGTCAAAAAATAATACATATTACATCAATTATGAAATAAATGTTTAACTGAAAACATAATGGTGGCTCAGAACTCTGTTTACAAAGAGCCTTGTTCTACTCTCATGTGGGGCACACTCGAGGCTCTGAGAAAGATCTTTAAGCGCGTGAAGAAGAAGTACTTAAATTTAATTGCTCACTGATCGGATCTGTATAAGAAAAAAAGGAAAGAAACACTCATATTCGACTGCTGTTCAATGTGATGCTAGAAGTGTAGTTGAGAAAAAGAAGATATTCAAACGACTGTGTAATTATCACGCGAGAGCGAAGCTGTTAGTCCGTATATGTATATTTTGTTGGAAATACTGCGGTCCGATTAGTGACGTTAGGTCGTAGAAGGAAGAGTCTAATTAACGAGAGATGAGCCTTTCGCAAGAGTAGAGCACATTCAGGAAATTGATATGTGGTAACACGATCCACGGAGTGTATAATAATTGAAAACTCGATAAATTAACGAAGAATAGAGAAAGGGGGAGGAGACTCGCAGCAATGTGGGTAAAACTGAAATTGATTCATAGAATGAGAGGAACACGTTACAATAACTTAAGTGATAATGAGCCGAACGTATTAAAAAAAAGACGCACACTAAAAAAATCTACTGGAAATTGAACATACAAGTACTGAAAATTTTTATCTACAAACTGGCATACTGAATTTAATATACAAGTGCGATGTAAAATTAAAATATGGTACAGTAAATTTAATAATTTACATGAATTTTAATAATTCGCTGTAATTTTACGGCAAAAGTTTATTAATTTTATATCACAATTGTACATTGAATTTAATGTGATGAATTTATGCACAAAAACTTCCGGTCTTTTCTATCAGTGTACTCAAATAAGTATCTGGATGCTCGGAGCCGCAGCAATATCAAATAAGAATGCAAAGTAGAACGTTGCACATTGCTTCCTCATTATTTTTCACATTTTACAAAGCTACCTCTATGAGGAAGTATGTTAATCAATTTTGGCTTCCTCATAGAGGAAGCTTTGTAAAAATCGAAAAATAATGAGGAAGCAATGTGCAAGGTTATACTTTGCATCATTGTTTTAATTAGATAAATAAACATATTGTAAATTCGTTTCGTGTGTTTCAAGACGATTTCTTTGAAATCAATGTAAAACGGTTGATTGGTTTAAAGAACATTTTCATTAATTCAATGTCGCCAAATTTCATTGAATTTCATGACAAACAAATGTACCGTAGGCCGAGTTGTAAATCTCCATTAATTCATGAGATTTACAGTACAATTTGTTTTGTAATTGTGTAAACATTTGAATAGCTGCAAAAATACTAATTTTCGCTTTAATATTGCAAGAAATAGTGAAAAAAATGGAAAAAAATAAGTAATGCATTACTTATTTTTTTCCATTTTTTCAAAAGGATTACCGTGAATTTTTATTGAAAAATAATAATTTTTGCAGCCATTCCAAAGTTTAATCATCATATTACAATCGCTACATGTTATTATTATAAAATCATAATTATAGAACTGATCGTATCGTCATGATTATTTCTATAAGTATTAGGCATTTACAACTCTGATCGTAGGTCGAGATTTCAAAGAGATTTCTTTGAATCAATGAAAGTTTTTCTTTCGTTACACCCGGTTTCATCTTTCTTATTTCTTTCTCTTCCTTTGCAGGCTGTCAACAGCATCGTATGACAAATATTTGCTTTTAATTCCTGGCCGTGTTTTCATTCGAATAACGACTTGTTATTTTATAAGTCACGTTTTTCTTTTTGTGTGTTTTCAAGGCGATTTCTTTGAAATCAATGAAAAACGGTTGATTGGTTTAAAGAAAATGTTCATTAATTCAATGTCGCCAAATTTCATTGAATTTCATGACAAACAAATGTATCGTAGGCCGTGATTTCAAAGAGATTTCTTTGAATCAATGAAACTTTTTCTCTCGGTGCACCCGGTTTCACCTTTCTTCTTTCTTTCTCGTCCTTCGCAACAGGCAGTCAACAACATCGTGTGACAAACGCTTGCCTTTAATCCCTGAAGGTGTACAGCCGTATATCTTGCAATAAGGGAGTCGCGACTTCTAACGAGTACAGGTTCCAACGAACGGCACGTGGTGAAGGCGACTGTCTCCATTCGTACGTACGTAGTACCCCATAGATCCTCTTCTCTCAAGGAGAAGAAAACTTGGACCAGATACCACGAAGGGAAGCCCTTAATGGCGAGCAAAGGATCCGATACCGCAGCAAAGCAGAAGCACACACCATTGTCGTCGTGGCGAAGCATTCGATAACCAATGAGCAAAGGCATCGAAGCCTTCCTCCGGTGGACCTCCGGTTTTATTTCACATCGAGTTGCCGGTGCCCCGTGGCTGTTACTCTCTTGCCGTTGGTGTGTGCTGCTGGGACTCACGGTCTAGCGACTTTTGCTCGGTCGCTGACCCCTCTCTCTCTCCCTCTCAAGATCTTGGCTCTCCCTCTTCGTCTCTCTTTCTCTCTTTCTCGACTTCCATTCTGCTGCTTGGTTCCTCTCCACGTCCACCTAGCTGCTTACTCCCTCTTTTTTCTCAACGGAGAGTGTACCGAGTATTCAACGCCGCTTTACGTACTTTCTTCTCTCTTTCTCTTTCCACTGTAATCTCTGGCTCCAGCACGCTCCCTCCTCATCCGGAATCCACTTTGCGGTTCGGACCCCACAGCATCCGAATTTATGGCTCATCGAGAAAAAATTCTCCTACACAATTCGTACTATATACTCCAAGATACATATAGCCACGTTACAGTGAAATAGATTTCTACATTTTATCTGAATCCTGTCGAAAAACTACTTGAATAAAATTTACAATTGTCAATATTACTCAATATTTACGTTTTCAATATGTAGAAAAAACTTTACTTTTTCTATTCAAACGAAATCATTTTCTTCATTATTTTTTTATGCTACTCATTTTTACTTTTTTCCAGAGAAATTAGTCTCAAGTATTTGGAGATATAATTTGAATGGCATTTTTTTTTCTCTATATAATCGATATGTGAATGCTGACGAATCTGCCGGTAAACTGAAAGCAAAGCGGCACGATTATCGTTTCCCAGAACGCACAACCGATTCCTCCATAATTACTCCTAGGGTTGAATTCCATCGTGATCCTCTCCATCTCTTTTCTCGGCTTTGAGACCACGATTCTTGCCCAGGTAGAAACCCACTCACACGTCATTCCATCCAAGCGATCCTTGAGAGACTCGCGATTGTCCGATTGTAGAATATACGATCGGTATTTAGATAAAGACCGCGACGATCTGCATTCATGAATGCAAGTTCCCCTTCTCTCGCAGGGACAACTTTGTATATGAATTCCGGGGTATCATCATCGCAAATACTACAGTCGCTTTATCGACCAAGGCTTTCCGACCGCTACGCTAATAAGGGTAGAACGAGAAGATAGAGCAACAACAGGAATAAAAATGAAAAGTTGCTCAGCATCAGAGAGGGAGAGACAGAGAAAGAGAAGAGGAAAACCTACACAAGACTGAGCCGCACACACTGACACTGCTGATGCTACCGCCGCCGCCGCCTTCTCTATATCCCGTTAAGCGAAGTCATCCTCCCGATCCTTTTCCACCGGGACTCACAAAAAACACCACAAACATACTCGCCGACTCTCTCACTTACCCGACGACAACTCCACCCTACGTACACGACCGCCTTTAAATGCTAACTGTAATGTTAATGGCCGCGAATGGGAATCATGCATTATTAAGCAAGTGCACGGTTCATTGATTGACAGATTCGAGTATACGATTTACACGCACGTGAGACACTATATTCAACTACCTGTATATGTACCGGTATTCTTCGCACAATACCCACAACTTTCGTACGGAAATGTCGGTCTAAAGGATTATTATATTCATGGGAATGTAGAAAACCGATAAAATTCTATAGGAATACGATGCAAAACCACAAGCTTATCTACATCTCATAAATCTTGGATCGCAACGAGTACACGGCAGATAAATATATTTAAATAAAAGTGGGAAGAAGATACGAGAACTTATACTGGGCATTTCATGCCAAAATTGACTATAAAGAATCTGGAAGTTATAATTGCTGCGAGACAACGATTTTCCGAGTCTTTAGAATAATAAGAGTTGGGACCAAGTTTAAGACACAAAAATTCGTAGTATACTCTGCCGGAAATAAAAATTAACGAATTTTTATCGACTTTTCGCAATAAAATAACGATGTTAATAGAATATTAAGCATGAACGGCTTCACACTATAACTATAAAGCGGTGCTGAATTTTTTATTTGAATGATTTGAAAGGTAGTCTGTGCATCATCATTTGCTATTAATAAACAATGACATTTGCAGCCACGTTTTGAAGAGAAAGTATATGCCAGTGTTAAAAAACTAATGTGTTTTCCTTTTTTTTTTAAATTAATAAACGAAAATATTAAACCGATTAGACCGGCAGAATGTTTGAACGTTATTAGTCGTGAGAACGTAATATCGTTATTACTCATGAATAAGTAAATCATAATTAACAATCTTTCAATAAACAAAATAAGCTATCAATCGTCTTAATCAGATCAATACTGATGTTTTTCTTTCCAGAACATTGGGTAAAAAAACACTTTACGAAGATTAGCAAATCTTGGACGAATTCGATTTAATTAAATGATTATGAATGTTAAGTATATATGATAGGTACAGTCCAGCCAAACGTGAATTCCAGAGATTTTCAAACACTCCCAGATGGGATAAAAATCGCAAAAAAATTAAGAATGTAAAAGGTGCTGAAAAGATCGATTTTGCATAATAATAATTCCAAAATGTTATTAACAAATTGATGAATGAAGAAATTATTGCACAAATCACCCGACAACCTAACGTTTTTTTTCGAATGAAAATCATTTGTCAATTTTTCCGATTACATATGAATTTTACCAGATTTTTTTTTTATTCCGAAGAATGCGCGATAAATAATGAATTTTGGATATATGTATAAGATTTTTTTAAATCTTGAGTGTACTGGATAGTTTTATGCCAAACGCATATCCAACGTTCGTTATTTCACGGACATTTTTTTTATTAAAAAAAATAAAATAACGAGAAATTTCTGGAAAAATTAATATGTACTCGGAAAAATTGACAAATCAATTCCATTTGAAAAATAAAAAAAAAAAAAAAGTTACGTTGTCGGGTGATTTGTTCGACAATTTATTTATTCATCAATTTGTTAATAAAATTTTGGAATTTTCATTATGCAAGATCAATTTTTTCAGCACCTTTTACATGGTTGATTTTTTTCCCATCGGGAAGTGTTAGTCAAATTCTCTCTGAAACTCACGTTTGACGGGACTGTGTCCAACATACATCTTTAAGGAGTAAAATATTCCGCTATGCGATCCTCCAAATAATCAATTAATCAAATAATCAAAAATTCTAGAAAGAGGTTTTAAAAAAATGTAGTACCGATTTGACCAGTGTGAAAAGCTACCACATTCTTTAATGGAATGATATTAATGACTGTTCCACACGAGGCATTCGATATGCAGACTTCCGTCGTACGGAAGAGAGCGAAACAGTGCGTCGCCGAGTTGTACGAGTGGGAGAGAGTGAATCGTGAGAGAAACGCTACGTGAGAGATATCGTGTTCCCAGTAACAGGAGACTCATTAATTTCTTTCGATCTCAATTCTGTGGCCACGAATGAATCGTTGTCGTAGCTGGGGAACAAGATCGCGACAAGTCTCTCTCGTAGTCAACGCCAACCCGTCTCTGAAAGAGACGCACATTCGCAATGTCGACCCGCGAGAAAAGGAGAACTCTTCGAAAGGTTCTTCTTTTCTCTTGACGGGTTGGCGAGTCGGATTCGCGGAACGACGCCGGCTGCTATAACGCATGGTTTACACGACACAGAAAGGTTCGTCATATAGGAAAAGGCGTCGCGTACCTCGAGCTCCGTTCCTCTCTCGTTCCCCAGCGTAAAACCATTATGTCATAAGCTACGCGAAGCACAGAGGCCATTCACGAGAGGAGTTTTAAACTCCAAGGGCTTCTTGGTCGTTCTCATCTGATTCCCTTCTGCCATGACGTCGGACAACTGCGCTATTGCACGAGAAAGAGGAACGCGATATCGCAAGTAGCCACCACAAATCGAGTCAGCGTACTCGTTTCGCACAAGCTTTTTTTTTTTCTTTCCTCCCCTCGCGACTTATTGTCGGTGGATGTCCCCTCAGCAAAGAACGATAATTCCATTACGTTCTCTCCTACCTTAGTGTGAAGAAAAGCCAACGATTTGTTCACATTCTCAATCTTGTGGACTCTCATACGTCCGTTGTTTGGCTTTGCGAGTCTCTCGCCAGATATTATTTCCAGGAGCTTCAGCAGTTTCTTGCCGTCCGCCAAATCGGTGAACAAATCCTCCACCTCCATCCGCGCCTGAAACAAAGTTCAATGAATATTCATTTGGCTTCAATTAGCTTTCAACTGAAGTGAAAGATTTCTTTGTATTGCTTTTTGGGAATTGGAGAAACTCTACCTTCAACAAAAATGAATTTATCCATTTTGTGAATGTCTTCTTTTGGATGTGAAGACGCTCCTCCTGCAGGGCCTTTATTCGGCCCTGCTCGAACTTGAGCACATCCTCCCTCTGAGTCATTCTCTTCTGTATTTCTGCTCCACCTCGGTATCTGTCCTGGCGCGTCGTCCCAGAATTGTAATACGATGTAGCTCCTGTTGATCCTGTCTGGTACTCGCGATTGCGGGTTTGCTGATACGATGGTTGGGGTACGGCGCGGTGCCCAGCGCCGGGCTCATACTGCGCCCCTGAAATGAAAACCACAAAAATGAGTTTTTGTCAAATCAAATCAAATCCAGATTCCTATCTGGATTTGTTAGGGATTCCTCAAAAGTGGGGTTCTGGTAAGAATCCAGATGGATCCCAATTTGGAAAGTAAAATCTGTTATTAGCGCAACTGGGGAAATTACAAGACATCTTAAAGTAAGGTGTCCTTATAAGATTCCAGCTGGATCGCGATTTCGATTTTCCAATGACCCATTAGTAATATTAGAGATATCGCAGGGACATCGTAAACCAAGTATCATTATTAGAATCCAGCTAGAATCCGATTAAAATTTTTTTAATCAGTTACTAACGACGTAAGGGACATTGTAGAGACTTTTTAATTGTGGTCAGAATTCTCTTTCATCAAAATAAAATGCTATTATGCTAGCATAAGAAGAATAAATTTATTTAAGGATGTAGGATAGGAACTAACACTTCCCAATGGGATAAAAATCGGGAAAAAATCAACCATGCACTGTAAAACGGCATTTTCGTACACCAACAACTATGAAATTTCAATATGTCACTCGATATGTTACTTTAAAGAAATATTTAAACAAAGATTTGCATAGAAAAAATAAAATCTGGTACATTTGAGGGTCTAACATCCTACAAAAAATCAGACCCAGGTCGAATCGGAATGGAATTCCCCGTATGCTCAATTCTATGTTTAAAACTGTACATATTTATTATATGCTTAGATATTATCTATTTTTTACTTGAAAACAGTCTACTCGTGATAATACGTTCGAAAACAGGTTCCAAGTTCAGTTTTTAAAAGAATGATGTGAGGCTAATTGATTGATATTATCGCAGGATCAATGAGATTGCTCAAATGCGTTTGAATAATCTGTGGCGTTGTACCTTTGTTTTGACATTTTTACTGAATCTGTTTCCCTTATCGAACAATATTTCTGCGTAGATATTGATGAGGATAAAAAGATTTAAAAAATAAATTTTTTACATTTGTCGTTCGCAAAAATATTGCCGGAGTAAAAAATTCACGCAGCAATTTAAAAGCAGACAAATCTGGAAATATAGACAACTATATTGTATAGTTACGAAAAATTTTTTACTAATTTTTACGAAATTTACAAAAGACATACGAAAAAAAGAATCATTTCCGAGTATCTTATAAGAGTAAATTTACCAATTTCTCAAATCTTTTTCAGTAACGTTACTTTAAATATCGAATACAGATAGACAAGAAATTTATGGTAAAAGTTGTGAATAAAAACTTCCATTTCGATATTGCAATTTTTTAGTAATTTTTGTTTTACACTGTGAAAATGCCTGTATACGTCTATAAAAATGTCGCAATATCATATTGATGATTTTATTTGGTGTATATCAGACGCATTACCAGACGACGTTTCCCTTCTCAATCTAATGATTATCGAGATATGATACAGACTGACACTTCCAGTCGAGAATTTTTTATCGTTTCTGCACCTACCGATTCGACATCAACGCATATATCTACGTTGTACTCGGATTGCCAGTGCTGCACAGAAATATTATCTAAACGTTTATACTATACGTGCACCGTAGCGCGTAACACCGCATCTTTGGTATCGTGTAACGGCAGATAAGCCGGCAATTCCAGAGCAATCATACGCGTGCAGACAAACATCAACGACTTCTCCCCTTTCGATCGTGTATCCCAGAGAAAAAATATTAAGGTACTCCTTGCGTCTGGTATTCATTTCGCATAAGTTCGAGAAAAATGAGAGGGAATTGCAAAGACTTCTCGATGGTATAAAAATTGGAAAAAAATTGTACACATTAAAGGTACTGAAAAGATTAATTTTGCATAATAATTATTCTAAAATGTTATTAACAAATTGATTTAAAAAAATTGTTTAACGAATCTTCTGGAAACCCACTTTTTTTTTTTATGAAAATGATTCGTTCTTTTTTCTGAATACGTATGCATTTTTTCAGATTTTTCAATTCAATTTGAATTTTGTGTTTTTTTGCATATTTTTGTTCCATATAAAAAAGAATAAAAATTCAAAGTGAATTTAAAAATCTGGCAAAATTGTGAAAATATGAGTATGGAAATTAATATACGATGTATGCATCCGAGTTTCATATATCGGTATATTAATGATCATTCAAAATTTTTTTAACAATATAGGTTTTTGATACTGAAAGGTACTTATGAGCTTGATTTTGATTTCAGTCGTTTTATAATTAAATCTTTCCTTAACCGTCTAATGAATGTTTGAATCTGGGGATGGCCTTAATCGTCCTATCATTGGTACGTTTATCTTTAAATAAAGTTTTCGTCAAATATTTTAAAAAATTTACAGGCAAGTTGAAGAGTATTTTTTCATTGCCGAATATTGCCGAAATACGAATGTTTTTATAGAATATCTCATATCGAAATTTAATAGTGAAAGTTGTGACTGACGTTTCAGTGGCTTCCGAGCGACATACGTAGAATTTATGCCCTGAAGTAATACTATAAATACTTAACAACTTTTGTAAAGAATTTAGCAGAATTGTACATAAATTTCACGTTATACTGGTGTAGCAACTTTATATAAGTTTACTACACGAGTATAACGTAAAATTGATGTACAGTTACGCTAAATTCGCTACAAACGTCGTGTTAATTGACTATAAATGATTAGTGCAGTTTACGATTTTTAAATTGCTGAAGTTGTATTCTTGTATTTCACAATAAATTTATAGTTACCGGTATCCTTTTTTTTTCTCAGTGTAAGAATTTTGCATCCGTGCAATAATGATTATTAGCTTAAATTTCGAAAAAAATAAAGATGTATAAAATTTAAAAAATTATTCGTATAGATATATAAATTCTATTTATAATTAGAACTCAATTAGACTTTTTAGTGCAACTTCTTTGGCCGCTTCGTACACGAAGAGAAATTTCTGTGTTGTGACAACATAAAACGAGGACAACAAAAATCGTTAAGTTCGTCTAACAAAAAAATTGCTCAGCCCAGCAAAAAGATTAGTCAGCCGAACAAAAGATTTGCCAGCCTAACGTAACAATTTTTATTGTCCTCGTTTTATGTTGTCACAACACAGAAATTTCTCTGCGTGTATCGGTAGAAAAAAATTGATATATACGTTATATTGCAACAGAATTATTGTTCGAGGCATAGTTTTACGAGTTTGTCAGCCGTCGTTTCGCACGAAACAGTAAATCGTCGTCGTCATTGAAAACACTACTTTGTTGGCACGAAACTTACAGGAATGCAGAAAACTGCATACAGCCCATACGCATCCTTCCGATTTCTGTAAACTCCAGCTAATAAAATGGAATAAAGGAAGGTACAAAATATTTTAAACAATGAATTTATTCAAGAGACCACAAGATACTGCAACAATTATTTCTACATAATCTAACATTGTTGATTAATATTTAAAATTGCCATTCATCTGGTAGCAATTACCATAAATTTATAATCTATGAGGAAAGTACAGAGTAGCCGGTAAAATCGTATAAAATAGGACAAATGAACATGATATCATTATATTCACACTAAATCATGTCCATTTGTCGCACAAGGAATCCACTTTAGAGATACCATCTAAGTACCGATATTTTGGTGTATTGATAATTTACTTTTCTGTTCCAAAGTCTACTCAACATGCCAGAAGTACAAAAAGAAAGTTGCAAAGTAGAACTTGCTTGCTGCCACATTGCTTCCTCATTAACTTCCATTTTTTACAAAGCCACCTCTATTAGTAAGCTTATCTATTAATTTGGACTTTCTCATAGAGGAAGCTTTGCGAAAAATTAAAATTAATGAGAAAGCATTGTGCAAAGTTCTACATTACAATTTTTTTGTTCTCTATAGTTTTTGAAAAATTCCAAATAACGTAAAATTCAAACCGCTTTACCGATCATCAACAAATTTGGTGATGATCGGTACAGCACGATATCGGTAAAATAACACGTAGCAGCGCTGAGTGTTATTTTTTGTAACACGTGCATGAACAGGGCGTAGATATGTTTCGTAAATTACAATGTTAAATAATATTTGAAATTATTTTTTAATTAAAAAATATATATATTAAAAATAATGGCATCTACCAAACCCACATTATTGCCAAATTTCAACCCGATTGTTCAAGTCGTTCCTGACATATAGCGCAACTAAGCTCATTGTAATACAAACAATAACTTGATTAGCGTAACCGAAAACTTGGCTGATCTAACCAATTGACCGGCTGGCGCACAAGTAACCAAGCCTTTTTTTACATTTAAAAAAAAAACCATTAGATCAAATATTCTCATATGATTGGTTCTTATGCGAAAGATGCAACCTTTCGGTATGAGCTTAGCGATTAAAAAAAGAGTTTAAATTGCGGAAACTTCTTGGATTTATAAGGTGATTAAAAATAATCCGTATATAAATTGCGAATCCATCAATTAAAAAAAAGTGACGCTTATGCCGAAAAGATACATACTTTACACGTTACACAACTATTGATTTGAGTTATTCATGGACGATCAGGTCTCATATAAAAGTGCCAGCAGCTAAGCAATCGAGATATTTATTAATGATTATTTTTTCCACTCGGTTTTCGGCCAATCAGAGCGCAGTGTTTGAAGCTACCCAACAGTTTTATGTCGGAAATTTCTTAAAAATTTCCGATGAGCTTTCATATGTTTCCCCTCATTTTCGGCGCATTTCGCACTAACTATTCTATGTGACATAAAAAAGTGGGTTACTTTAAACGTGATTGAAAAATGAGTCGCGTTGGAAAAGATTCTCTAAAAAATATCCAAATGCTGTTTCCTGCACTCTGATTGACCGAAGTCCGAGAGAAAAAAATAAACCGTCAAATACCACTCGTGCTTCAAAATTAATCGGATATTTTCCTCAAGCTTCCCTGCCTAGGAACGTGTGTCAAATTTTGCAGAAAAATGCATACAAACAATCGCGTCAAGTTTTGCAGAAAATTCCATCGCGCTAGCGCTCGGAATTTTTTAACCTGCAAAACTTAACACTCTTGTTTGTATGCAACGAAGTTATCGGGAAATACCCGATAATTTTGAAGCTCTTAGGGTATTATTACTGAATATCACGAATTTCGATCTGGCTCTCTTCTCTTGATTTAATTCGTCTTCGAATACAGGTTTGTTGATTCGCAACCCCGAAAAGAGGAATACCTATTTCGACAATAAAACTCACAGCAGCACATCCCAAGCCGATACCAAGAAATACAAATGCGAAGCACAAGTCTGCGAAAGTGATGACTTCACATGTCTGATGCTGTTCTTCATTCTCATAAGATTCGAGAGTATTCATTACATCGTGAAGCTCTTTTGCAATTGTGTAATCTATGATATTACTCTCGAAACATCTCATTAGAATAGTGTTTACTCTTTTTGCGAGGGGCCAATCTATCCGGATTACATAAACCCAATAGATACTGAGGAAACTGTCATGGGCAAGGTGAAGCCTAAATTTGACTGCTTCGGAAGCATGCTTAAAAATGGTACCTGCACAAGCAGCATTTACATCTCGCAATACAAATCCGGTACAATCAAAGGTATTCAATTCAACAAAACGACCCTCAATGGACGAGTGATTAAAAAACCGATGTAATTGCTTATGTCCATATATCGTGTGACCAAGTCGAGCCAGATCATGCACGTTATTCACATTTGGTAGAGGAACCTGTTTTGTTACCAAAGCCGCTAACTTTCCCTGATAAATACCCTGAATAGTTAACGCAAACAAAAATAAACCAACCAAATAAAATCTGATGGCCACATTATTGGGTATTTTGAGAAGAGCTCCATTACACACTATCCGGACAATATCCAGAATTGCTAATGTCAGAGATTTGCACAAAGAATACTTGAAAACCCACAGGGAAATTAGACACACTAGAAATGCACCGATACGTGAACTCTCATCGAGGACAGAAACAATCTTGGCCATTTGTGACATATGGCCACGATATTGAGTCATAATCGACAGGGATGATGTGCTGGCTATATAGGTCGTTGTATAATTCGTCCAAAGAAATTGATTGCGAATATTAAAGCCGATATCACATCTGCCATTAACGATCACCGCTACTTCGTCTACAGGGTTTCCCGTTTCGTCTATTGGTAGTAAATTATTTGCGGGGTATAACAGGAACTTCCAAGTAGCGTTAAGTGAATTCATGAGCATTTCAGCAGAAATATTCTGCGCTCGGTTAAAAACAGTTGTTTTCTTGTTGGGATCCGAGGACCACCAAGTTTCCAATCCCTTGGCAGACGCACGAATTTCGTAGCCACCGAGATCTGTTGTCTTGTCGAAACGCAATGCGTCGCAGATTTGCTCTACCTCTCCATATACTTGCACGAACAAGGTCCAGATATGATCGTTTTTTCCTTTGTAAGTGTTTTCTATGTCCCAAGGTACCGGTGCCTTGCTGGTGTACGGATTATAAGTGTAAATCAACGTCCCTCGCGTTGGGTGAACGCAGATAAGGTTCGAATTGAGGAGATTCATTGTCCATGCTCGCCACAAAATTTCATAGGCGTTCGAACATCCATGTTTCGACACAGGCCAGTCGAGTAGGATGAAGAAGGCCATGTGATTCCACCATGAAGAATTCCTGATTTGTGTGAGAGTTTTTGTCAGGGTGTTGGAATTTTCGATCGTGACTATGAAAACCTGTAGTTTATATCGCGATTCAGGTCTGACCGGGCCATTGTTTATCAGCCTCGAAGTTTCGTCGATTATAACCACCGGGATATTGATTTCTCGGAGCGACAACGTTTTACTTATGTTTTTAGTCGAAATTCCAACAAGTCCTACAGAGATTTTCTCTGTGTAACATGATGTCAAAACGTTGACCTGCAATCCAATGATCACATGTCACTTTTCGTTCAGTTTATATTTATGGGTTACTCGCCAGTAGCTAACAAAATCACCGCTGCTTCGACGAGACTTGATTTATCCGGTTTGGAAATCTCAATGACTAATCCAGCCAGACATACCTTCACTGCGAGTGCCAAAAAAAAACCGATGAATTTAAGTAGATGCATTGAAGGAGAAGCTTCTCCCTATGTGCAAAGAAGGAGTCTAATGAGACTTGAATATTTTTTTTTTTTAACTATGGCACGTTTGATTCAACTGTTGGACACGGAATGAAAGTGCGTGGTCAAGCAATGTGTCGATATGCATATTTTTTTAGATATTTCCACCGGTTAACTAGGTTACGAGTTTATTACACTTTTATCGGTTCATGGATACCTTTATTCCCATGGGGAAAAATGGTAACGTAACTCTTACAAGTCTCGCTCGAATGGATTACGAACACGCATCACCGGCATAATTTGTTGTACGAAGTATTGAATAGTAGTTTCCAATACAATATCTCTCTATCATTATCGTAACGCCACTAATTTTACCCCTGTGAAATGTCACCCTGACAGTCTAACCTTCACCTGAAAAGTGCATACATGCGTTACCCCCAGGGAAAAAACGGTGGTTCATCAGCCCTAATTTTGGTACTAGAAAACCGAGAATAGTGAGAAACCCCAATTTCAGCCCGTGTTGCAAACTACATTTTTTTGCATCAAGTGCTTTGAATGACAGTTTTGCGGGACGAACAGTGAAAAGTGAGGGTATAAATTTGCGTTCCTAGGAACGAAAGTGAAATATCCAAGGGACGAAAGTGACGGAATCCCGAACTGAGATTAGATAGAGTTGTTTTTAAGGTATTCCCAGCGTAAGGATAGTCTTCAGAATTCAATAATTTTCGGCTATACTATCGTTTTATTATGAAGAATCTTGTTTAAAAAAAATCCCAGGCGCAATAGCCGCCCATTTAATGATTATTTATCACTTCAAAAAATGCAATATTAGCACAGAAAGATATGGGAAGAATTCCCATCCGCGTTTCAATTGAAGATTCCATTAGTCAAACATCTCGATATCAGAAAGATACAATATACAATGGATACAGCGGATTTCGGATATAAATTATCGCGCTTAAAAAACGGACTTGACTGAAGTCTTTCGCGAGAAAATATTATCTGAAGATTTGAAAAAAAGTCTAATATCAAATATGCATCGTTTCGGTACGAGTTTAGCGACTAAGAATCGAGTTAAAATTGCAGGAACTCCTTGGATTTGGTGATTAAAAGTAATCCTTATATAAATTATGAATCAATTTTCAAAAACAGAAACACTTATTCCGGAATGATTCACTTTATACACAACTATTGTTTTAGGTATTCATCGACGACCAGTTCGCTCATATAAAAGTGCGTCCCAGCAGCTTAGCAATCGAGATATTTGTCAATAAATATCACGATCTTCGATTTGACTCTCTTCTCTTTATTTAATTCGTCTTTGAATACAGCTTTACTAATTCACAACCCAGAAAAGACGAATACCTATTTCGACAATAAAACTCATAGCAGCACAACCCACGCCAATACCAAGAAATATAAATGCGAAACACAAGTCTGCGAAAGTGATGACTTTACAAGTCTGATGCTGTTCTTCATTCTCATAAGATTCAAGAATAGTCATAACATCATGAAACTCTTTTGCAATTATGTAACCTATGATATTACTCTCGAAACATCTCATTAGAATAGTATTTACTCTTTTTTCGAGGGGCCAATCTACCCGGATTATATAAACCCCATAGAAACTAACGAAGCTATCATGGGAAAGGTGAAGCCTAAATTTGGCTGCTTGGGAAGAAAGCTTAAAAATGTTATCAGCACAAGCAGCATTTACATCTCGCAATACATATTCTGTACAATTGAAGCTGTTCAATCCAACAAAACGACCCTGAATGGACGAGTCGTCAAAAACGGAATAAAACATCTTGTGTCCATATATCGTGTAACCAAATCGAGCCAGATCATGCATGGTATTCACATTTGGTAAATGAACCTGTTTTGTTACCAGAGCCGCTAACTTTCCCTGATAAATACCCTGAATTATTAACGCAAACAAAAATAAACCAACCAAATAAAATCTGATGGGCACATTATTGGGTATTTTGAGAAGAGCTCCATTACACACTATCCGGACAATATCCAGAATTGCTAATGTCAGAGATTTGCACGAAAAATACTTGAAAACCCACAGGGACATAAGACACACTAGAAACGCACCGATACGTGAACTCTCATCGAGGACAGAAACAATCTTGGCCATTTGTGACATACGGCCACGATACTGAGTCATAACGGACAGGGATGATGTGGAAACTATACAGGTTGTTGTGTAATTCATCCAAGAATACAGATTACGAATATTAAAACCGATATCACAGCTGCCATCGGCGATCACGGCTACATCGTCTAGAGGGATTCCCTTTTCGTTTCGTGATAGTAAATAATTTTCGGGGTATAACTGGAACTTCCAATTTGCGTCAAGTAAATTGATGAGCATTTGGGCAGAGATGTTATGCGCTCGGTTAAAAACAGACGTTTTCTTGTTGGGATCCGGGGACCACCAACTTTCCAATCCTTTGGCTGACGCGCGAATTTCGTAGCCACCGAGATCTATTGTCTTATCGTAACGCAGTACGTCGCAGATTTGCTCTACCTCTCGATATACTTGCACGAACAAGGTCCAAATATGATCGTTTTTTCCTTTGTAAGTGTCTTCTATGTGCCAAGGAACCGGTGCCTTGCTGGTGTACGGATTATAAGTGTACATCAACGTCCCGCGTGTTGGGTGGAGGCAGATAAGGTTCGAATTAAGTAAATTCATTGTCCACGCTTGCCACAAAATTTCATAGGCGTTCGAACATCCATGTTCCGACACAGACCAGTCGAGTAGGATGAAGAAGGCCATATGATTCCACCATATAGAATTCCTGATTTGTACCAGAGTTTTTGTCAGGGTGTTGGGATTTTCGACCGTGACTACGAAAACCTGTAGTTTGTGTCGTGATTCAGGTCCGACCGGACCAGTGTTTATCAGCCTCGAAGTCTCGTCGATTATAACCACCGGGATATTGATTTCTCGGAACGACAATGTTTTACTTATGTTTTTAGTCGAAATTCCAGCAAGTCCTACAGAGATTTTCTCTGTGTAACATGATGTCAAGACGTTGACCTGCAATACAATGATTACATATCACTTTTCTTTCGGTTTATGTTTATGGGATAACCATTATTAGCTAACAAAATCACCGTTGCTTCGATGAGGCTTGATTTATCCGGTTTCGAAGTCTGAATGACTAATCCAGCCAGACATACTTTCACTGTGAGAGCCAAAAAAAAACCGATGAATTTAAGTAGATGCATTGAAGGAGAAGCTGATCCCTCGTTGCAAAGAGGGAAGCTAATTGAACTTGAATTATTTTTTAACTACGACACGATTGATTCAACTGTTGGACATGGAATGTAAGTGCGGAGTCAAGCAATATGTCAATATGCATATTTTTTAGCCATTTCCACCGATTAACCAGGTCATGAGTTTTTTACGCTTTTATAAGAACAACGATAGTTTTATGTACATCGGAAAAAAGTTGTGAAATTGCTCTTACAACTCACGCTCGAATTATTCACGAACACGCATCACCGGCATCATTAGTTTTACGAAGTATTGAACAATAATTTTCAATGCAATATCACGCTATCATTATTGTAAGGGCACCAATTTTACCCGTGTGAAATGTCACCCCGGCAGTCTAACCTTCACCTGCAAGTTACATAGTAGCGTTATCCTCACGCAAAACCGATGGTTTGCCACATTTACCTTTGGTACTAGAAAATCGAGAATAGTGTAGGCGAATACCTATTTCGACAATAAAACTCATAGCAGCACATCCCAAAACAATACCAAGAAATACAAATGCGAAGCACAAGTCTGCGAAAATGATGACTTTAAAAGTGTGATGCTGTTCTTCACTCTCATAAGATTCGAGAATATTCATTACGTCATGAAGCTCTTTTGCAATTGTGTAATCTATGATATTACTCTCGAAACATCTGATTAGTCTACCCGGATTAGATAAACCCCATAGAAACTGCGGAAACTATCATGCGAAAGGTGAAGCCTAAATTTGACTGCTTCGGAAGCAAGCCTAAAGCTGATACCTGCACAAGCAGCATTTAGATTTCGTAATACGTGTCCTGTACAATTGATGCTATTCAATCCAACAAAACGACCCTCAATGGACGATTCAGTGAATAAGGGTATAATATCTTGTGTCCATATATCGTGTGACCAAATCGAGATAGATCATGCATGGTATTCACATTTGGTAGAAGAATCTGTTTTATTACCAGAGCCGCTAACTTTCCCTGATAAATACCCTGAATAGTTAACGCAAACAAAAATAAGCCAGCCAAATAAAATTTAATGGACATATTATTAGATATTTTGAGAAGAGCTGCATTACATACTATCGGGATAACATCCAGAATTGCTAATATCAGAGATTTGCACAGAGAATACTTGAAAAACCATAGGGAAACTAGAGAAACTAGAAACACACCGATACGTGAACTCAATCTTGGCCAGTTGTGACATATGGCCACGATACTGCGTGATAACGGAAATGGATGATGTGATGACTCTATAGGTCGCTGTATAATTCAACCAAGAAAAATGATTCCGTATATTAAAACCGATATCACAAGTACCATCAACGATCACCGCTACTTCGTCTAGAGGGTTTCCCTTTTCGTCTATTGGTAGTAAATTACTTGCGAGGTATAATAGGAACTTCCAAGTTGCGTCAAGTGAATTGATGAGGATTTGGGCAGAAATATTCTGCGCTCGATTTGAAACATTAATTTCCTTGTTGAGATCCGAGGACCACCAAGTTTCCAATCGCTTGGCAGACGCGCGAATTTCGTAGCCACCAAGATCTGTGGTCTTGTCGTAACACGTCGCAGATTTGCTCTACCTCTCGATGTGCTTGAATGAACAACGTCCAAATGTGATCGTTTTTTTTCCTTTGTAAGTGTTTTCTATGTGCCAAGGAACCGGCGCCTTACTCGTGTATGGATTATAAGTGTAAAACAACATCCCTCGCGTTGGGTGGAGGCAGATAAAGTTCGAATTACGTAGATTCATTGTCCACGCTTGCCACAAAATTTCATAGGCGTTCGAACATCCATGTTCCAAACACAGACCAGTCGAGTAGAATGAAGAAGGCCATGTGATTGCACCATATAGAATTCCTGATTTGTGTCAGAGCATTTGTCATGGTGTTGCAATTTTCGACCGTGGCTACGGAAACCTGTAGTTTGTGTCGTGATTCAGGTCTGACCGGGCCATTGTTTATCAGCCTTGAAGTCTCGTCTATCATAACCAGTGAGATATTGATTTCTCGGAGCGACAACGTTTTACATATGTTATTATGTCGAAATTCCAGCAATTCCTATAGAGATTTTCTCTGTGTAACATGATGTCAAAACATTGACCTGCAATACAATGATAACATGTCACTTTTCTTTCGGTTTATGCTTATGGGATAAACATTACTAGCTAACAAAATCACCGTGGCTTCGATAAGGCTTGATTTATCCGGTTTGGAAGTGTGAATGACTAATCCAGCCGCACATATTTTCACTGTGAGAGCCAAAAAAACCGATGCATTTAAGTAGATGCATTGAAGGAGACGCTGTTTCCTCTGTGCAAAGGGGAAGGCTAATGAGAGTTGAATTTTTTAAAACTTTGACCGGATTGATTCAACTGTTGGACATGTAATGAAAGTGCATAGTCAGGTAATGTGTCGTTATGCATATTTTATATACATTTCCACCGGTCAACCAGGTCACGAAATTGTTACGTTTTTATCAGATCATGGATAGTTTTCTTCCTCGAATGAATTACGAACACGCATCAACGGGATAATTTGTTCTTCGAAGTACTGAACAGTAGTTTCTCATGCAATATCATACTATCATTATCGTAAGGGCACCAATTTAACCCGTATGACGTGTCGCCCTGACAGCCTAACCTTCACCTCAACATTGCATAGTGGCGTCACCCTCACGGTAAAAACGGTGGCTTGCCACATCTAAATTTGCTTGATTCTACTTAATAAACACATCACATTTAGTCTTTGTAGCGAAATACTACATTTCAACGTTATTGAGGGGAAACGTTTTTTAGCAAGTGTGTGTTTCATGGAGACTAGAGGTAAGAAGTACGAACGACTATGGGAAATGCGGTTCTCAACTGCTCGCCGAATCGTGGAAAATTCTTTCGACGCGGACCGAAGCGAATTGAGCGGAAAGTTGGCTGGAACCAATGAAATGAGCTCGGTGCTGACTTCATTTCGGTCCGCGTTGACATTCAGTGGTGCCTCAGTCCCCTGAAATTTTACACAGTTTCGCGAACTTTTTCTCAGCATTACATTCGTACTCCTTACCTCTAGACTCCATGGTGTGTTTGTTGTACGAAAGCGAGTACTACAATCAGACGAGGTAAATAAAAAAATTTCTTCCGAGTGTTGAACCAGACTTTTCAGTACGACGTCGGTTACGTGCACTTTCCTGGACGGAGTATCTACAGAAAATTACTTGCGTTACGTATATAGTTTTCTTACATTATCTCTCTATATTATAAAAAGATCTCGCCGCTAAGTCAAGTTATTTTTAATCGCTTTAATTACCTTCACAAAATATTTTATGCTTGTCAGTTTTTATTCGTGACTTTATATCCCGTCATCTCGTCTATTCTGTTCACATCTCAAAATGGTTTTCTAACCTCAGAATGGCAAGATAAGTTAACGATCCTACCGCCTCGTAATTGGGCCGGTTGTCGTTTGGATTTTTTACTCAGTCTCCACACTGGCTATTAATATACGTATCAGTATCAAATTAAATCTGAAAACTGCTCCGAACTGCTATAAAATAAATATCTAACAAGAGCTATAATGTGCAATATAGAGCTTTTTTAAAAAATTAATGAAATTGGAATTGTTTTTTGGCAACCTTATAAACGTACCTATGTTTTTTTTTGTATGAATATAATTGCAATCTAGTGCACAATATATTATAAATAATCAAATCATGCAAACGCCATACACGGCGTAGCAAAAACTGCTGAAAGTCGCCACAGCAGCGCGTAAATCTGTTCTCGCTCTGTACTACCTAAGTGTAAAGAATTCCTCGAGCGTGACGTACACTATGAGGGTTAACGATACACTGGTACTATGTACAGCACAACAACACAGCAACATGGCAATGTGGCATTCACCGATCTTACGCACGCTTCTTGTAACGCTCGCTCGCACGCCGTATACACCTTGTGACTTCATGTAACGCTCGCCGGTGGTGTCTCGGTGAATAGACAAATAGATAAGTGGATTACCGAGCTCACGTGTGGAAACTCTATCAACGTGTACGTTATTTTATTTCCTTGCTCGCGATACGTCCCACAAGCTCGTGAATCAGGTGCGCCTGAATTTACTATTATAAATTACAGAGACTATCGAGTTACGCCACTGCGCAAGGGCCATTTTTTTTTACTCATTAAATACAGCTAATCGCACGTCAAATAAAACTCACTCCTACTTCCATCTCTTTTTTTTCCCTTTTCACGTCAAGATATATCACATTGTTGATGATATAAATTCCCCAACAATGACGTATACTCGATACAATGGGTGAAGGAATTTATGCTCGTTCAATTGTGATGACAAGCTGAATATATTTGAATTTTTCATCGAATCGATTGAGGCTTTAAATTCTATAATACCTGCGAGTTTTCGAAGGCCGTGTGATCTTATAATTGAAATTGACGATTGGAAAAAGGGAAGCAAAATGGACAACTTAAGGGGATGCTGGAGTAGATTTTTTTACCGACTTTGGTCGGTAAAAAGGTTCGGTTTCGTAGTTTACAAACTACGTTGTAATATATTACAAATATGTTTCAAATTGCACAGGATTATAATATCAACATAGGCGCATCGGCGTCCACTCGAATTTTGGATAAAAGCGCTTGAAAAATAAATAAAACCATAATTTTGTAAGCCTACCGAAAACCAATATGGCCACTCGAACTGTCAACACCACCTATTTCGTTCCAAATAAACATTTCTAGAAATCACATTAAAAAAAAGAGCGTGGACGCCGATTCTATGAGGTTCTTCGCATTTTTTAAGATAGCACAAAAGAAGTGCACGTACTTTGGAAAGTACGTTTACGCAGTTTGTTCGCGATCGGAGTAGGTCAAGAAGAGTGTGAATGCAGTTTCCCCATTAGGACACAGATGGCGCCGACGTAGTTTGTTCACTTTTGGTAAAGCTCCGAGCTTTTGCATCGCGAACGTAGTATACACTATATATGGATTTGGTTTGTGTAGTCGACATTCTGACGGTTTTTGAATATTCAGGAATCATCACAGAATTGACGTCCGGTCTGATTTTACATATCTTATTTCTAGAGACAATTATATTCAACAGCAAAGGTCTGTTGCCATATCGTCTGCGGCCATCTTGAATTTCGGTAGATTTAGTATCTTTTGCCAAAAATAAACGGACTACGTCGGCGCCATCGGTGTCCTAATCGGGAAACCTACCGACCAAAGTCGATAGAAAAATCTACTCCAGCTTCCCCTTAAGGGCATGTGGCACAGATATGATACAGACTCAGTCGGTAAAAAAAACCGGTTTCCCTATTTTCTCCGCTACTATTAATATTTCGGACAAAAACGTTTCCACAACCAATAGATGGATGCATGAAAATCTATTTCGCCTCCGCCCGCAATATTCACAGTTGGAGAGAAAATAGGGAAACACGTTTGTTACCGACTGAGTCTGTGCCACATTCCCTTAAGGAAATACCCCCATGGGAAATAAAGTATATAATGTATAGAGGTGTGTACATGGGGCATTTAGATCCCGATTCGAACTGGGTCTGACCCTCGACTAATATTTTGGTTACCGCAAATGTATTTAGACAACTGAATCAAATGTTTATTGAAGAACCTAAACATGAACGAGGGTGTACGTTAATTTAGTTCTTTCAAACATTTTTTTTCTGTGTGCGGATAAAAGTGTGTAATTAATGTTCTTGGGTCGTCGATTTCAAATTGCAGTACCAAATTTCGCTTTTCGATACTGTGAATTTCGCTAGACATGAATCCTAATATCTATTTTAAAAAATAAAAACAAATATTTGCGATCATTTCCACAGAGAAATAGAATCGAAATCAACTATTGTTGGTAGAAAGATGCTTTCATTCTCACTTCACTAGCGTATGAGCGGTAAAACGTTCGGCCCATGATAAAGATTTCGATAATGACTCGTAGATCTCATTTCCGGCCTGTCATACCCATTGAAATATTATCATTGCCATAAGAGAATACCCAGAACTCCTGGGCGTTTCTCTCTTCGCATCGATACACTCAACATATAGATGTAAATACATCCAGGTCTTGCGAATTTACAGTCTAATATGTAACAGTACAACAGTTTAACGTTCGTTCGCCCGTAACGAGCCGCCAATTACGAAAAATATATTACCGTAACGGAAGGCCATTGTAAAATTGTTGTTTTATTTTCGTTTCTTGCGATACTTCACGTCTTGTTGCAATAAATATTTAGAGTTCACTGTCACGGTTAACGAGCACTTCAAAACAAGCCATTGTCAGTCACTCGAACTGCATTCTCAACATTTTTACTAATAATCTTTTAATGATTGTATATATATTTTTATCGTTTTTTTCGCGCTGGTAAAAAAGACTGGAAACTCGCGGTGAACGTTTCTGGAGATCCGCAACGTTGGCGAATGGTGACACCCAACTGATTCAGCTGTTAGCTAAAGGCCACTAACAGGGGCTCTCTCTTATCACACGCGTCGCTTCGCCCGTGTTCTGTGTTACATTCTTTCTCTCTTGTTCCCAATGTATGTGTATGAGAGCACTCGACCATGAACATCAAACACTTCAGGAGTATTGTACACATGTGAGAGCGATGTATCTCTACTCGATGCATTGGCGTAGTGGCAACGAAAAAATACTAACTGTACTACGTATAGGGCATTCCATTCCGATTCGACCCGAGTCTGACCATCGACCTCCCCGATTTGACTCGCAATTTTTCAAGGATTATTTACACCCACAAACGCGCCACATGTTATTTTCTTAATTGTTTCTATGCAATTTTTTTTTTAAACTGACATATCGGATGCCATAATTTAAAAATCTGAAAAATACATTGTTGAATATCAAAATTTTTCAGCTTATAGTCAAAGTCGGCAAGATTTTTCTTCTTATAGTTTTTAGGCTTTTTTGATTTAAAAAAATTATTAAAAATAGAAAAAGAAATTAATCTACTACAGGCAACGGATGAAACGTTTATTTATGTAAACTCGGATTTTTCAGAATTTATTCAGATTTTTAAATTATGGCATGCTGATGCTAGAATGTATGATGTAGAATGGTCTAAAATAGCAAAAAAAAAAAGTATTCTGGTAAAAAATGTGTGTGTGTGGCTGTAAGTGTATTGTAAATGCAATGAAACTACAAATGTATGTATAGTGAATAGCATTCCTTATATTATTTGATTAGATATCTAGATAACAAAACACTCTTGATTCAATTTTTGTTGAGATACACAGCCGGTACTATTCGAGTCCTTGAACCAAGTTTCTATCTACAAATTAATTACCGAGCTTCTAATAATGTGTCTAGATTTTCTAAAATAGTGACAGACTTAGTAGCTATTGAGTGACAATTAGTAATTTATACTTCATGCGACTATTTTTATATTCACTTTATTTCTTTCTGATGTTGATGTTAAATGGGCTAAAAATGGACATAACAGAAATATTTTTAAAAATTCGCAGAAGTGTTTAAAAAAATGTATAAAATCGTCAAGTCAATGTCAAATTTGAATTACGTATAAATATACGTATAGCAGTTAAAGGCCATTTAAGTCGAAGCCTAAACAAATTCTCAAATATTTACATTAATATTGTCAAGAGAAACAAGTGAAACCTTCTTCGTATTTTTAAATCTCGGCATATCTGATGGATTTTTTTTTCGTCCCTGGTAATCCCAAACGGAATGTCTTCTCTTCAGTGCTGTTGTATACATATACAGTAAAATCCTCTGCTACTCTTTAAGATTGTATACTACCTGTGTGCATTTATCCGATCAACTATACAGAAAGTATGTTAATCCTATCTTTAGATAACTATCAGTGTCTGTGATCTAATAAACTACGAGATTATAGGATGTGGCTTTATCGCTGCAGTGCAAGCTGCCTATTACGTTGCAGTGCGATGCCCGTAGTACTCTATAGTTACTGTATCATCATAATGTTGAAGTTGAAATTGAGCTTCACATAATTATTACAACGCGCAATTTGTCACACTCCAACGTAAACGCTTTAAATACAAGACCTTCACGATCAATCAAATGTTCGCGTCAGCCTACATAGAAATATATTCGACATATAGAACATTTGGTGCTAAAAAAATATATATACATATCATATTTATTTATTTATTTTACAGTGAACGGGACAAGCTCTTGAAAATACAATAATAACATGATGACATATAAGTATAAATCTAGATAAACATAGATACAAATAACAAATATAATAATATGAGGCATTCCACGGTAGTTCAACCACCCAAATTTTCGAATTTTTGCAAGCACTCCGAAAATGAGTACGTTTTTTTTCAAGCCCTTTCAAGTTTCCGTTTTCTACAAAAAATGAAATTTTTGGTTTTCTTTCACGATATCTCTGCGTGGATTAATCGTAGAAACGTTTTTAAAAAACAAAATTTTGTCTTTTCATTCTGTTTAAAAAAATTATTTAACGATGTTTTGTGCATGAACACAATGAGGGCCAGTCAATAATTTTTTCTTTTTATTTTATTTTTTTCGTTCGTCAAGTTGAGGTCGAATTTTCAGCCAAACGACCCGATATCAAATTCAATTCGTCTCAAGATATAATTTAAAAAAAAAAATCATCTCTCATGGCTCTCCTGTACCAGGAATTTACGATACTTTTTACTAGAAATAGGGTAAAAACATATATAATATCAGATCCTTCTCTTTGTGTATCCTATCTTATATACTTATGTATCATCTACCTTAATAAATAAATTGAAAGATAAAAAAATGCGCACAATTTTTACGAGAGCTCCATGTACGCTGATGAGACACACTCGAGGTTTCGGGCAAGAGTTGATTCACACATCGATAACAGAATTCTTTTAAAAGAGTCCTACGTAATCGCCAACTCAGTTTCAGGGTTACGCTACACTGTTAAAATTTTAATGGAATTTTCAACAAGTTTAACACATAAAATTATATAAAATATATATTAAATTAGGATTCACATACATTGTAAGAGAAAATTAAGAGCTTTCCCTTAAATTCCATATATGCTTGTGAAAATTAACGTAGATGAGCTTTTGCGTTTTTTAAATTCGAGATTTTGAAAAATACAATTAATTTTTGCATTCTGAAATTAATATGTTTGGTATTGAAAAGTTCATAATGTGCATATAAAAATAATGTGTCTTATGATAAAATACGCAATTTGTAACCGTTACTGCAATTTTAATGCAACTCTATTGAAAATTAACGGAGGAATTTGATAAGAATCATTTGAAAATAATGTTCGATGTTATAAATTTCTCTCACTCTTGTAAATTAAATTTAATAGCGGCTATAAAATGTTAAGTAAAATATGCCATAAAAATGTCAAAATACTCATACACTGTACTGCAAATTTCATATAATTTTCTATGTGAAAATTACAATTTTAAAAATAATTTTCAATATAACAGTAAGGTAAATTGTTGCACATTGGTCAATGTAATTTCATATAGAATTTATGTCATTTCATATCCTTTTTATTTTCCTGTATACCAATCTAGAATTTTCAACACATTTATGCTTGAAATTTAAGAGACGATTTGTTTCCGGTACCGGTACCTTAATTTTCAAGCAGATATTTTTTGCAGATGAGACAAACAATACGCTGTTGAAAAATCTCATTTGAAGATTCATACACTGAGAGAAATTGAGATGGTACTGGTAACTAATCAGTGATAATTATATTTTATTAGTCCAGGTGACTATTTTTGTAGTCACATTAACTACGTTACTATTAATGTTACTACGAAAATAGTCACCTGGACCAATAAAATATAATTATCACTGAATAGTTATCAGGACCATCTCAATTTCTCTCAGTGTATGAATCTTCAAATGAGATTTTTCAACAGCGTATTGTTTGTCTCATCTGCAAAAAATATCTGCTTGAAAATTAAGGTACCGGTACCGGAAACAAACCGTCTCTTAAATTTCAAGCATAAATGTGTTGAAAATTCTAGATTGGTATACAGGAAAATAATTTCAATGTTATTGGAATAGCAATACAAAGTTTGTAAATTTCATATTCGTAAGTACATTAAATGTGCAATCTTTTTTTACAGTGCATAAGTACGAAAATACTATCCATAGGTATTGACTAAATTCCATAACCGATTTTATATGCGATTGCGGCAATGTACACTTGAAGGACCAGAAAAAAATCCTGTCCAGAAACTTATTTAAGCGAATTACTTAATAACGATCTGTGTCAGGAATTAAGAGCTATTATCGAGCTGATGAATCATCCATCGATAAATCTATTCGAATAATTGTTCAGTTACGGATTTGCCTCGTAATGAGTCCGAGTGAATGCAAGCGTATGTTGTAATTAATAAATCAATTACCAGTAACGTTATTCCCATGCAAATATGCCTCGTCACCAGTCGAGGTGGAATTGTACTTCGAAAACAGCAGCATTGATTCTCGGATTATAAACAGTGGAAAAAAATGGAGCTAGTGCGAGAAAAAGAGCGTTTGTATAATCTGTTTACAGAACGTTTAATTTTTAATTTTTAATTTTTAATTTTTAATTTTTAATTTTTAATTTTTTTTAAATCAAAACATTGTGCTAAGAAGGGATTGGCAGGGGGGGCTTCGGATTACCATTGTCGGAGCGCCAGGAAGTTGGCGGGTTCGCGCACCGGAAGTACGGTGTACGAATCACTCCAGCTATAACATCATGTTTGTATCTAGATATAGGGAAACGAATGAAAGGATGAAAAAAAGTAGAGGAAGGCAGATGGAGCAGTAGACTCAGAGACGTCTCATGATGATTGAAATCGGAGCTCTATTCCGTTCCTCGAGTTTGACGACCTCAAGAATTCAATCGGAAATGTGAGTCGTATTTGATGTACTTTGATACACTGAGAAAAAGGTTTGGATGGGCTTAGTAAGATCTTGGTTAAAAATTGTACCAAGAAAAAATTGGTAATTGCAACCAAGTTATTGGTTAGACGTACTAAATACTTGGTTGTCTTATCAAATGCCTGTTTATTTAGAATGCCACAAAACAAAAAACTTTTTATTTCTTTTTTTTACTCGCCACACCAAAAAACTATAGTCTATATTTTAATATTGATCCTCGTGAAAAAAAAGTTTCGTACTTACTATTTTTTTTTTTTAGAGGTGGTAGTACCTTTTGTATTTCCCATTTGATTAACACGGAGAAAATCGAACCTGTCAATACCAGGGATATTATTATTTTTTTACATGTCATAAGATGACTTAACTAAATGTTCAGTTTAAGCAAAGAAAAGTTTGATTTTTTCCAACAGTTATTTCGTTACGACATATTTCTGAGCTGAGCAAAATGTTGTGCTGTGTTGCCTAAAAATTTATTTGGCAACCTGTATCCGCCGGATTTAGGCGATTCTAATCAGTCTCTTTTTACGTGTTACTATCACTCTGTTTTCATTTTTCGACGTATAATGAGAGAGACAGCAACAGAAGCGCAGAACTCATAACAACTGTGATAATAACCCAGAGGTTCATAGAATAAAATGTCTCATATAGTCATCAGCTTGATTGAGTCATCGTCGTCATAGCTATATAGAGAGAATTGCGCACACCCACAAATTACATATCTTTCCATTTTCATCGGAAATGTTTCAGCGATGATGAATACCATCAATGTTTCTCAAGAGTCATACGTTTTATCTCTGAGTGTCTGGTGAAACACACGTCAGCATTATAATTCACTTTTATCAGCTTCATCAAAAAAAAAAAAGTTAAAAATGCGCATAAGTTATTACCCAAGAGAGTGAAAACAAAAACAATTATAGAATTAATCGCTGCAATCGAATAAACTCGAGGAATACCGAGGAATAATGAGCAACGAGAAATAACACTATAAAGCCTGAGTTATTAATTTTCACCGGGCAAAAATTTTTTATCTGTCGTCTCGGGTTGATTCGGCAGTCAAGTGAAATTATATCAAGTGAAGAGTCGAAAGAGAATGTGTCTCTTGACGACTGTCAAGCTGCGTTACGTTGAACCTTGGACATCTATAAAATTGTCCTCGTCTGTATGACGACATATCTATATCGGGCTTTTAATGTGACTCTCTCTCTCTTTCTCTCTCTCTATCCTTGGAGATAGCGTGTACACGCGAGAAGCGGAATAAGACGCTTCTATGTGCGACAGCAGATCCCGCTTAGAATACCTGTCTTATTATCATCGCAGATGAGTAGGATTATAAAGTGAGCCGCTAGCCCACATTACTGTATTTTTTCTAGAGGAAGAACAATCTCAACATCACAATTTTTTATGAATATCATCCTAATAAGATTGGTTCCCACTCCAATAGATAATGATAATTATTATTAATATACACACCGAGAGAAAAAGTTTTATTGATTCACGGAAATCTTTGCCAATGAAATCAAATACTTGAATTTCAATACTATCTTTTCTTTGAATGATCTCAAACTCAATGAAAAGTAGTGACATTGATTCCAAGAAACATTTCTTTAAACCAATGAACCTTTTTCATTGATTTCAGATATCGTCTCTGATTCAATGAAACCTTCTTACCAGCTCAAAATTTCGAAACCTATTTTTTCCTGAAGTACGCGGCAGATAAAGCTCAAATTTTGTGGGTATGTAAAGAAGTACGGCAGAAATAGGCTAAGCTTCTGGCTCCTCGAATCTCGAAGCAGTTCGTTCGGAAGAACCGGAAAACAAAAAAAATAAGGTTAGGTGCGAAAGAGAGATCAATGAAAACGTTTCTTTGAACCAATGAAAACGTCTCTTTAAAACAATGAAACTGTTTCTTTATTATATGCTGACTAAGTAAATCTATATTCACAGGCAATTAAATGTTCTCTTTGAAATTCAAATGCGCTATCTCATTGAAATCAAAGAAATATTTCGTTGAAATCAATGAAAACAAAATCAATCCACCCATTTCTTTGGCGTCAATGAAATCTTTTCTCTCGGTGCATATTTCTCTTCTTCCCTAGTTCTTTGAGGCCTGAATTCTTGATATGATGGAGACAGCTTTTTTTTAAACACAGTAATTATTATTATGATTATTAGTATATTTCTACATAATAAAATGTTATTGGCGCCGTCGTATGCTAGAATTAGTTGTTAAATAAATAATGATAAGTTAACCTTAGTTATTTCTTCTACACGGAAGGAAATACTTGGTTGCCCTAACCAAGTGCCATGGTTAAATACGCTCCAAGCGACAAAATTGGTTGGGAGAATCAACTATTGTCACAACCAACCAATCGGGCATCACAACCAATCCATTGGACACCACAAACAACCGATTGGGTGTCAAATATTTCTTTCGCCACTCGCAACCGCCGGATTTGGTTAATGAATGAACAAATTTTTTGTTATGTTACTAAATCTTTGTCTCGGTTTGCAGTAATTTTACCTTAAATGGTTTTCAATAGTGTAGATAGAGATTTGAAGTATCTAAATAATAGCGGTGATATACGCAGGTAATATTGAAAATATTTCTAATTACTGCTCAACGCACGAGTGAATCGCAAAAGTGCCTAAGCACTTGTCCGCAATTCAGCTATCTTAACAACTAACTTATTCTAGTGCCTTCCACAACAGTGTGCAGGAGATCTGTATTTTATCTCTATTTTATCTCTCTCTCTGTCTTTTCACCTCCTAGTCTTTTTTTTTAATACTTAGCAATACTTCAATCGGTATATTAGTTACAGCCTTTTTTTATACTTTTCCTAAGATTTTTCGGAGCACAGTTTAAAATTTGATGTCGATCGACATGTGTGAGCTGATTCGCAACGCTAGGTCCAATATAATTGTAACAGTTTCTACTGTCGGTTCTGGCATACCACGGAACTGTTATATTATTACATGTCACACTTCTTGTAATCCTGGGCTGTGGCAAAGCGTTTACAGTGATCAACTCATTATTTTTAATACATATATTAATTGCAGAGATACAAAATTTTTGTCTACCATTTATAAGTTTTGCCTCCTTATACAGCCGAGTTGTTGAGTAGAGTATCTTTTTTTAACATTGTTTTTATAACCTGATTTTGGATCATCTGTAGTTTCGTAATTATATTATTTTTTGCACCGCCCCATCCGATAATTCCGTAAAAAAGAATGGATTCAACCAATGCATGATAAATTGCGCGCAACTGATCTTCGGTTAGAATTAACCGGAGCCTATAAAATAAACTGGGCATGTACCGCAATCTACTTGCTACGTAATCAATGTGATTACTCCATCGTAAGTAGCTATCAATTTTAACGCCTAGGTATTTAACAGAGTCGATAATTTCGATTGATGAGCATCCGCAGTTTTCTCCCTTTGCAATTCCGGTCATCAGGTATTCTAATTTCCCCAAATTAGAATACCTGATGACCCAAAATTGGGGTATACTATCACAGTAGCATCCAAAGGCTACGGCTTTTGTCTTGCCTATATTAATCGTTAGATAATTTGAACTGAACCAGTTTTTGATTTTGGCAAACTCCAGCTTACATTATTGAAAAGCACCGCAGTATTATCCGCATAGCTAAGAATTTTTCCCCGCACATCAGTATAAAATATATCATTGATATAGATGACGAATAATATCGGGCCCAATATCGAGCCCTGAGGAACCCCATAAGTTATCTGAGCTGAACTACTTTTGTTATCCTGAATTTTAACTATTTGTGATCTTTTTGTTAAATAGCTTGAAAGTAGTTCGTGTACCTTTCCACGAAATCCATATCGACTTAACTTATTTAATAGCAGATAATTTAATAACAGATTAACAAAGACTGCCATAGTGAGCGTACCCGAGTCAAGGCTCTTGTATATATTTTCTGTCAACTTAGATATAGCCGAATCAGTTGATATTCCTTTGCGAAACCCGAATTGTGTATTGCTGAGAATATCCATACGTTCTATAAAATTCATGATACGTTCGACTAAACACTTTTCAAATATTTTAGAGATGCTCGGCAATAGAGATATGGGTCTGTAGTTCGATATTATCGATTCTTTGCCGGATTTGTGTCTAGGCACGACTACTGCGTTCTTGAAGTGTTGCGGACACTGGCCGGTATTAAATGATAAGTTTATTATATATGCTAGAGGTACCGCTAAATGGGCCTTACAGATCTTAAGTGTATTTATTGTGGTTCCATCAAAGCCTGGTGGTTTATTGCTTTGCATCTGATGGATATGATTTAAAACTTCACCTTCGTTCACTTCTTTCAAGAACATAGAGTTTATTATGCAGGGTATATTTATTATAGGTTCGATATTTGGTATTATTTTATTGGCAAGTACGGGTCCGATGTTAGCAAGGTACTCACTAAATATGCCAGCGATTACTTATTTGTCTGTGATAATTTCACCTTGATGTTCAATCTTTTCTACACCTTTTCGGGGATTCATCGGATTTATAATTTCGTTCACTGCATTCCACATTTTTTTCGGCTCCTTGTTTGTGTTTAGAATTTTTTTCTTATAATATTCACACTTTGCTTTCTTCAAGGTTTTAGTTAGCTCGTTTCGGTATATTTTAAACTTACGTTTTAGTGTCACGTTAAGCGGATGTTTATTCGATTTTTGATATAGCGAATCTCTAGTTTTTATTGACGTAATTAATCCAGACGTTATCCATGGTTTTTTATTTGCTAATATCTTTAGAGCTAGATATTTTTAGAGATAGATAGTCTTTATTGTATTTATTTATTTTATACGGGACAAGCCCTTGAAAATTAAAACAATGCTGGCAAAAAGGAAGCCGGACTAAATTGCATAATGGGATATAAATAAACGTACTAAACCGGCTCAATTTGCTCAATATAGATATTCAATGAGCGCACAAAAATAGATAATGGACGGTGAAAAAATCTACGAAAGTCACAGCAACGTTTGGAATATCCGCGAAAGCGGCTCGTTTAGGCCATAATTGGTACGGTGGAAGCGCACATAGAAAACCGAGTGGTTACGCACATTTTGCATGGGTGCAGATATAGTGACGTTAGCCAATAACTCCGAACAATTCATCATTCCATGAATAACTTTATAAAGCATAATGACCTCTGCATTAAGTCTACGTGACGAAAGGGTACCTATCTTCAGTTCAGTACGCAAAAAATTCAAGTAGTGACCATCAGTTACTCTAAATTTAAAAAAAAGTAGCGGACGAATTTGCGTTATACTCGCTCAACCGCGTCAATATGCGACTGATAGAATGGAGCCCAAATGACTGAGGCATATTCCAGTATGCAGGTATACACCTATTACGGGATACGTCCAACTGTACATCTCCCAATTCTGCACGGGAGTAGGTCTACACAAGAAGTGTGCACCGAAAGACTGCACACACTGAAAAATTTGCACAGCATTAAATCTGCACCGAACATTGTGCACCGACAAATTGTACTCGTTGACAGATCTACACAAGAGTTGAGCACTGATTAACTGTACACGAGGATACAAGGAAAAAAAATTTGGTTGTGGCAACTACGTTTTCGATTTGCTGTACACAATGTCTAAAAAATTAGTTGCCTCAACCATATCGAATAATAACCTCAACATTCACGATTAGTTCTCGATTGGATTAGTTAGGTTAACTAATTACGATTGGATTAGTTAGGTTAACTAATCCAATCGTTGGGACTACCATTCGAATCGTCGCGGTATTATCATTCGAATCGTTGGTATTACCATTTGAGTTGCTAGGGAAATAGAATAATCGATTGGTTGTGTCAACTCATTTCTTGGTTATGGCAACTAATCTTTTTTTTCCGTGTAACTTGGCACTTAATAACTCTGCACCGAAAACTGTTCACCGAAAACTTGACACGACGACAGAACTGCGCAAAATGTATGCACCGAATATCTGTACACGTCGGGAGCTCTATACCGAACAACTCTGCACCAAGAACTGTACACCGTGCAATTCTAAAGACTACATACCAAAAGCTGTACACGGCGAAATGTCGATACTAAAAACTCAACACCGCGAATTGTCGACACTAAAAACTCGACACGCCGAAAAGTCGACACTAAGAAACTCTACACCAAAAACTTGGAACCGAATAATAATGGTTTTTTTTAATTCAAAAGTCTTTTTTCTTTTTCCCTTTAGGTTTTCTTGTTCTTGCTTTGGATATAGAAAAAGTCTATTTCGTTCTATTGTGTATTGATATTGATAGCGAAAAGTCATCAGGAATTAACGGTTGCTGGCACTCAAACGCCAACGTGGCTGTATAGACCAAAATCAGTAGCACACGGAAAAAACACTTAAGAGTCAGCGATACTCCCCTCCCCCCCGCAGAAATTTCAAAAGCTGTTTTCGCTCAGAAAACAACACAGATTGAGCTTGCATTTTGAGATAATACGCGGAAGTATCGTAGAATTGGGCTAAGCTTGTGGCTCCTCAATCGATTCAGTCTTTTTTTTGTGAGAATTAAAAAACAAATAGTGCGAGAGAGACAGAGCTATGTCCGAGCGAGACAGACCTATAGGCGTTTAACATAGGGCGAAGAAATTTCAGCCGGTGTATCACTGCCACTTAATTGCCACAACCAATATATTATCCAAAATTGCCACAACCAATATATTATACAATGAAAAATGAAACGGTAAAACAAAATCCTCAATAAGTTCACAAGATATACGCAAGAAGAGGCCTTCTGAGGTAAGTTTTTTTTTATCCATTGATTTAGTAGGTATGTTTTATAAAAATATTTTTTCAAATCACCACTTGCGTCTCTGGAATTTAACTAAATATTTCATCAAGATCTTTAAGGTAAAATGTATACAAATTCCAGAGATGTAAGTGGTGATTTGAAAAAAATATTTTTATAAAACGTTACCACTAAATCAATGGATTAAAAAAACTTACCTCAGAAGACCTCTTCTTGCGTATATCTGTGAACTTTTTGAGGATTTTGGTTTACCGCTTCATTTTTCATTGTATAGTATATTGGATGTGGCAATTTTGGATAACACATTGGTTGTGGCAATTAAGTGTTATCTCCGTGTGCTACTGATTTTGGTCTATACAGCCACGTTGGCGTTTGAGTGCCAGTAATCGTTAATTTCTAATGACTTTTCGCTATCAATATCAAGACACAATAGAACGAAATAGACTTTTTCTATATCCAAAGCAAGAACAAGAAAACCTAAAGGAAACAAGAAGAAGGACTTTTGAAAAAAAAACTTTTATTATTCAGTGCCAAGTTTTTGGTGTACAGTTTCTTAATGTCGACTTTTCGGCGTGTCGAGTTTTTAGTGTCGACAATTCGCATCGTTGAGTTTTTAGTATCGACATTTCTTCGTGTACAGCTGTTTGGTGTACAGACTTTACAATTGCACGGTGTACAGATTTCGGTGCAGAGTTGTTCGATGTAGAGCTCCCGACGTGTAGAGATATTCGGTGCATACATTTTGAACAGTTCTGTCGTCGTGTCAAGTTTTCGGTGCAGAGTTATTAAGTGCCAAGTTATCCTCGTGTACAGTTAATCAGTGCTCAACTTTTGTGTGGATCTGTCAACGAGTACAATTTGTCGATGCACAGTGTTCGATGCAGATTTAATGGTGTGTAAAGTTTTCAGTGTGTACAGTCTTTCGGTGCACACTTCTTGTGTAGACCTAGTAGTAGAATTGGGAGGTGTTCAGTTGGACGTATCCCCTTACATTCTAAGAGTTCGGGAAAGAAATTTTCAATAGTGTATGTTTAATTGAATCAATATAGAATAAAAAAACAATTCAATTATATTTATTTATCGTGCGTAAATTAAAGCCACAGGTTTGTCTCTCTCGATGACGCGCGAGAGTAGTTTTCGATTATTTTTATCTCTAGATGGACATTATTTAGCTACCGAATATACCACTGAATTGGTCTTCTACTCTCTACAGGGGATTTATATATTCCCTGTCCTTTCACTTCGTAATCTTGGTCGTAGACGTCGCTATGGTTTATTTAATTGGTCGTTACAGGCTCCGCAATCTATGGACGAGGATGTAATTTAGAATTGGCGCCAGGTTTGTGTGTGTAACGCTAAATTTCCTATAAATATTTAACGAACTCTCGATAATCGGTACTTTATAACTCGCGATCCCTGGTCTAGGACGAATCGAACGCGACGATTGAAAAAGAGCATGAGTTCACTCGGAAGTTATAAACAACAAATCTATCAAATCATTATTTTATCGTTCTAATTACAATATTGATTAAAATCGGAATTAAGAAAATCCTCAAAGAGCGAAATATTATTTTTTATTTGTATTACCAGTTTTTCACATTCAATAAGGTTAAAAAATGTAATTTATATATAATTAACGAAACCGGAAAAAATCAGCGGGTTTACCTCATTTGGTATTATTGAAAAAAAAAAAAAGGTAAAAACATCTGGTTGTATTCATTTAAGCAAAAAACACCACAAATGAAGCGGAATATAAGCGAATTAGGCGTGAAACCTTAAGTATACAAATTGACGTTTTAGAAAATTTCAATTAACCTGATCATAAAGACTCCATTTTTTTTCCCAACAACAATTCTTTCTCATTTCTTTATTTTTTCTCTTAGTCTATAAAGGATTTAATAGCAAATAGAAATGTTTATGAGTGACAAGAATTATTGCAAGATAGATTAATTTCTATGAGAAACAATTTCGTTCTAGTCTCGACTGAATAATGAACGAGCGATTTAGCGAAAGATTGATTGCGGCAGCAATTGGCCTCAATAAAAGCCCACCCTCTTGTCTCTGCATATCTGCTCTAATTAGAGACGCGAGCGCAAATGTCCGATAACGAAAGGCAGTCGATTTGCTCTGCCATCTTTCACTTTAGAAGCCTTCATCGAATAAACAATCGCTTATCTCCCAAACAACAGGAAAAATAAAATCGAATTCAATTGACAATTCCATCGATCAAAGATCGCATGTTGTATCACAGCAGTGACTAGAGAAAATATTATCACGGCTAGACGATTTTGCTGATTACGAGTTGCAAAAGAGGAATCGTGCACCGTTAAGGGGATGCTGGAGTAGATTTTATTACCGACTTTGATCGGTAAAAACAGGCTTTTTCGTAGTTTTGGTTATTCTTCGTAAATATGCTACGCACATACTTCAAATTATATACGATTGTAATATCAACGTAAACGAGTGGACGTACATTCGAATATTGGGTGAAAACCTACAATAAACGAAAAAAAATCTTATATTACTAAACCTCCCGAAATCAAAATGGCCGCCAGGGTTTGACAGCATCAGCTGTTTGGTAAGATATAAAAGATTCTGGACCTCATATACGTTAAACTCGAATGTACGTCCATTCTTTAACGTTCTCTGAATATTCCACGAGCGTCCAAAAGTCAATTACACAAAAGGAAACCACGTAAAACCCAGACTATACGTTCACGTAGTCTGTCCGCGATCAGAGTGGGTCAAGAAGAGCGCGAATGAAGTTTTCCGATTAGAACACAAGTGGCGCCGATGTAGTCTGTTTTTCGTAAAAGCTCCGAGCCTTTGCAACGCGACCGTAGTATACTCTATACACGGATTTGGCTTGTGTATTTGACATTTACATATCTAATTTCCAGAAACAATTAAATCTTAAAGATCAGCTGACATATCGTATGCGGCCATATTGCTTTTTGGGAGATTCAGTATCTTTTACCAAAATTAAACAGACTACGTCGGCGCCACCTGTGTCCTGATCGGAAAACTTACCGACCAAAGTCGGCAAAAAAATCTACTCCAGCATCCCCTTAAGGGGAAGCTGGAGTCGAGTGCAGAAGCAGGTTTTTACCGACCGAAGTCGGTAAAAGCTTTTTCGTAGTTTTGATTATTCTTCGTTAATACGCTACAGATATGCTTCAAATTATACACGATTGTAGTATCAACATAAACAAGTGGACGTACATTCGAATATTGGGTGAATACGTACAATGAATGAAGATATTCGTATATTACTAAGCCTGGATCATCGCGGGGATCGCAAACAGACTACGTGATCGTAGTTTCGGTTTTGCGTGGATTCCTTTTGTGTAATTGACTTTTCGACGCTCGCAGAATATTCAGAGAACGCTAAAGAATGGACGTACATTTCGATTTAACGTATGTTCTTACAGAGAAGTGCATCAATTACCAAATATTTCCTTCCATTGCATTTTTGAAATTTCAATCGCTGTTGTAAATTTAATTAACTAAGGTGAATTAATTTTTTATTATAATTGCAATAAAGTGTCAAAATATGCATACGCTGTTCTATAAATTTCACACCATTGTCTATGTGAATATTACAATTTTTCAAATTATTATTAATATAAACGTAAGGTAATATTCTTGCACATTGGTCAGCGAAATTTAATTATTTCATACACTGAGAGAAGCGTTTGTTAACTGTTAACAAATATGACGAAATGAACCATTTAGTTATTCTTATTGAATCTGACTTAAGCCAAATAAGATTTGTTAACTATTAACAAATGTCAGCGAGCTTCATTTGCGACAAGCAAATGTAATTTAGCTCAAGTGAGATTCAATAAGAATAACTAAATGGTTCATTTCGCCATATTTAACCAAGATTTTTTGACTGTTAACAAATGTTAACAACCTTTTCTCTCAGTGTATAGTATATGCATAAAACTTTATTTACATTTTATGAACTGACAAATAAAGTTTGTTTGCAGTGTGTCTAATCCAACAAAATGTCATCCCGAACGACAACAGTATGAAGAGAAATTATCGGCTGGTAATCGATGTGAAATATTCTACGATATTCGACAAGGGAACATTCTCGGTGGTTTGATACGTGCTCATTGCAATGGGCCTCGCGTATAGCATTTATATAGTATTATTGCGCAATGCTGGTGCATTCATTACGGAATCGGCCTGCCGCAAAGCCGCAGCTAAGAAAATCCGTATGTCCGCGCGTGCATGCATCTATCTTCGATGGGAATCTCGGAACGAGAGAAAGAGAGAAAACAGCAGCACTCGCTGAATTATATTCTACGCGCTTATACATAATGATGAGCCTGTATTGGGTACACGAGACCTGGCGCGACCCAACCAGCTCATCTATCAAAAGACTTAGGAGAGAGAGAGAGAAAGCAAAACGGAGTGCAAATGATACGAAATAGAAGAAGGATAATAATCATATGGGGTATTTAATGTCAAATTAGACAGTAAAAAATTAAATTTCGAATCAGCTTGAAAAAGTATTGCAAATTTCACATTGTTTCCGCATCAGTGGTGGATTTTGACCTACACTGTTAAAAATGCAATAGAATTTAATATACAAAACGATATGAGATATACGGAACGGGTATATGAATTCCATATTAATATACTTTTATAGTAAATTTAAGAATAGTACGTTATTATTTTCATATACAAATATCGTATTTGTCAATGATGAATGTATCTGAAAATTAATATAACGGTATATGCATCTGAGCTTTATATACTGTATATTAATTTGCAAACAAAAAATTTGCACAGTGTACACGGAAAAAAAGGCTTGGTTGGAACTACCAAGTGCTATGGTTATATATGCGCCAGACAATTAATTGGTTAGACCAACCAAGTTATTTGTTAGGTGACCAATTTCTTGGTTGGTCTAACCAAGTCACTTGGTTAGCTTACCAAGTCACTTGGTTAGTCTAACCAAGAAATTGGTAGCCTAACCAAGAAATTTCGTCGATCTAACCAATTAATTGTCTGGCGCATATATAACCATAGCACTTGGTTGTTTCAACCAAGCTTTTCTTTCCGTGTAGGCACTCTAAGCTACACTGTAAAAAAATCTACTTGAAATTTAATGTATAAGTACTGGAAATTTTTATGCATAAACTGGTATATTAAATTTAATATACAAGTATGATGTAAAATTAATGTACGGTACAGCAAATTCAATGATTCACTTAAATTTAACAATAAAATACTTGAATTTTTATAAATTGCCTTAATTTTACTGCAAAAGTACATTAATTGTATACCAAAATTGTATATTAAATTTAGATGCCGAGTTTATGCGTAAAAACTTCCGTTAGCGAATAACGAAAATAACGAATTTCAAAATAATGACCATTTTAGATTCAGACGTTCATTATTTTGAAATTCGCTATTTTAGCCATTCGCTATTTTTGTCATTCTGTATTTTGACCCCCACCCAACAGTGTAGTGCGTAGGAGCGTCAAGTGTCCAGGGGCGAAATTGGGCGAAAGCGAAAAATATACATTTAGTACATTTTGCGAGCTATTATATCATTTAAAATGATCGATCTGGTGCGAAAAGCCCCATACAAATATTCGAGTACCTCCACAACTAAAAAGCATACGTACATGTTGAAAAATCATAGGAGCAACAGTATAGACACACCCGGCAATATAAAAGAGAGAATAATTACGCTCGATGACCTTTCGCGTAGTTTCCCCTCTCCAAACTTCATAATAGAATAGTCATTAAACAAGATAGCATGATTTCCTTGTATTTCTCAACGCTTCAGTCGCCTTCAACGCTATCTCCCATACACATTAGTTATTCTCCTGAGGAATTTACTTGCCGCGAACCGAGACTTCTGCAGAAATAATATCCTTCGATGAAAATATGTGTCCTGACCTTCCCTCACACTCAACTGGATATATCTTTAATACAATGTGCATCGCGGTGCTGTAAGACGATATGATAATTGAATAAACGCTATGAAATACATAACGGTGGTACAAGATTCAGTGCAATGACGACAGGTGGTCGATGAGCATGTCTTTCGGATCGGGTCGATAGGTCGTTGGGTCAACGCACGCAAGTCAGTTAAAACCCAGACGGGGTTTTGCTGTATTCGTATTTATCGTGTTCGTAAACTATCAAGTCGCGCATAGGTGAATATGGGGCATTCCATGGTAAATCACGCATTTTTAAACCCGAACCTCCACGATTTACTCAACATATTTTGCTTTCTCATAGATGAAGCTTTGTTTTCATGAAATAAAAAATGTTTGAAATGTTTTTAATGTTTTATCTGGTTGTTAACATTGGAAGAAGTAACTGCGATTATTATTGGATTTTTATTTCAAGCGATTCGTGATTTTTTTTTTTAATTTACTAAACAATGCCAATCCGAATTAAAAGCACGTAGTTTTATTTTCTTTTTTTTTCTTTTTTATAATGAAGAAAACATATGGAAATAAAATGAGGCTATGATATCTCTATCATGGTACTAGGCTCAAAATGTTGGGTTTCTAATGTAGAATTTTTATGATTTTTTGTAAGAAGATAAATGGGGTCATACTTAGTTAAACTTGTAATTTTTTGCTATAATCTGGGTCACCATGTTTAACTGTTTTTTTATAAGCATTTTTATATTAAACTACGTTACAAAACGAAAAAATTGACCTTTTTATTTTTGTCAATATCGTATTTTTAATTGGAATTGGATTTTTAATATTTTTCATGCTAGTTTTTTTATTTATTTATTTATTTTTCATTCTTTCCATAGTATGGCTTCAATCGCCTTTTACCGCCCTTCCCACCCTTACTCCTATCACTCCCTACCCGCACTTCACTAAGCTAACCTAACTTTCCAATGCGTCCGCAGCCGACTTTAGCTACACTGTACCGCATTTGCCATGGGCACGGGGAAACTGCGGAAAACCCGTACCGGTACAGACGGCCGTATATTCTTCTGATTTCCCGGTGGATTCACGAAAGTAACTTACTTAAGTGTAAACACCGAGATCTCAGAAAAACTGACCTCCCGCTCACTGATTGTTGTGCCAGCCGGTGCATGGCTAAACGGTCACCCATCCAAGTTATGACCGCAAACAATGCTGCTTAACTCGGGGGACTACCAAAGCCGTACACCGACCGCACAACCACCAGTGCCGGTCCAGTTTTTTTTTAGTAATGAAGAATGGCTTGAAATAAAAATCTAATAATCACAGATATTTTTGGCAATGATAAAAACCAGATAAAAAAATATTGGGCAAATCGAGGAGGTTTGGATTTTAACCTGTGTAATTTACCATGGAATGTCTCGTATTTATTTCTCTAGACGTATATCTTATGGACTCAAAATAAATATATAGATATTCAAAGACGGTTCGTAAAATAGCGTTCTCGTTTAAGGTAATGTACTGTACGGAGATGAGTACGAGAAAGGTAACGTCATCGGTGATCGTGCTGCAGCGAAGGAGAAGGATATAAGTGTGTATCACATCGCCTTATGGTCGACGCTTGCAGGGTACCGTACCGCGGACGACAGAAAAATATCTAATGGATATAGACGGTCACGTGGCGGATGAATCAAGGCGTGAAAGCTGCTAACTAACGTAGCGTCATACCGGCCTCTCCTGGTTTACGTTTATTAGTTTCTGCGAAATGGGATAGTCAGGTGTCCGTTATAAAGCTACTTCTATGGTACTTATCCGCATCGCTTTTCTTGCCGGTAAGAGGGAGTATAACCGTTTAAAAGAGTTTCCTTTATTTTACGGAGGTTTGCCTATTAAGGACGTTCGCCTATAATTTGTGAGTGAAAAATGCGACTGAAAAAAACCCAATCCAGCTATCGGGAATTGTATGCAATATTGGTATCATGAATTATTAATGCTACGTATACACCATATTTCTCGTTAATTATTGGATTATAGAATATAAAAATACACTTTCACAAGTCTTAGATGCTCAACGATTCGGAAGTCGTTGTCAGTCCAAAATCATGAAGTAAACGGAAAATTGAAAGTAATTCCCAAAACCTATAAAAACAATTCTCAGACAATACTAAAGCACCAGAATGATTGGTAGTAAAAGTCTTAAAATAGTCAAACTAACAGAAAAGTCAGGCTATACGAGTTCAATTTATTCGCGGTTCAGGCTATCAAACTAAACTTCGCAACGATAAAGCGTTGAATATAGACGGTACAGTCTAAATTATCAATTTTTTACACGTTCCTTGAATTTTCATCGAGCTGATACTAGTTTTCAAACTCCAAAGTTGGCTCTACATATATGAAAAATCGGTAAACGCCCCAGGTGGGGTTTTACGATTGGCGGAGCGATGGGCCAGTCTTGGGCGCTGTGCTTCGAGTACTGGTCCGATGCTCTCTCCCAGAGTCGGCCCGTTGCTCTGCCGGCATTGGCACGTAACCTCGGCACAGAATCCGATGCCGACGCTGTGCCGTTACTGGATCAGGATCGTCAGCCAGTACTGCGTTTTCTGCAGACCAGTACGGGCCCGCAACTCTTGCCAACCCTGAACCAGTACTGGCCCGCGACACACGTCAACTCTGGCGCAGTACTGGCGAGCGTCTCACAGCAACCCTGGTCCAATACTGGCACGCGATCCAAGCAACTGCAGAAATAAGTTCGCTACAGCGAAGAGCGGATAGAAAATTTCAAGCTGTAGCGAAGAGTGAATAGAAAATTAGAAACTGCAGCGAAGAGCGAATAGAAAATTTCAACCTGTAGCGAAGAGCGAATAGAAAATATGAAACTGTAGCGAAGAGCGAATAGACAATTTCAAGCTGTAGCGAAGAGTGAATAGAAAATTTGAAACTGTAGCGAAGAGTGATTAGAAAATTTCAAACGGTAGCAAAGAGTGAATAGAAAATTTTGCTTGAAATTTTGTATCCACGTGTAGACATGGAATCTTCCGAATCACGTACATTTTCGGAGCTCACCTCGTCGTCGCTGACAGGTAGAATCAGATCTAATTCTCATGCGTCGTCCGAGTTGTGAATTTCGAGGTTCGGATGGTCGAGAGGATCACTGAGCACCGAATCCGAAATATCACCACCTCTCTCGTCTTCTTCGTGGTCGGTTCTTCTCGCGACTCTTCATCGCTTGTCTCACTCGTGTTTTCTTTTAAAAACCGATGCTTTTGCACGCGCAACCGACATGTACGCGCAGTCGACATTTTTATGTCTTCACTTCTTCGCGTTATTTGAGGATATATTTATATCGATAAACATAACCTCAATTGCATATATCGACATCAGGACTGGCGCAGCACTGGGCGAACACCGGGAAAATCCTTTGGCCCGATGCTTGTTTTAAGCCTTCACCCAACGCTGGCGTGATACATCGGCCAGATTCAAGCATGAGCACTGGCGCAGCACTGGTCCAACATCGGCGACATTCTTTGGCCCGATGCTGGTTTCAAACCTTCGCCCAACGCTGGCGTGAACCATCGGCCAGATCCGGCCCGAGGTTACTAGACGAGCGTCGGCACCCAGCGTTGGGCCAGTGCTGTGCCATATTTCCAGCGTCGGCAAACCCTACCTGGGACTGTCTCTGCACGGAGGGAAAAAAAGTACTGGTCTTTTATTTATAACGTTCATGAGTAACGGAACACATTGTCATCGTTTTACCCTCCTGTGATTGGTTGCTAAGAAAGTCCGTGGTAAACAAGTTCAGTTTGGTGTCAAATTCGACACAAGAGGACGGGAGCTACAGCGCTTGTAACCTTTTAAAGCTTTGAAAGAGCGCAGCAGCGCATAAGTTTCTCAAGCACGCGCGCCAGCGCGTGTGATTAGCCTAGTAACTATAAATTTATAGTGAAATACAACCTCAGCTATTTAAACAAGCCAGAAAAGTAAAACTTTGCAAATCGCTTCCTCATTGTTTCGCTTTTTACAAAGTTACCAATATGAGGAAGTATTAATCAAAAAGTATTGTCATTAATAAAATTTTTATTAATAATTGAATATCAATAAAAAGTAGTAACCGATTTTGACTTCCACACACACACACACACACCCACACACCCACACACACAGAGACACACACAGAGACACGCACGCACGCACGCACGCACGCACGCACGCACGCACGCACGCACGCACGCACGCACGCACGCACGCACGCACGCACGCACGCACGCACGCACGCACGCACGCACGCACGCACGCACGCACGCACGCACGCACGCACGCACGCACGCACGCACGCACGCACGCACGCACGCACGCACGCACGCACGCACGCACGCACGCACGCACGCACGCACGCACGCACGCACGCACGCACGCACGCACGCACGCACGCAGGCACGCAGGCACGCAGGCACGCAGGCACGCAGGCACGCAGGCACGCACGCACGCACGCACGCACGCACGCACGCACGCACGCACGCACGCACGCACGCACGCACGCACGCACGCACGCACGCACGCACGCACGCACGCACGCACGCACGCACGCACGCACGCACGCACGCACGCACGCACGCACGCACACACACACACACACACACACACACACACACACACACACACACACACACACACACTCACACGCACGCACGCACGCACGCACTCACGCATTTTTTCTAAACCACCTTTCTCGACGTTTTGGACCATTCTGAGTGTCAGGACATGAAAATTGCGAAAAAAAATATTTTTCACAACAACAAAGCTTCCTCTATAAAGAAGCAAAAAGGCCCCAAAGTATTCGAACGGCAATAATTTTTGATAGTCTGTTCGGTCCGAACAAATCTGTTGTGACAAATCGAATAGCATAAATTAGGTATGCATTCTGTTTTAACTTGAGTTGGAACTTAAGATGTAGTTTAATACAATACTAAAGATTGTTCTTGAGATGAATCTTGAGATTGAACTTTTTTCCGAATCTGATTGGGTTCTTAAGCTCAATCTTAAGTTTAAACTTAAGTCTGAACTTAAGTTCGATTTTCAGTGTGATCTTGAGTTCGGATTTCAGATCAAATTTAGGTCTGAACTCAAGTTCGAACTTTCGCCTAAATTGGAGTTCACACACACAATAAGAGAATAAGATTTGAAAATTCTGAAGATTTAACCGTAGTTAATGGCTTTTTTGATTTTTTTTTCTAGTCACGATATATTTGTACAATTACCCACAGAATTGAGTGTAATGTGAAATGTAGCAACGAAAACCTATTCAATATTATTCGTATCTTTACATCCATTTGTATAAATACGTTTTAGAATGTAAGAAATTGCTACAAAAAAATTTCATATGGATTCTGTAGAATCCGACAATGGCGACAATGGCAAGATGGCTGTTAAATTCCTCCGAGCTCTGTGACCATACGTTGTCGTTCTTTCCCGCTAAAACTCGATCTCTACATATTACCAATTCGAACTTATGTCGATGATAGATTTTCGAAAAAATCATTTTCTTGTTTACCGAAAATCTAATTATCTTTTTTGCTGACGGATTTTTGCTGACGGAAAATCATAAACCAATGCGCCTTCGGAGTCCCTGTGAAACGATTTATGCATCCCTTCATTTGTTTTGTAAGCCTAAGACTTGAAGTTCGTTCTTAAGATTGGCCTTGAGATCGATATTAAGTTCGAACTCAGTTCAGTCTCAAGAACTTGAGATCGAACTTAAAACCGAACTTGAGATCAAAATCAAGGTCGAACTCAAGATCGATCAACAGCCCTCAAGCAAGTTCAAGCTTAAGATTGATGTTAAGTGCGATCTCAAGATCGATCATAAATTCGCACTTAAGTGCAAATAAACTATGCCATGTTTTGTTTTTTCGTGATTATGATTTTCGGCCATGTGAATTTCAGCGTTAGGAATGCATACCATAAATTACGAGCTATTATCTTCTGAAACGTTTGAATAACTGTGATTTTTGAGTGGCTAAAAAATTTTCAGAATGAAAGTAGATGCGGTATTTCCTTAACTGGCGACAGGCGGCAACAAGTAGTAAAAGCGGCATAGGAATCGTGAAAGCAGTCGGCAAATCGTCGCGTCGAGAAGCGCCTAAGAGTTTCTAAAACTTGACATTCTACACGGTGCGACGCATGGCATCAACCACACGGCTCACTTGTTACAATCTGGCGTTATCCTCAACGCGTTTCGCTGCATATTCCAATGGTCGTCCGTACTTTCGAATTATTTGCCATTTTCATTTCTCAGCAAAGTCTTAATGTCTTTTTAAGTTTCCGTAAACAAAAATAAGTATTCTTTAATTTCTCGTTACTGTACGTAAAATGCTATACGTTGATTTATTTAAAATCATATCTGATGATGTTACAAAAAACCTGAATATAAAAAATTGTAGAAGTCTTATTTATTGACTAAAAATAAAGTATTTTTGTTTTCTGTGAAAACCTAGAATTTTGTAAAATCGTGTCTGAACAGTTTTGCCTCCTCTTAGAGAAAGAATCTTCGTTTTCATGAAAGAAAAAAAAAAAATCGCGATTTTTATTTCAGGACACTAAGAATGGTCCAAAATGTCCAGAAAAGTGGTCTAGAAAAAATGTCCGTATGTATGTATGTGTGTGTGTGTGTATGTATGTATACAAATATGCCTAGTAGTTTGATCTGAATCATGCGCAGAATGGAAAACCTAAGACCTTTGCTTAAGATAATATTAAAAAGCATATGTAAGTCAGACGACAGTAAAAAATTCTTTCATCGAGCACCAACAATATAGTGCATTGGGCATTTTTATATGCAATAGGATTTGGATGATATTGAATTACCAAAATCAATTTTTTTTACCTGACTCCCTCCCCTTAAGGATGTTATACAAGTAAACAATTTTGAAGATTTTTGTCCCAATATTTTTTATGTCATAGACAAAAGCACGACATTTTTAAAACATATTTTTATAAAATTTTTACCCACATACTTTCTGAGTTATAAATTATCAAAGTTCAGCGATTTAACATGGGCAGAATACGGTGGAGGATGAGGACTGTTGTGTTTTCAGCGAAAGCGCATGTTTGCAGAGAATATACCATGATAAATTTGTACTTTTCGTGTACATTGGGGTCTGAGCTTTACAGAACACTGAAAAAATCCGCGTGCGCCCACATTTTATGAAAGATATTACGTTAAAAGTAAACATTGTCTTTTTCGCCTCTCTCTTGTTCATGTATGTGCATGCTGTTCGCACAGTACCTCCGTCTCCCGCCGTGCGCCACCTTGCCTATCCTCCCCGCGGTAACCTGGATAATATCCTTAAGGTAAGAGTAAGATAATATCCTTAAGTTCTGTCGTGAATGCAATCCAAACTTATATGCATGAATTTTTGACATGTTGTAATTTAGCTATTCAATTTTACTTGCACAAAATCTTGAAGGCCTTTACCGAGTATTTGAATGGACAATTAAAACTTGAAAATCGATCTTTTTACACGGCGCTCACGGGAGGGCTGGAAAAATTGATCTTTAAATCGAAAATTAACATAATTAGATCAAAGATAGAGAAAAAATAAAAAGTACGACGGATTCGCAAATCATTCAGGAATTGATGCATCATGAAAAAAGGTGAAGTCTCCGGAATAATGTTTAATTGAACCAAGGTCAATGTGCACGATACCGGTCCAAATGACGTTTCCTAACCTAATTATCGTAAAAATGAAGTCAAATCCGTACTAAACATATCAACTATTTACAAATAATCGTTTTAATTTGATTACGACAATTTCGAAGGATTCTCGATTATTTTTTATATTATTATTGAGGCAGTCAAAACGATGCGTATGATTATTTTTTAATGTCATGTAGACTCTGAGATTTTATGACTCCGGCGTACCGACAGAACCACCTTAAATCAATGTAGAGCTCATTAGTTCAATCACCCGTCAAACTTTCCGGATGTATAAATCATACGATCGTAAACTGGGTCTTAAGAATATTTTTTTCCCACAATTTTCACAGTCCACAAAATGTTCTCACAAAATTCGTTTCGCCGACTATACAATCCGTCTAATTATTCAATTTCGAGATAAGAGCCTATGATAATTGCCAGTTGCCGAGACTCTCAGCCGAGTATAATACTAATCTGTGCATTATGAATATCATAAGCAAAAAAAAATCCATGCTATGTGGAAATGAGAATGAAAAGAAAAAAAGGTGAAGAATTGAAAACGTGAAAAGTTCACTTCCGTGGATGCTCCCACGTGTTACATATGTGGCGGCGAATGGCTAAGACGAATACAACGTGCGGACACGCGTTATGTAGGTATACATATATGATACAGCAGTAAAAGAGAAGTCATAAAGTGCAGCTGTTGGCGCGAATACGAGGCGAATGTGCTGCCGCCAGAGACACTGACTGTACATACGTGAGTCTTTGCGTGACGAGTTCGTACGTACGTACATACATACACACGGGTCTGTTGCGTGCGGCCCGCGTTTGGCCCGGACGAAGCTGCGTCACGTCGTCTTCGCATACAAATACTTCGAATACAATGGTGGGGCCCCGCGAGTACGGTATTAATATCGGGGACGCACGTGGACAAAGCTGGAACGAGAGCTGACGCCTCTCTCGAATTTCCTTCGACACTATTAAGGAGGTTCAAGCGCTTCCGTCTCATCAAATCAGTGCCAAATATTTTTTAAGAATCTTTCCAGTGTGAAAACAAAATCGATTTTTTTTTGGTCTCATCCATTAGTATATACGGTCAAAAACATTCTCTCAAATTTTTAAAGCAAAATTCGAAATACTTCGCTTGCATACTTTATGGACCTGGCATCGCCGATTAGTCGTAAGTACACAATTTAGGTATATGAAATTTCTACCCTCGAAACTTTAAACGCGTTTTTCTCGAAACGACCTTTTTCAAAATGGTGGACATTCTCCAGGGAACAGTTTTCAAGCGATCGTTTTCAAATTTTAGTAGAACATTCTTCACAATACTCTCTATTGTGCTATGGAAGCTTTTTTTTTTAAATCTTACCATTTTTTGAAAAGAAAAACTGTCGAAAAAACCGCTAAAATCAGTACTTTTTGTTCAAACCGCCGCCATTTTGTCAATTTTGATTTTAAAAAAAGCCTCCATAGCGCGATAGCCAATTGCATACTAATTAATAATCCTTTGGGTTTTTTTTTTAGATCAAATTTGCGACTCCTAGGATGTCCACCATAAGGCTATATTTTTAATCAACATTATTTTCAACAAATAAAAAGAAAATTTAAACAATATAAATCGTCTTATAAAAAATCATTTTCTCTCATTCATGAATACCTTAATATGTCATCAAAATTTCAGATTGATCGGCGTATAGTAACCTTCCGAAAAAAAATCGTGAAAATAGGCTATTTTTCGGGCCGTCACACTGGCAAGATCCCTTAATATTTTTGTTGTTGCACTCGGTGCGAGAAACGCGGTTTTACGCATGCTTCGTATAAGTGCATAGTCCGCCATTTTCACAGATTGTGAAATAAAACTTCGTACGATACTCGTGCGATAAATGTTTTCCTGGGTGCACCGAGAGATCTAAAATATTTGAGTTTCAATACTCTCTTTTCTTTGAGTGATCTCAATCTCAATGAAAATTAGTGACATTGAATCAAAGAAACATTTCGTTAAACCAATTAACCTTTTTCATTGATTTCAATGAAATCGTCTGATTGAATGAAACCTCCTTTTTCAACTTCAAAGAAATGTGCATTCAAGACAAATATGCTCTTTATGTTGCAAAAAATTATAAGTATACTGACATAAAAATGTCAACAATGAAAATATTTTTTCATGACAACAGGGCTTCTCCTATGATTAAGCAATAGCTGGAAGGTGAAGAAGAACAGACGTAACAAAAAGGTCACTTTCGCGTAAACTGTAAAAAAAATCTACTTGACAATTTTATATGCAAGCACTAGATGTTTTTATGCATAAACTGGTATATTAAATTTAATATACAAGCGCGAAGTAAAATTACTGTCTGATCCAGCAAATTCAATCATTTACTTTAATTTCGCCGTAAACGTATTTGAATTTTAATAATTTTCTTTGATTCAATCGCAAAAGTACATTTATTTGATATCACAATTGTACATTAAATTTAATTGAAGAGTTTATGCATCAAAACTTCCCGTTTTTTTAACAATGTATGCCAAGGCGTGGCCGAACGCCAAACATCGTTCTCTATGAACGAAGTACGAAGCAGTGGATTCATTGCTAAGGCTCTCTGTGTATATTACCGCAGAACTCTCTCGAAGGTTTTTGGGCTGCTGGTACGAGTCGGCTTAAAACACTCCCAGAATGACTCGAAGGACTCGTGACGGTCGTTCTTACAGCTAGCTAAGACCACATGCTATGTCTGGCAAAAACTCAATTTGCTTCCTCTATCATCTGCGTTACGTTTGTTTTTTTTTCGTTGTTGGCTCAGTTGGCGCTTACAGTTTTCAGCAAGCATAGCTAGAGAGAAAGATAAGGCATCATTTTTTAATTCTACTATAAATTCACTATTATTGTTATTATAATTTGTAACAATGGAATATCATAATATCAATATATAGTGGATAATGTTTATTACAGTTAGAGCACTTTATATGTCTCTACAGAGTGAATTAAGTACATGCAGCGAAAGAACTAATTTTATGGCAAAATTTGAAATCTGTTTATTTATGAAATTTACAGCAAAATTATTTGCTGTAAATTTCTTTCCGATAAATGTATTAATTAATTTTCTGAACATTTATTACAGTGAAATAGAACTTAAGTTATAAAAACATGATTGTTTAAAAGTTTAAGATATACGAATTAAATGAAATTGTTTTTTAAAAAATAAAAATCTACTTCGATTTTTAAAGATAGCCACTATTACAAAGATTCTAAAATTTTCAGTTTCAACGGAACACAAAACAATGTATATGAAGCATTCTCTGTCAATTCAGCCACTTTTTTTTCGACCCTCTCCGACTTGCCCTGTAATTGGTTATATGAATATACCAGAAAAAGACACTCTATGTGATTTTTTTCAGATTTTTAAAAATATTTTTTTAGAAAATGGCTTTTTTTATTCAAGTGCAAATATCGCAGAATTTTGAAGTTACTGAAAAAAAATGTCAGCACATAAAAGTTGTCGTTTATTGTTAGCTTTCGAGCGGAATATTCCACATAATTGTCACGTTTCTGTGAGTATGATTTTTTTTCGAAAAATGGAGGAATTATTGTTTAATTAAAAAAAGGATATTTTTTGTTTACTGAAAAAATTACAGAGTATTGCTACATGACTGTTGATATCACAAGAAAATCGACAGAGTGGCACCGATCGATCTTCTGGTATTAAAAAATGCATTTCTGTGAAAGTTTCGAAAAACGGGGGTATTATTATTTTTTTGATAAAAAAAGGTTACTTTTTTTTGGCTAATAAAATTACAGAGTATTCTTGCATGACTGCAGATATTACAAAAAAATCATCACAGTGGTACGGATCGAGCTTACGGTATTAAAAAAAATTATTCGTGTGGAAGTTTCGAAAAACGGAGGAATTATTTTTTTTTATACCGGAAGCTCGATCCGTACCACTCTGATGATTTTTTTGCAATATCTACAGTCATGCAAGAATACTCTGTAATTTTATTAGCCAAAAAAAAGTAACCTTTTTTTTATCAAAAAAATAATAATGCCCCCGTTTTTCGGAACTGTCACAGAAATGCATTTTTTAATACCAGAAGATCGATCGGTGCCACTCTGGCGATTTTTTTGTGATATCAACAGTCATGTAGCAATACTCTGTAATTTTTTCAGTAAACAAAAAATATCCTTTTTTTAATTAAACAATAATTCCTCCATTTTTCGGGAAAAAAATCATGCTCACAGGAACGTGACAATTATTTGGAATATACCGCTCGGAAGCTAACAATAAACGACAACTTTTATGTGCAGACATTTTTTTTCAGTAACTTCAAAATTCTGAGATATTGGCACTTGAATAAAAAAAGCCATTTTCTGAAAAAAAATATTTTTAAAAATCTGAAAAAATTCACATAGAGTGTCTTTTAGTGGTACATTCATATAATCAATTACAGGGCCAATCGGAGAAGGTCGAAAGAAAAAGTGGCTGAATTGACAGAGAATGATTCATATTAGAGTTAGAGATTGACCGCATAAACCTCTAAGAAATTTCAGGTACTTATAAATTGCGTCTGACTTTTAGTGACCAGGGTACGACAAAACAGCGCATCAAACGCATGGCTTGGCTTCAAGGACGCTACTCGCTGAGTCGAACTGCTTGTTTACAAGTATGCAGAGACTTAATTTCAGTGTCACAAGTTTCCGAATACTCGTAGCAAAACCTTGCAAGAGCACCTTGCGCTGACAGCACGCAGAAAGTAATAAAACTGGAGCAATAAATAACGTTTAATCCTCGCGTCGTTGTGCTGAAGAAAAAGAGATAACGTATCGCAAGTGGGCTTACGTAATCATTCTTATACGTACATTCCCACACAAGATTACATATATTATTCGAATATACGTATAAACGAATCTATGTCAATCGCTTTAATGTTCAAGTCACTTTGTTTATTCATTTATTCCATAAATAATATAAAATTCTTTTTTTTTTTTTAGAACATTCGACAATATTAGTAAAACACTAATAAACACTTTGTTAAAAAAATTCTTCCATCGAAATTCATTTCAAAATGTTATAAAAATGATAATAGTGGAAAGAACAATGGCACTTCTTTTTTTATTAAGACATTGCTTGAAGAATCTGTGGCAAAACTGGGTATTCTTTATATTATGAATAAAATAATGTATATCGAAGCATATATTGAATTGATAAATAAGCGTATAATGAGTTGCAGAGTTACAAATATTTTGTATATTACATTTGGAATGCAAATAAAAAATAAAATTATAGCACTTTCTACTAATTCCTATGGAAATCAGGAAATTTAATATAAAAATTTACAATTTTACTATATCCGTGTATTAAATTTAATATATCAGCTAATAAATGAACCTTAGTATGTTACAGGCGTGACCGAATATTCTTATTATTAATTTTTTTATTGACTTTTGGCGGTCTATTTTTTCTGATAGAATTTTGCGAAGCACTTCTCGGGTCTTAGACCGTGATCTCTAGATTCAAAGCGCGCGAAACTGAAGCCTAATTCAAATTTCACTAATCCGAATCTCTTATAAATATCGACCGTAGCTGCTTAATAAATTTAATTAATTCATCGAGCAGCCACAATCGACGAAATTTATCTCAAACAAATTGTGAAAAAATTCCGCCACGACCCGGGTTCGAACCGGGAACACCCAGTATTCTAGCCTGGTGCGTTACCAATTACGCGTAATTGGTAACGCACCAGGCGATATTTGTAAGAGATTCGGATTAGTGAAATTTGAATTAGGCTTCAGTTTCGCGCGCTTTGAATCTAGCGATCACGGTCTCAGTCCCGAGAAGTGCTTCGCAAAATTCCATCAGAAAAAATAGACCGCCAAGAGTGAATAAAAAAATTAATGCTAATAAATGAAATTTTCGATAATGTAAATTTGCAACCATTTTTAACAGTGTATCGAAATGTTTGCAACTCTGCACTGTAAGAAAAATCTACTTGAAATTGAATGTACAACTAATGGAAGTTTTTATGCATAAACTGGTATATACTAAATTTAATATACAAAGTCGATGTATAAATAAGACATGGTGCAGTAATTTCAATAATTTCCATCAATTTTACTGCTAAAGTACTTTAAATTAAATAATTTGCTTTAATTTTACTGTAAGACTTTATTAATTGTTTATCACAAGTGTACATTCAATTTAATTGACGAGATTATGCACAAAAACTTCTAGTTTTTTCTAACAGTGTTGGAATGTAAAAATATTTTGACAATTAACATATGTATTGGAAGTATTTTTGCGAATACGCATATATTAAATTAAATCAACAAATATTAAATAACGCAGAAAAAAATTGTTGTAAAATTAATACACAGAATATACTAAACACTTCATACAAGTTGTGTTTATAATACAATTATTGGGATTTTACAAAAATATCTGTATATTAAATGAAATTTAATCAAGAGTCGCGGTAGCGACTCGATAAAAATAATGTATACTGTATCTGAAAATGAGCTTCCATTACATATACAAATTAATTGGCAAAATATTTATAACGGTGTAGGAAATTTCCTAAGGAATTTAGAGGACCGTGTCGCGCAACATGTAGTAAAGAGAATGGTACAAAGGGTTCGTAAATAAAGCCACGACTGCAGACGGGCAAGAACGAGGAGAGAAATGCAGAAAAGTCAATCTCGAAATAAACGAAGCTGCCGATCTTTCGTGCACGCTCGACGAAGTCTCCGAGAGATATCAGAGAGCGGCGTTCGTTGTGTCGCGCGCGGCTCGCCTTGAAAACGGTAACCCGAGATCAAGCGGCAGCAACAGCGTGCGGCGCACGCCCGACGTTCCAGCGTCTCTCAGGACTCTCCTTTTCTCTCTGGCTCTCGATGCTCTCTCGTCGCGATCGCCAAGGATCTCGCTCTCCGCGCTCCCAGCCAGCGAAAAAGATGCCGGGGTCGCTGCTGCTGTTGCTGTTGCTGTTGCTGCTGCTGCTGCGTGCCGGCTTCTCCTCGAGTTCCTCGCGTTCACACACACATGTGTGGAGAGTGGGAGACAAGTCCAGCGAGCAAAGTTACGTCAAAATACCGTCAAAATTCATAGCCGGTAAATTACGGTTACACCGAGAGAAGTGGAAACATGGCATTTTTTCCAGACGCATACAAAGATTTACTAGGCGTCGCCCGCTAACGTATTTAGCGTAAATAGTACAGCGGGCGACGTCTAGTAAATCTTTGTATGTGTCTGGAAAAAAATGCCATGTTTCCACTTTGAATCCCGATTACTATACGAATCTGGGAATGAGTACTATATTTTTCTCTCGGCGTAGAATACCGTGTTGCTTTGTTTTCGTGAAATTTTTTTTTTTTCGATATTTTAATGTCAGGATACTCAGAACGATCCACAACGTCGAGAAAAGTGGTTTAGAAAAAATGTCTGTCTGTGTGTGTGTCTGTGCAGATTTCCTTGTAAGCACGATAGCTGTCGTAATTATAGATGTATTTTTGTCAAATTTGGCACCCAAGTGGACTGTCATACACCAACGTTTGGGATTGTAGTCGACTCAAACCGGCTGGAAAATTCAAATTTTACAGCATTTTGAAATTTTTGAAAATATCTTTATCACGCTATAAATTTTGCAAATAAAGAGATATCGGGCTGAAATATTATACGTAAAGGGACTACCATCAAACCATCATGTATACGAAATTTGGCGAAAATCAATAGGGTGGTTCTAATTTTATTGCAATTTTATTTTTACCATGAAAATCCCGAAAAAAATGTTTTCACGAAAACGAAGTTTTCTCTATGGGGAAGCAAAATGTTTGAAAATTGCATAGAAAGAAAAAATATGCTCACCTAGAGAATGTCAAAACTAAGATAAACGCTTTTGGAGTGAAGTCGGTACGACAAAAAATAGGGAGTTATAGCGTGCGAAAGATTTTTTTTCAATCCACCCAAAAAATGAACAAAAAAATATGCTCACCTAAAGAATGTGAAAACTAAGAAAAACGCTTTTGGAGTGAAGTCGGCACGACAAAAAATATGGGAGTTATAGCTTGCCAAAGATTAAAAATTGTCAGATGCAGATACGTTCAGGGTTATTTCCTAAATTTATGATAAATATATTTGAAACTTCGGCCCCATCAACCCATAGTTGGTCAACTATGAATTGGCCACTGTTTTTTCTTTTTTTTTCTTTTTTCACAAGTCTAACTTAGCTATCGGCAAAATACGGTATTTAAACCATGAAAATGCGACATGAAATATACCAGTCACATCTCAAAGCCGTCTAGCAACTCCGCACAAAACACCAAAGAGACCCACACGCATGGACAAAAGGGTTACACAGACGCGGTTACCAACTATAAGGAGAAGCCACCATCAACACGTCTGTAGTACTACTACGCCACGGGGCCATATGAGTACACAGGTACTCAGTATGCACTCGTGTGAGTCGAGCTAAGCAGCAGCAACGTGTTTGCGCGCGCGAGTCACACGCACCAGCCGCGTGGACCAACGGATTTCTCGTTTAGTTGAGAAACATCAGCTACAGACGATTTTACTTCCACTAAGGTAAACGATCCAGTTTCTGACATCTTTAGAGCCGCGCATCATTTTTTTTTGTACTCTATTATGCGTTATCTTATTAAATTAAAAAAAAACAAACACCTTTTAACGCGTACATTAATGCCTTTTGAATAAGATCAATACGGTTTTAAAATTAAATCATTAAGCTGAATTATCAAATTATTGTTTTAATTATTGTCGTCCACTGCCGAGTTTATTGACACTGTTGAATAATCCATGTCGCAGTTGCTGACATCAGCGCGGGCCCAGTTTCTGACACTTCCACATAGATTATAAATTCAGTGTCAGAAACTCTAACATAACCTAAATTAGGTGACGCACTTATTGACTCCGAGAATTTATGGAAAAATCTAACGTTTAGATAAACTTTTATTCTATCACATCAATAGTTTGCTTTATTCTGAAGGTATTCATATCACTTTTATAGTACTTAATAATTACTTGAGGATATAAATCCGAAATTCCGCATGTCCCTGAGCCTTCCGGCTATGAATGTCGGTCGGAAACCACTGAAACGTCAGTCCCAACTCTCACACTGTAAAAATCTACTTGAAATTTAAGGTAAAAGTACTGGAAGTTTTTATACATAAACTGCTATATTAAATTTAATATATAACTGTGATGTAAAATTAATGTATTATGGTACAACAATTTCAATAATTTACTTCAATTTTACAGTGAAAGTATATCAATTTTAATAATTTGCTTTAATTTTACTGCAAAAGTACATCAATTTTTTATCACAATTGTATATTAATTTTAGATTACGAGTTTATGCATAAAAACTTTCAATCTTTTCTAACAGTGCACTATTATATTTCAATATGAAATATTTTATAGAAACAGTCGTACCTCTGCAATATTCGGCCGTTAAAACGCTGTTTAACTTGTCTGCAATTTTTTAAATATTTGGCGAAAACTTTATTTACTGCAGATATAAATGTACCGTTGGTGTCAGAAACTAGACCGTTTACCTTATAGGAGCGGCTTATTGGGCGACGAAATTCCCACGGGTGCATCACTGACTCTAAAATTAACATTAGTAGTGTAAATTTATGTACGTGAAGATTAAATTTTCAAATATTTTTATAGAAATTACAAAACTTCTGTAGTCATTTAGTTATTACATGACCAAAATTGTAAAATTTCAATAATTTTCTTAATATTAGTTAACCGATTTGTAAATTCATATGCAGAACTTTAATATGTGTATAAAAATAAGTAGTTCATCATCATGGAATTTTCCAAGACGTTAATTTCCATGTGTCTTGGGAACAAAAGTATTGAATGCGAATAATAAATATTCAATCAACCACAACTGTAATTTAAAAAATTCGTAAACATAGATTTCATTGTAGATGGCTTTTGATTTAATAATAAACATGTGTATGCAATTTACAAACGACATGCGAAATAAAAATACTGAATGTAAATTTACAAAATTTCTCAAATGTTTTTCAGTATTGTTGCTTTAAATATCTAATATATATTGATAAGAAATTTGTGATACAGGTTGTGAATAAAAAATTCCACTCCGATACTGTAATTTTCGATTAAATTTTGTTAACAGTATAGGCAAAGGACCAACAGTATTTATCTTCCAGACGAGGAAAACAACGCAGTTGTTTTCTTCCACAATTGTTTACGAAAGAAAAAAAGAACACGTAATGTCGCGGAGAGCGAATAAGAATCGAACTTGACACGACCTTCCGCTTCGAGGATAAGTTTTCGGTGCGATTGTACACTTCGCGCAAGAATTTCTGGTAAATACGAATGTAGATATTATGACCGAGACGGCCCGCAATTATGATTTTTGTTTTGTTTTATTTGTGTTCTTCTTTTAATTTTATATTTTGGAAGTCGTAAACTCCTTTGCCAACCGACTCATTTGATCATTGAAAATAGATTAGCAGCTCCGTGGCTTTTTTTTCAAAGCCGAGACTTCAACGATGATACGAAACATTACAATAACAAATTTAAACAAAACAAATCATAACTTTGAAAACGCTAGAGGTCCCACGATATAATTTTGCATAATATACATATTTCGCATGTAGAATATAATAAAAATTTCGTAACCCAGATATCTGTGAGATTCTGGTGGGAAAATTAAATATTAAGAATTTTTTTTCAATATCTTAAGAGTGCTCAAAAAATTGTTTGGTCATTTAAAACATTGTAAATCATTCCAAAAAGCAATTAATGTTGTTTATACTTTATTAGGAAGATGGTTAGTCGGCTATTGGCAGCTTGTTTATACTTTTTCGATAGGATGCACCGTTATCGTAAAAAATTTAATTTTTAGGAGTTACGATTTCCTGAATTTTTTTAATTAAACATTTTTATTTTAGGAATACTAGCGTAACATAAGTATACCGGAAATTTTAAATTAACGTGACCATTCGCGTCACTCTAATGCGAAAACCTTGAGCGACCTCAAGCTTTTCGTTACCTTAATTCTACCATCACTATAATGTTTACATTACTGTAAACATAGCGCTTAAATAATCGTCGGTACACTCAGGAAGATCTTCGTAGTACTTAACAGTTATAAATGAGAAGTAAGTACCACTACTTAATTTTCATCGTTGTATTTACGATGTCCAACTTTCAAACTGTTACAATAACTGTAGTCTTTCAAAATACCACAGCAAATTTTTGTTATTCTACTATTCACGAGTCTTGGGCACTACATTTTTTTTTTCCAAGTGTACTGGTAAAATTTTTCGCAATTTCCCGGTGCCTTCAAGCAAATCCGATACAAAAGTGGGGCATAAGTCGGTTACGACCGCATCAATAGTGAAGGGCCATAGAAAATAGTGACGCAAAGTGAAAAGAGAGAGGGAAGAATCATAAAAATCTTAAAGAATGCGGAGTACAATAAATAATTGTTATAACGGCTCCGCTGCTCCTCTACATACGTTCTCAATACGGTTCACAGAAGATCTAGAATATGTAAGCAAGGAAAACATAAAGATGCAAAGTAGAACTTTGCACATTGCTTCTTCGTCAATTTTCATCTTTCGCAAAGCCGCCTCTATGAGAAACTATCTTTATTTTATTTTTGGCTTCCTCATAGAGAAAGCTTTGGGAAATATGAAAATTATTGACGTAGCAATATGCAAAGTTCTACTTTGCATCTTTATTATAAATACAAATTTTTAAATCTTAAATTTATAGAAATTTGAATCACGGAGAAATAAAATTTGGTAACAAATTGTCAAAAAGGGAAAGAAAAACGAAAAGTCAATACGTAGTTGTAACCATGTGTAATGCCAAAAATAAATTATAGTAAACTAAGTGAACATAATTTTTGGATGAACGGAATCTTTTTCTCACGAAGAGGCTCAGGTATCCGGATTTTCGCAAAAATCATATCCACAGACCAGTGAAAGTCTAGCAACAAACATAAATCAAATATAAATTTTCCACAATAGCAGCGCTACATGCTCCAGTGGTTAAAAAAAAAAAAAATTTTTTGGAAATCTCGAGTAACTCATCAGAAGTCGATGCTAAGTGGTAAGTATTAGCGATCTAGTGAGGGTTTTTTTCATTATTAGAAAATGTGTATTAAATTTGAAATCAGTCACTAAAATTCCAAAAAATCATATTGATTTTCATGTACTAATTTAGTAATGATTCATTTAGTAATCATGTGTTGTAATTTTATATCACTGGATTGGTAAAATTCATACACGTACACTAAATTTACTATACAACTATATTAATGTTTATTTCCTATAGCGAGTTTTGTAAATTTCTCACACTGTATTGTGTAGCAAAAACGCAAAATTGTTTCTTAAAGGATTATACTCATGTAGACAAAATTTCAAATACTTGGTATTTTTCAATATCAGTAACTGAAATTTGAGTAACTTTGATCTTATATTTAATGCAACAATGTATATTAAATATCAAATCGGGTGCGAAAATTCCGAAAATGCATATTGATTTTCATATAACAATTTAGTAAATGATGATTTAATAACCATGTCTGGTAATTACCAATCACCGGATTATCAAAATTCATACACGATTTGTATAGGAAAAACGCGAACGTTTTTTACAGTGTGCATTATTGCACAGAAATATCTTGAGAACGTTTAAGAAATATATATATATAGTTCAAAAAAACATAATTTTCTTATAATCGGCTGCTCCTGAAATGCTGTATTGTTTACCACAAAAAAAAATGTTTTCGCGAAGGCTAGCAGTTGTGCGATGATATTAAGTACTGCCGCATCAAGGTCAAAATTCTTGAAAAGCGGCGATTTTTATAAATTTTTTTTTTTACATGGTGAAGCGCTCATGGAGATTGTGCTTGCTTTCGATAGACTATGAAATTGTGTAAAGGCAGAAACATGTTCGATAATGTTTAGTACTGCCGCATCGACATTGAAGTTAACAAAAACAAAAAATTAAATCCTTTAAAACATTGAAATATTCGTCTACTCGTCGACTATTTCGTGCGATTTCAAATGAAAAATGGCTCTTGAAACGGGAGTCATGTATGATCATAATCATGATGATGATAAGCGATTTTCGAATTTTGGGAAACTGCGATATCGATGCGGCAGTACTAAATTTAATCATACAGGACTCCCATTTCATGAGCCATTTTGTCATTTGAAAACACGCGAAATAGTCGATGAACAGATGAATATTTCAATGTTTTATAGGATTTCATTTTTTATTTTGTTAACTTCAATGTCGATGCGGCAGTACTAAATATTATCGAACATGTTTCTGGCTTTACACAATTTGACAGTCTATCGAAAGCAACCACAATCTCCATGAGCGCTTTAAGACGACAAAAAAAAATTCCAAAAATCTCTGCTTTCAATGAATTTTGGCCTTGATGCGGCAGTACCTACTTAATATCGTCGCACAGCGCCCAGCTTTCGCGAAAACATTTTTTTGTGATAATCAATACAGCATTTCACGAGCAACCGATTATAAAGAAATTATGTTTTTTTGAACCGCCCTAATATATATATATTATATGTTTAATACAGTTGACACAAGATCTAGAATATTAGTGTTATCTAATAGGAGCAAGGAAAACAATCCAACATATACAAAGTTGGATCTTTCATAAATGTTCCACGTGCCCCTCATAAACCTTTCTAGGTCTTTGTTGTTGTTGTTGTTCTTTTTTTCTAGCTTCCACTCGCTTGCTTAGGCTCTTACAACGAGACCCCGGAAGTCTGTTTTTTTTTTCTTCTTCATTTACGAAGCACGTTGTTGCTCGTCGAGTTTGCGCTAGGCTCCGTTAGAAAGGCGAACCGGCTCTCTCGCGGTCGCTCTCTATGGCACTCTGAACTTTTTGAAGAGACTCTACCACCGACAACACACACCGTACCCTCGAAACCAGTCTCAAAAATATCGAGGTTCAGAAGGAAGGAACACGGCCATAATTTGACGATGCCGCGCCGACGCCGAATTTAAGTTACAAATTCTCACGTGCAATAAAATCATTGAGAAAATATTTAAAATGTGATGAAATCCCGGCGATTAATCTGCGTCTGTCGAAAATGATATTTTGACATGCGTAGCTGTACACAAATACACACCTACCTCCTTAGCGTTCAGAATTTATCCAAAAACAGGTGGTCGCCCGTGTGTCCAGGTACTACAATCGCACTACTGGCAACAATCACGCACCACGCTCACTGAGTACCACTATTTCTCACGTACAGTACGGTATATCGGGATATAAAATACGAAACATCGATTTTACTGTTTCGAACACGATTTTGTCGAATATCGTTTGCTATTTGTTGTGTTTTTTTTTTAACTTGTTGCACTCGCCTGTATCACAAACACCGGTGTATTATAACTTCTCTCGTTAGGCAAGTAAACGCGAAAGTTGAATAAAAAACCGTCATACGATCGACGGTGTATTGGCGCGCGGGCGCGTGTTACGTGCTTATACGTAAAGTTTCCACGTTACTGGCGCGCGTTCGCGAGAACTAAAAGATCACTCGAAGCCCGCGGGAGAGCTCAGGAGGTAGCGGCAACTACGGCGAACGGAGCAGCCTCGGTCTTGGCCGGTCGAGCTGCTCTTCATCTTCTCTCCATTCCCTCTCTCCACCGGCCCCTTCTTTTTCTCTCTCGGGACCCCGTTCGCAAACGTCCCCCTCGTAATGTACACTGTACCCCCCCCCCCCCCCCCACCTTTTAATGCCAAGACAACTTTTCTCGCGTGCTCACAAAATTTCAAATCATCCGGAAATTTCGAACTTCACTGATCGTCTTAATCGGTAAGATCGAACTCTTCTATTTGTTGTCTTAGTAGGAAGTTAAATCGAGAATGTCTCGATTAGCATCTGTGGGAACCAGCGGGCTCTGCAGTACCGTTGCCTGATAAAAATAAATTATAGAGACTACTATTACAGAACGATAGAATTTCAATGGGATTTAAGATGATGTGCTACATATCGTCTGTCTCTCTCAGATCGCCATAAGTGCGATTGAGATAGCTGAAACTCCCCGAAGTGTTATTCTTCGCCACGGTTGATTTTTCGAATAAAAGTCGAGAAGTACTGACTGCATCTTGGCACTCTGCAGTCAGCACTTCTCGTATTTTTCCTGAAATATCAATTGTAACCAAGAACAACGCTTTACAGTTTGTATTACCGACTGAGCAGTAGCACATCATCTTAACGTGATGTGTTAGTGCTCGGTCGGTAACAAAAACTGTAAAGCGTTGTTCTTGGTCACAATTGATGTTTCAGATAAAACACGAGAAGTAGTGACTGCGTTTTCGTACCCTGCAGTCAGTACTTCTCGACTTTTATTCGAAAAATCAACCGTGGCGAAGAATAACACTTCGGGAAGATTCAGCTATCTCACTCGCACTTATGGTGATCTGAGAGAGACAGACGATATGTAACACATCACCTTAAGGTGATGTGTTACTCGTTTTTGTCGTTCTCTCTCGGTCTTACCCGCGAGCGTCAATGGCGCTTTCTCGCTCGCACTCACGGCGACTCGGTCAGTATAACACATCACCTTAAGATGATATGCTACTTCTCGGTCGGTAACAAAAACTGTAAAGCGTTGTTCTTGGTTACAAATGATGTTTCAGACAAAATATGAGAAGTACTGAATGCGTTTTGGCAATCTGCAGTCAGTACTTCTCGACTGTTAATCGAAAATTCAACCGTGGCGAAGAATAACACTTCGGGAAGATTCAGCTATTTCACTCGCACTTATGGCAATCGGAGAGAGACAGACGATATGTAGCACATCATCTTAACGTGATGTGTTACTCGTTTTTGTTGTTCTCTCTCGCTCTACCGCGAGCGCCAATGACGCTTTCTCGCTCGCACTCACGGCTATTCGGTCAGTGTAACACATCACCTTAATCGTATATTATTATTACCTCCATGGAGACTAGAGTACTCTAGTCTCCATGATTACCTCTATCGATTCGGACTTTGGTCAATTTATGAAGCATTCCACCTAGTATCGACCTGGATCTGAACCTTGACCCTTCCGATTGGGTCAGCAATTTTTTATACGATTAACATAACTCCAAAAAGCACAAACTGATTTCTTTCATTTATTTTTTTACATTTTCAATTATCTGCAAGATGGTGAAATAGATTATTAAAAGAGACATTTTAAAAATCTGAAAAAATTATAAAATACCTCTTTTCGAAAATAAAAACTTTTGCCGATGACTGCATCAATTTTTTTCGCACTTTTTTTAACAACAACAAAAATTGAAAAATAGTAACTTTACGATGAGCAGCAACTAGATTTTTGTATGCAGCACATGATTTTTTAGAATTTTTCAGATTCCTGCGATAGTAACCCACCATTATAAGCAAATAAGCCATTGGCTCTATTTTTACCAATAATAGATAATACAGAAAATTATTCCCTTATGGGTATGAAGTGGTAGGCGCCGTCCACAGATGGCGATAACCAGGAGATAAAGAAGGAAAAAGAAGAAAAAGTCAACCGAGCACGAGTTTTGATTGCGGCGTGGTTTAACCTCATTCAGGAATGTTATTTTTTCACGTGATTGTTTAATAATATTAAATCGCAATGTTGCTCGACGAAGTTTTGTCCACTGTCGACAGTCGAACTAAAAAATCGGAGAATTTTCTCAGGTAAATCGTTTATATTGGATATCGTCACATGTCAGTGCGACGGGTGATTCGTCAGTGGCTCGGCTTGATATATATTAGCCTAAACAATATTTATAATCGAGAAACTGCGTTGACAAAACTAAGAAAAGATACCAAGGCAGTAATTATGTGCAACGTCTTAAATATTGATCCACTTGTTTGATACTTAATGCATATTTACCTAAATATTTTGAGGTTAGCTTTTACCGAACTAAAGCATTTATCTAAGATGCTATGGTAGATGAAATGATTGGTCAATAGCGCTGATGAAAATATTTCTGTAATAATACCTTAAAAAATGTTTGGACAATGTTGACATTTTAAGACATTTTTTTTTTTACTTTTTGCATGTTTTGTGGACTTTAAAAAAAAAGTCAATATTTTTTGGTAACACCTTATTTATTGATCTGATTACGATTAAAATACTTAGAAATTTTTAACTCAACCATTTTTTTTAAACGCCTTTAATGTTTGTATCTTGTTCAAACATGATTTTTATAATAGGAGCGAAAGCCAGAATTATCGTTTAAATTCTTTTTGTACTTTGTTGATAAGATTTTTTATAATTTTACAAAAATATTGTGATGATTTCTATAGATTTCTTGAAAAATTTATCAAGTCCTATGATTTTTGGGCTTCTTTTAATTCTATAATTTCAATTTTCATTGAAATTCTCAAATGAGCTTTCAAAAGTCTTAGCTAAAGTCATAGTTTTTGTCAAATTTAAAAGTTTACAAAGTCGAACCTCGCGCATTGCTTCCTAATTTTTATCGGATTTAAGGATGTTATACAGGTTAACAGTTTTGAAGATTTTTGTCCTGTTTTTTTTATGTTGTAAAGAAAAGCATGGCTAATTTTCTAATATTTTTATAAACATATTTACCCACATGGTTGTTGAGATATAAATTAACAGAGTTCAGTGATTTAACATGGGCAGTATATAATAGAGAATGAGGACTGTCGTGTTTTTGGGGAAAACTCATATTTGAAGAAAACTACAGACTCAGGGTAACAATGTAAATATTTAAAAAATTCAAAATCTTATAAAATTTGAATACATGTATCAAATTTTCTGTGAGTTGCTAGCATCAAAGGGATGTAACTGCTGTACCTGCCTGCCAAATTTCACCCAGATTGATAAAACCATGTGCAGGATATTTATTCAGATCTTTTCTGCGAATCATTGTATCGTCTTCATTCAGATCTTTTTTCTAAATCATTCTACTAACTTTACCTATTCAGGTTTTTTCCCTAAATTATTCCACCACCTCCATCCAGTTAGATATTTTTTTCTAAATCACTTTTCTCAATATTTTGGATTTTTTGACATAACATGAAAAGCTTGAAAAAACAAACAAACAAAAAAAATGTAACAAAAGCAAAACCAAGCTTCAGTTTCGATAACAGTTGTCAACCAGCTTGGCAACTGTTATTAAAACTGTCATTAATAAAAATGATACTATAGGCCTCAGGCGTATCTCGCTCTAGCGGCCGCTGAGTGCACAACAAGATGATCAGCTGTTCTTAGTCCGTGCGCACATTGGTCCGATTTTCCAAGCTTCAAGGAAATATGGCGGACAGGGCGGAGCTTGGAAAATCGGACCAATGTGCGCCGAACTAAGAACAGCTGATCATCATGTTACGCACTCAGCGGCCGCTAGAGCCAGATACGCATGAGGCCTATAGTTACAGATAGTCTATATAGTTGCCACACCTTCCATATTGAAATCAGATCTGCCGAAATGTTCAGAAAGGAATATAAATTCCTTAATACATAATTTTTTTACAGTATACAGAATGACGTAGCCTCGGAATTCAAGAATTCAATAAAGCGCCTGTATGATTTCACAAAAGATGAGACCAAACGAAAAAATGATGGTCTCCCTGAGCTTGTCATTCAAGACTTTGATGAAGAGCAGATTTGGCAGCAGTTGGAGCTACAAAATGAAGGAGAGCTCACTCACTTCCTCACTGGAGTATCCAGAGTCATAGCTGGACACAATAAATTGGAATTGCCTGTAAGTCTGACAAGAAAAGAGGATAAAATTGTTAACAACGAAGCATCCGAGGATAAAGAAGACGAGAATCTCGAAAATCCGGAGTTGGAAGACAGCGACGATGAGATGGATCTTGATATGGACGTAGATGGCAAAATCAATAAAACGAAAACAGAATTTAGAAGAAAAATAAAAAATTCCTCCATAGTCGATGACAAGTTCTTCAAGTTGGAGGAACTTGATGAGTATTTAACGAAGGAGGATAAAAAAGAAACACAGGACAACAGAAAAGAGGAAGAATCGGACGATGATGAGGAATCCGTCGATCTTTTCGATCCAGATCCAGAAGATGACGATGACGACAGCGAAGACGGAAAAATGATAAAATACGCGGATTTCTTCGATAGTCCAGAGAGCGCAGACGAGGCTGAGAGGACCAATAAGCGTTCAAAACGTCCAGATAGCGATAATGAGGAATTGGATGACGATGATCATGAGCACACAGAATCATCGAAAAGCACTAAGCCCCACGAAAAACGCGTTAAATTCAATCTTACTAATGACTCCGACGACACAGATAGTTTAGATATTCGTGGAGAAGTTCAGAAAGACGAAAAAATCAAGTCGACGCTGGAGAATCGTCAGGAAAGATTGCAGAAGAGAATAGAAGAATTGGAGAACGAAGCGATCTCCGAAAAACCTTGGCAATTGAAGGGTGAAGTTGCTGGACCAAATAGGCCGCAAAATTCACTGTTAGAGGAATTTGTCGAGTTCGATATAACCGCGAGACCCGCACCCGTTATAACGGAGCAAACGACGCTAAAGCTTGAAGATATTATTAAACAGCGTGTGAAGGATAAAGCGTGGGACGATGTTGAGAGAAAATTCAAACCTGTAGAAACGCCGCTGGAATATAAGAAGAAATTGGTGATGGATCAGGAGAAGAGCAAAAAGAGCTTGGCACAGATATACGAGGACGAGTATGTCAAGCAAAAAGAAGCCTTAGACCCGGAGAAGGAGGAACGTGAAGAAGAAGAACCGAAAGAGCATATTGAGATCCGGCAGATGATGCATGGTCTCTTTAGAAAATTAGATGCTCTGTCCAACTTCCATTATACTCCGAAACAAGTGAGCTGACGTGATTATTTGATAATTGGGGGCGGGCAAAATTAAACAAATTTCAGAAAACTTGGAATAATTTATTTCTTATTTATTACAGGCGCAACCGGAAGTCAAGATCGTTAGCAATTTGCCAGCTGTTACGATGGAAGAAGTTGCCCCAGTTGCGACCACGGACGCTACTCTGCTCGCACCGGAAGAGGTCAAATGTATGTATTGCATAAAAGATGCATTTTATGATAAATATTGTTACTATATGAGCCAATTAAAATTTGTAGCTAAACCTCGTGGTGAACTCATGGGAAGAGCCGAGAGAACAAGTACGGATATGAAGCGCGAGAGGAGAAAGAAGAAGTTGAAGCAGCGCGTGCATCAACAGGCTGCGGAGAAGAAGGAAAAGACGCTGGCAGAGAAGCTCAAATCTGGCGGCAAAAAATACACCAAGGGTGAAGCAGCTGCGGTTATCAAGAAATTGACCAAAGACAGAAACATCGTCAAGATGGATGAGACCAGCAACAAAGTCACGAAATCTTCGACCGCTTTCTTCGCTCAGCTACAGGACCAAGTCAAGAGCCAAATTAAATCGAAAGCCGGCAATGCCGTCAAGAAGAAAGACAAACATGGGCATCTCGCTGTTAAGCTGAAATTGTAAATTTTGTAGATACGGGAATAAATACACTTTTTTGTTAAAAGCTCCACGCTGAAGTACAGTTCATTGTTTCTGGTGGCATAACTTAATCCTAAGTGCAACGCGGCTCGCAAAGATTTTTCAAAAACCATTACAATTCTTGTGGAAATTAAATGAAATATCCAAAAATGCCTACAAAAAGCGTAAGTGTCTTTCCAGAGACGAACATTTGTAAACTTACTTTGCACTGTTCGTCGCGCAAAACTCCCATTCGAACAACCACTATTCATGTTCTTGTTACACAAAATAATAGTGTATAATACGAGCGAAAATTGCGTTTTCTTGTGACTGCGCTGAAATAACGTGATTCCGTCCCTGAAAAGCGGGAGGAAAGTCGCCGATACCTGACCGCGAGCAGTGCGCATGTGCAGCGGGCAAGAATACGAGCCAAAACTTCCTAGGGCATCTTGCCTCCTATTTTTGCCCACTTCGAGGTTCCCAGCGGGACTGCCGCGTACCGCGGCGCTCGCGCTCCGAATCTCGAAGCACGCAGAAACAGGGGCCACGATGCACGAACGAGTCTTGCCTCGTATTTCTGCCTGCTGCGCGTGCACATGGCTTGCGGCCAGGTATCGTCGAATTTTTCCCCTCGCTTTTCAGCGGCAGAAATCACGTCATATTTCAATGCAATCGGAAGAAAAAAATCGTATGCTACGCGGGAGGGAGCGCGATATGTATTCAGAAACGCGCTCTTCTCTCCCTTGTAGCATAATATACTATTTTGGACTCGTCTGATTGCAGCTCTCGCTTTACTAAAAGGGTCATTCCATATGAACTCAACCAGTCAAAACAATGAATATCATCAATTAGGTTCAAAGTTTGTGAAAGTGGAGTTTACAGGATGTACATCAAAGTACACGGGTGCCAATCACGCATAGATTTTTTTTCTAACGTTATGCAACGGATGAAATATATGCCTATTTTTTATTCTGTATCTTCATACATCTTTCTATGCTTGTTTTATGCGCACGATTCAACCGGGTCGGAGTTACCGTGGGTCATTCGAAGCATTAGGACCATATCTTTAATTTGAGTTGAAAAATTTTCGGGTCGCAGCACTCTAGCCCGAGTTACGTCACAATTTCTACAAAATTTTAATATTTTTTTTTCTCGAAAACCTATTTTTTTTAAATCTAAAATTCGGTATATAATTCGTACAGGCCATGACGCAAAAGCACAAAAATTATGGAATAGAGTTTTGAATTCCTTCTATAGTAATTTACGATTTTACAAGCAATTTAATTTTCCGCACAGCGAGAGCAAAAACTCTAAGATTCTTAAGAATGTTTTTCAATAACTCCTATAGGTATTGATGATTGAAATGAACTTAATTACATCAATTCGCGAAAAACATAAAAATATGCAGATGGTTTTTTGAAAAAAATGTATAGTGTTTCGCAATTTTGTGCTATACAGGGTGCGGTAAGTACTCGACTTTCTTATATTCTGGGTTATACTTTTACGCATGTCATTGTCACGGTTAGACAGTAATATTGTATTGAAAGATTGATTCATCTCCACTACGAAAAATTTCAGTTAATGACACAGAAGCCGTTGTAAGGTGTACTTCACGCGGTAGAGTGATGGAAGCCGTGCGGATCTACCACTCACTCGCCAGTAATTGTTGTCATCTTGAAACAACAACGTTGGCTGCGACGTTTGTCCAAAGAATATGCATGTATATAGAAGTGCAGATCCTATGCATCGCCTGAAGCTGCGCAGAAACTGGAGTACGCACCAAAAATGACGAAAATGCGTGGTACTCCAGTTTCTGCGCAGCTTCGGGAGGAGCTAAGGATCTGCACTTCTATGTACATCCATATTCTTTGGTTTGTCTAACGGCCTGGAGCCACGGAGGAAAGAAGAACGAAGACGGTGGCCCACATTTAAATAGAGTAGTAGACGGGAAATTTTCATTTATAGTGAGCAACGAATAGCAGTTTATAAACCATTTCTTATTAGACGCAGATACGCGAACAGACGTTAAATCCGCAGGTCAGATTATATTGCTATAAAATCTTCCTTGATTTTGTGTCAAAAGCGAACGAAATATTTGAATTTATAACTTCTTATCCTAAATTCCGCACTCGACGATATAGTTTTATTTTTACGTTGCTTTGGATATTATTGAAGACTTTGTTGTCTTTCCGACATGTTCTCAATACGGTGCTCTTTCGGGAGATCTACTCCAACGCCATGTTCCGGAGAGGAGCTAAAAAGTTTATCCCAACTAAAAGAAATAGAAAAATACGCAAACAGTAGCAAAATTGGCCTCACGGAAACTCCAGAAGTTTCTTGCAGGTATGCATTCGTTTAAAATCAGTTTGAAAATTATCCCGATAGCTTCCCGAAATCAGCATTTCATATATTTCTATTTCAGCATACCCCAGATAGAAATATGGCGACACGAAGACGACACGGTGGCGACACGGCAGGGCACGACGTGTCGGTACCGTGCAGTATGTGCGACCGAATGTAACGACACGGTGACGGTACAACGTGCTAAAACCGGCACTGTGTCAGCACCGTTCCGGCACACCGTGCAGTCTCTTTATACTGCACGCCGTGCTGGTACGGTGCTGGCACAGTGCTGGATTCAGCACGCTGTGCCGACACCGTGTCGCTACATTCGGTCGCACGTAACTCATTTCTGACAGCACGCAGTCCCGACCGGCACTGCATGTTTTTCTTGCTGGGACATTAGTGACGAATCGGCTTGCAGCGATGGAGATAATTAAGTTTCTACTTTCTTAAGAAAATGTATTTTTGCAAAGCAAATAAAGACTGCGAAATTAATGCCGAATCCTCTTTCATAATTATTAAATTGAATTTATGAAAAATCGTCTATAACTGCGGAAAGAATTCAAAACTCTATTCCATAATTTGTGTGCTTTTGCGTCATGGCCTGTACGAATTATACATCGAATACCAGATTTAAAAAAAATAGGGTTTAAAAAAAAAAGAAAAATCATATTTTTTTAGAAATTGTGACGTAACACGAGCTAAAGTGCTCCGATCCGAAAATTTTTCATCTCAAATTAAAGATATGGTCCTAATGTTTCGATTGACCAATGGTAATTTCGATCCAGTTGAATCGTACGCATAATAACAAGCATAGAAAGATGTATGGAGATACAGAATAAAAAATAGGCATATATTCCACCCGTTGCATAACGTTAGAAAAAAAATCTATGCGTGATTGGCACCCGTGTACTTTGATGTACACCTTGTAAACTACACTTTCACAAACTTTGAACCTAATCGATGATATTCATTGTTTTTGACTGGTTGATTTCGTATAGAATGACCCAAAAACTAGTACTTTACGATACTAGTGCGATAATAGTATATTACGCCACGAGAGTGGGAAAATACATTTCTAACGAGTGTGAGTTTGCAGCACCAATGAAAAGCCCTAAGTTGGACGTCGACTAATAGGCGGATATCCTTAAGAAAACGTTTATCGAACGAGTATCGTACGACATTTTATTTCACAAGGTGTGAAAATGGGAATTTATGCACGCGAGGCATCCGTAAAACAGCGTTTATCGCACCAAGTGCTATAAAGCTAATTGCATCGTGTTTTTAAAATTCCCTCGATTCTAAATTTACTAAAAAAATGTTTTCACTTAATGTAGTAAGTACACGAAGTTACTGTTTTTACACTTCATAATTTGGACAGGTCTTTGTTCTTTGTTGAAAAAAATGAACAAAATCATATTCATAACCCGTATATTGGTGAAAAAATTGTTTTTTTTTGCTCGTTTCAAATGTCGATGATATGCCTACATTTTTTGCTTTCATAAACACCACCTTGCGGGAACTTGGTAATGTCACTGGCGCCTGGGGTAACGAAAATTTGCACTTAACTGTAGCAACTTTTTATATCTATACATACAGCACTTTATTCATGTATGTCTTAGCACAGAATATAATCTTATAATTTCATTATGAACGGAATATGTTAATAATTCCATCGGTAGGGGCGCCACGGTGTTTCCCGCAAGGTGCCTTCCACTCCGAAAGAAACGCTAATACATGTACAAATGCAACGAATGACGCAGTAGTCGACTTATCGATACAATTACAATATATAGACGATAACGTTATCTATATTTGTCAATTTTTTCTTTAAGAATTATTCTAAAACGTTGTCTCGGACAGACAAGCAAATGAATTACATAATTTGTATATCGTCACTTTTGTCACACAATTTATCGTCGAAGTGAGTTTGATTGATGATTGCACTGTTTATAATTACAAAGATTTGTTGATTTTTTCTTTTTCTTCAATTAAAAATTAATTACGCTATACTTAAATACCTAATAATAAGCTTGTATTAAATTTACGATGATCGGCGAGTAGATTATCCTTTTTCTAAGAGTTTTTAAAAAATATGTTTGCCATATTGGGGTTTTGAGCTACGGTTCGTACTGAAATTAATTCGATGTACTGGTCGATCGAAAAACTAAAACTAGAGGTTCCTACGTTAAAAACAAACGACGAAGACAGAAAAATTTCAAACATGCTCGATAAGAACATTGACGTACACCTTTAATAAAATAAATTGCCGAGATAGGCGCGAACGTCGTACAGCTTCGCCTAAATTTATCATTAGCCGGATATCGCGAATGTCCCAATCGCGTTGTTGTCCAAAAAGAAAATAAATTCATTATATGCATATTCTCGTCGAACGCCCACAGGTCGATTGTAGAATTCTATAATTTTGTCATGTTTTTAAAAAACGATTTACTCCATAGATTCGTAGATCTATCAATTCGGGCGAATCGAATCGTAAATAGGAATTTGTGTGCGCGAATCAGCATTTGTATTTTTTTATCGCGAAAACGAAATTAACACGTTTATACGCTCATTAATATGCTGAATTTCTCATGGAGGAATGGCGATGCGTCCTAGGTAGGAAGAAAATCGTATCGGTTACGGCTAATTACAAACCTCGTGGTAAACCTGGTGCAAGATTGATTAGAAGTGTGCGTGCTTCTAGGGTATTAACTTCCGAGGAAGTATATGGGGTATTTTTGTCAATCGGACTCTATGAAGTATTTCGCGAGTCGCGACAGGACGCGAAATTTCATATTTAATATACGCCTTATTCATTTGCACTTGAATTTTACGCTATTATCCAATTTACTCGAAATTCGTGTTGAACATATTGAGTTCCTCGAATCCAGTCGCACCTCCCTGATCTAACATTTGGAACATGTCGGAGAGCTCCTGCGGTTGTGGACCGCCCTGAGCCGCGTGTCCCGACTGTGGTTGCTGGCCCGATACTTGATTGTTTGCCTGACCGGCGTCTTGCTGTGGTGCTTGATGCTGCTGACCTTGCCATGCCCACATGCCTGAAACGATACATCGAATATTTATTTATTTTTTCGCTGTTATGTGTAATGAAACATTTTTTTAAATAAATTTCAAATTGTATATGAGGCATTCAATCTCGATTCGACCTAGGTCTGATCCTCGACCTCCTTGATTTGTCTCGTAATTTTTTGTAGGATTGGTTAGACCCTCAAATGCACCAGATTTTATTTTTTTATCTTTTCTATGCAAATTTTTTAAAAATATTTATCTAAAGTGACATATCGAATGCCATAATTTAAAAATTTGAAAAAATTCTGAAAAATACTTTGTTGAATATCAACATTTTCTAGCTTATAGGCAAAGTGTTTTAAATTATGGCATGTTGGTGCTGGAATAGTCTTAATTTAGAAAAATCTGAAAAATTCCTAAAAATCTGAAAAAAATTCTAAAAAATCCGAGTTTACATAAATAAATGATTGACCAGTCGCCTGTGGTAGATCAATTTTTCTTCCGTTTTTTTAATAATTTTTAAATTCAAAAAAGCTTAAAGACTATAAGAAGAAAAATCTTGCCCACTTTGGTTATAAGTTAGAAAATATTTAAATTCAACAAAGTATTTTGTAGAATTCTTTCAGATTTAAAAATTATGGCATCCGATATGTCACTTGAAAAAAAAATAAAAACAAAAAAAATTTGCATAGAAAAAAGATATCTGGTGCATTTGAAGGTAACCGATCCTTCAAAAATCTAAATCGGGAAGGTCGAGGTTCACACCCGGGTCAAATTGGGAATGCCCCATATACATGAAAAGAAATTGTAAAACGAGAAAATTAAAAATTCCGTCGTGATCTGTACATATTTATTTTATCTCATCGATGAATTACGAGGAATTGTTTTTCCTAATAGAAAAGAGTATTGAGAGGTGGGCCGTAAAAAGAAAATTCATGGCGCAAAATACCAAACAGGCTTTCCAATTATACACAAAGGCATAATGAATTTGTGCGATATTGCGTTAAAGGAATGCACAACTCACCAGCATTATTAGGCACCGTTGTGACTGAATGATATTGCGCGGCTGGCGTTCGGGCTTCGCTGCTCAGTTGCGTGTACGTAGGTCCGCTCGGCGATCTAGATGGGCTCAATTGACTGTACTGATAGCCCTCTGTCACTGGCTGTAACAGAAACGATGAAGAAATCGCGAATTTAATAAGAACTCGTATCGTCACAGACGCGCGTTGCATTACTATCGTTTTAATGAGCTTTGAGCGTTGGCCGTATGTTTTCTATATTATTATGCTTCGGGATGTAACGGTGACGACGCGGCCTCCGTTACATCCCGATCATATGATGCATGGAATCATTGTCAATGATTGACAATTCGACGATAATACGTTTCGGCTCTTGATCCAAACCTTCCTCTTCTAATTGGGTTATTTTATAACATCATGAGGTAGGAGAAGTAACGGCTGAATTTCCCGGTGAAAACTTTCAAAAATTTCATTAAAATACACTACGAATCATCATAAAGTGTCCAAAAGTGCTGACATAGTTTATTTAAGAGGGCCCGGCCAACACAAAACTTAGGAACATTGACAAAATATCAATAAAAAGTTAGAGCTACTAAGACCTATAACTGTTACAAATATTTGCTATGTTTTTGTTTATGCTACTAAAGACACATTAACGACTTTCTCTCGAATTCTGGCTTCTAATTACCAAATAACTCACGTCCAATTAACGGAAGAGAACGCCGACCAAGAACCGAAACGTATAACCGCGAATTGTCAATTACATATCCAGGCCGCTCGTAGCCGAAGCACCATAATAAATATATACATATATTAGGCTGCCTAAAAGAAACCTTTTTTTTTAACTTGCCGCACAAAAAAAATTGCAAATAATTTTTTCAAATTATTCAGGTCCACAAATTCTTGTTTATACCATAATATAAAATCTCGTAAGAAAAAAAACCCCGTGCGGATTTTTGTAAAAGATGGCATGAAGATTTTTCATTTTTTCAATTTGCAACAATTTGTTATAAATCGGGTGGGAGTGTGAATTCATCACGTTACCTCTTGGAAAAATTCACACGGTGTTGTCTTTTTACGAAACTCAATATTGTAGTATAACCCGGGAAATTCGATCGTCAATAGCAGAAAAAAAATTATTAGACATTTTAATAAGCATTCTATTGTCAAGTAATAAAAAAAACGAATAAAAATTACGAATGAAGCTAAATTGTATGAAGGATAGTTTTTACATGTCCTTTACCGATGTTATACAAATTTTCACAGTATTCCTACCAAGAAAGATGGCAGTTTGTCTTATGTAACCCTTTATTGGAAAAGTAAAAAACCTCGGTTTACGGAAAATCGAATATATCGGACACTATGCGGCCTAAAAGTTTTAACGACACATGGAATTTAAGATAATTATTCAAGCTATCAAATGCTACCATAGATTGCACCGTCCATCGTTTTAAAAAATAATGGTATGCGTCCAAAGGAAAGCTTCGATTTTCTACGTGTTAATCAAATTGGAAATAAAAAAGGTCATTGCGCTTTAACGGGAGCCAATATTAATTTTCAGACGATAGTTTTTTTATGTGCCAAGTAGAAAAAATAAGGAGCTTTTTTTAGGCAGTTTAAATATATTTATATATATCATTATCATTTCTCGTTATGTGTTTCCGTTATTTTTTAGCCTGTAAAATAATCTTACCTGACGACCGATCGCCCACGCCTGCTGAACAGGTGTCGGTGACGTATTCGCCGGTTTTTGCATTCTATTCAAAACAGACGACGAGGCATTTTGCTGGCCCGGTGATCCGTAAGCTATCGGCGATTGTGTAGCTTCGTATCCCTGATAAACGTTTTGAGTACTGGCCGGTCGAGGTTGCTGCGGACCTGCGGCCGCCACCGCGCCCGGATGTTGCATCATGTGATGCGTAGGATACATAGTGTCGCGGGCTGGATGTCTCTGGAGCGAATAATCCAAGCCCGGTTGGCCGTAAGCCGGCACGGTTTCAGTCTCGATTTGTGCCTCGCCTCCACCGTGGATCGATCTACAGAAAATGAAAATATTTCGTATAAAAAAATCTCTGCAAAGACCGAAAAAAATAAATCCTTTAGTTTCTTACTTGGCAGTAGTATTTGTACAGACAATGTACTCGATTTCGGAGGTACATGGATTTGAGAATGCGAATGCCGATGTCCTTAACCATACCCAGTCACGATTTTTTGCTCGGAATCGATACACCACCGAGATCACTTGTCCTTTCAGCTTCAACACTACATCAAATTGAATACATTACAATTATTTCTCAAATATTTTGCAATGATTCCAAGAGTGACTTTGCGACATTCTCAGACTGAGATATATGTCGAAAATCAGGTATTTGCAACGCTTAACTGATGTATTTTACAATACTATATTATAAAATGAATGAATATACTACATACTGCCCGTAGATAAGTGTACAAGGTGCAGGTATAAGGAGCTCGCAGCTCAATTTTTTTTAAATTTAAAAATATGTATCCATATATAAAAATATAACATGTAATAAAATAAAATATGAGAGGATAACAATTATTTACATTTTCGGTTTATAGGATTTCTTATCTCTAAAAAAATATATCATAATATGATTTTATATGAATAGTTTTTTATCCATTTTGTTATCAGCGCAGTTAGTTTTTTCCTTTGATATTTTGTGTCTACCACAGTGGCTATTTCATTTTTATTTCCACTGGCAGTACGTTATAAATTTTGGAAACAATGTAGTCGGAAATGGTCGTCCCGTTTTTTTATTTTCTTTTTATTGTTTTGCTACTATTATACAATTATTTGCTCTAGCTCTGGTATCTCTGCTGTGATTTATTCGCCGATAATTTTTCGTTTTGGCTAAATGCATTATAATACTGATTATATTTTTTAAATATTCTTTAACACTCTTTTAGTATATGCTTTCAGGATATCAAATAATTTATTTTCATTCGGAAATATTAATAATCGATGAGATTTTCTAGAATCTAGAAAAATCGGCTTTTCTCGCGTGTTGAAAGAAATTTGTTTTTACGGCCACAAAAAGTGCACATTTCTGGACGGGGGTATGAAAAATATTTTCTGTAAAAAATTTAACAAAAAAAGACAACACTATCTCTCAGCGTGTTTAAAATATTTTCGAGTTTTGAAAAATCGTGCATTGTGCGTTGCATTACTTTCTCGCAGACGATACTTAACGAAATGTCTTTCAGTTTATTTAGTTCAGATCAAACACGCCTCTTTAATGCTCACCAATTGGACTTGAAAAAAAAAAAGAGATGTCTGCAAAGCAGTGTATCCCCACCAATAATATTTATACTATAGTATTTGTAAATGAAAAAAAAAACGTGTGTTTTCAAACCTACAATCATGTACTAAAAGTCTGTCAGAAAGTATTGAAAACTGTACAGCGATTTTGTAACAACAAATTCCAAAATACCGACGCATGTTTCACCCTCACAATTGTGTAACCATTAAGGTGTATTTTCGTAAACGACATAAGAAGACATTTATTGCACAACCCAAGTAGTATTGATAAAGATTAAAACAAGTGCTTACCTTGCTCGAAACTCTCCTGCATGTGCGGAAGATCCTCATCGTGAAAGAAATCGTAGCAAACATGTTCAAGTAGATCGGAGGGTGTGTATCCGAGGATTCCACCGACGCGAGGATCCACGAAGGTGAATGTACCGTCCGTCGAGTGGCGTGTGACAAATTCTGAGAAACCAAACGACCCGACATATAATTAAGGGAGAGTGGGCTACAATGTGTCACGGGGCACAGTGAGCCACTTGGAATTTTTCGTAGGTTTGACGTGCATAAAAAGTCACTGTTTCAGAACCAAAGTCACTAGACCCTTTTTCGAGGCCATTTTTAAAAACGAAATAACTCAATCACGGTTTTAGCATAGCAGTTAATGTATATCTTATACACGGAAATACTTAAACCTCGCATCGTGCTAGCGTAGGAAGAACTTTGTACTTCCAATTTGGAATCTGTAATAACACGGAATCATAACCTATAAATATAATCATACCGCAGTACGTAATACATCGTGTTCTCATGTTCCATATACGACCAATGTATAAACACGCATTTTTCAATATGTACCAATTCAAATGGAATTGAAAAACCGAAGAGGCGAAGTATATATTATTTCATCGTGCAAAAATTTTATAATCGCAATGAACCGACAGATCGTTTGAGCTTATGTTCGGTACTTTGCATAGCGCAAGATGGCAACTTCAAGAAAATGTCCTGTTGTTACTGAAAGAACGGCACGAATTGACTAGGTACACCAAAAAAACGTCGCGTCACTAGAAGTCATTGCATCGGGTTGAAAGTCACCATCGGGTTTAGGTACCGGTCACAAACGAAAAAAATTGTCACCGTAGGAGGGACTGAAGGTACTAAATCTGGGAACAAAGTCACTGAATTGACAACGCTGGGTAGAGCATTGCTTCCGCATTATTTTCCGCTTTTTACAAAGTTACCAATTTTGGCTTCCTCATAGAGGAAGCTTTGTAAAAATAATGAGGAAGCAATGTGCAAGGTTTTACTTTGCATTCTTGTTTTAATTAGATAAATAAACATGTTGTTAATGCGCTTTTTCTATTTCGTTATTCCGTTATTTCGTTATTATTACAGCGTTTCCGAAAATGAATGTGATAACGTATATTTCTTTTAAAAATAATTCAACATTCCATAATATCAATAATTCCATACCATTCGTCACTAAATTATACATATATAATGGCTGAATATTATTGACAATGACTGCGAGATGTTCGAGATATCTCGAGCCACCGACTTTTTAGAAGAGGGCTAAGCGCTAAAGCGCCCGAGTCTCTTTATATAATATATGTAATGTCTCATTATATATCTTGACATTTGACATAAACAAAAAAATGCAATGCATGAACTTGGTCCAGTGTGTGTGTGTAACAACATCGCCGACCAATTACAGGACGAACAGAAAAGCCAACACTCACATTGTGATGTATTTCGATATAAACTCGCCACCAACTTTTTAGCGGAGGATGTTTTCAGCTGTATTCTATACTGAATGGTATTTTTTAATTACACTACTGCGCTAAGAGCATAAATTTACTGAAAAAACAGTGACAAATTGTGCCTCACTCTACATCAATTCCCGCGAACTTGGTTTAAAAAAAAAGCTCGTTATTCATGTAAAATAATCTCACCGTTACTACTAGAAGCAGCCAAGTCGTTGGTGTTCGCTGTACTAGTGACTTGAAGCCGTCCAATCGCGACTAAGCAACAATGAGCCGCTACGCTGTCGTCGGTCGGAACGCCGTCCGGTCCGGTGTGAACTCCACCGGGGCCTCTGTCACCTAAGCCCACACCTGGTACACATGGGGGAACAAAATCACCTACAGCGTAAAATGCCCAATTAGTCCACTGTTCCCTGTGTGGCGATAGTCATATAATTGTATATATTGTTTTAAAAATCTAAATTACAATTTTATCATTTTTTAAAATATTGATGAGCCGCTTTTGCAAACTTATACCTTAGCGAAAAAATTGTTCAGGCGAGAATAAATAAAATAAATTGAAGCTTGGATTCAGAACATCGTTGAATAAGAAACATTTTGAAGGGAAAAATAAAAGAAACGAAAGCCGATTGGAACAATGGAATATCGAGACCCATACCGAACTCACCGGTGGGGGGCCAATTTTTTATGTACCCCGTGCAATGAACTACGGCGTAACTCTGTCCGTCCCTTCCTGGTGGTCCCAGAGAGTTTCTCTGCTTCATTCGATGAAGACCTTGAGCCGCGGCCATGTCACCCGAGGTCTGGAGGCTGCCAACCTTCATGCGACAGATAAACCCTCTTCTCGAACCCATGCTCAGACGAACGGAAGCTAAACCATTCCAAAAAGTCAAATTAATCATTAAAATCAGCTATCACGTATAACAACATCAAGACGTTTTTAATATGATCTTGAAATAATTACGCATGCAAAGTTTTATTTAAACGAGTCAATCGAATGTATCATTGAATGTCAAATTGCTTCATTAAGGGGTAAAAAAGAGTTTTTTGTTTGTTTGTTTGGCTTTAACAATACTTTCGGATCATAAAAACCATATGCAGATGGTCCTATGATAAAATTTTTTTTTTAAGTTTCAGTTATCGGCCGGTGGCCGTTGAACTGTTACGAAATCGCCAAGCATCGAGAAGGTTGGCATATCGGCTAGAAAATTATCAGCTATCGATCCTGACGACTTTGAAGTAGAAGAAGGCTTTGGTTACCAATTTTTAAAATTTTTTAACAGTGTTCTCCGCTATATCGCAAGCTGTTGTGTGCAAAAAATGCAAATCTGATGTGATATTCACCGAAACTGGTAAGTGCTCGTAAAACTTTAAACGCGTTTTTCTCGAATAAATATTTTTCTCGTAATAAAAATAAAAATTAATTTTTTTTTATCTTTCAATAATTGTATAGTAAAGTTCTTTAAACGAATTTTTTATTTCGCTTATTATTTACCCACAAAAAATCGTGATGTTACCTCTTAACGAGAGACTATTGCGTTTTTATTTTGTTTTCCACCCTTGTGAAACATTTTTTCCACCAAAGCTGTACATTATTTTCACGGTTTTCAATCAAAATCTCTGGAAAGCATAATGCGTTTTGTGGAGTGTTTACCGAGATATCAAGATTTAAAGAACAAAATAGGATGATACTAACTCAGGGCTCTGTATTGTCAGACGTTCGATATTTGATATAGACATAAAAACAAAAACGAATTGTAGATAATACGGTTGCAAATATCTATGCCAAGTTCAAGTCCAATTCACAAAAAAGGAACGACACTATTGATATGAGACTGGTACATGAGAAAAAAACCTGTAATTTAAACGATTTTTTTTTGTTCTTTCAACATTATAAGAAAATAAGAAAAATATTTAATTTTAATATACATTCATCATTATACCTTAGTATATTTTATTATAGTATATCAACTGCTATGAAGCCAAAATATTTTTCCGATGAAGATAAAACATTATTGGCTTTTAACTACTTTATAAACAACTGGGGCCTATTGTGAGTAATATTTTGCTAAAATTACAAATATACATGTCTTTCTCATTAAACATAATCGTCATTCCCTTTAAGAACTATTGTAAAAAACGATCTTGATGAGGAAACGGCACTCACTCTGATGATAAAACATTGTTGGCTTTTAACCACTTTATAAACAACTGGGGCCTATTGTGAGTAATATTTTGCAAAAATTACAAACAAAAATGTTTTTTCGTTAAACATAATCGTCACCCCCTTAAGGAGCTATTGTAGAAAAACGATTTCGATGAGAAAAAGAGACTCACTCTGATGACCCTCTTTCTTGACAGTGCCGGTCTTGAGATCGAGAACTCTTCCAACGTGTTGAGGATCCGCGGCGCTCAATTGTTCGCGAACTTTCTCATTGTCATCGGGATGCACCTGCGAGTAGAGGGTCGTGCCGTACCAGTCGCTCTGCGAGTAATTGAGCACCGGAGCAACTGAGTCTGATACGTAGATGATTCTGCCAGTGTCGCAGCTAACGACGAAGAGGAATCCGTCTGCGGCTTCCAGAATGAGATGTTTGAGCTCCTGATCGGTGAGGAAGGACGGTTTGTATGTACCATCGCCACTGGTGTTACCTGTTCCTGTGTGGAGAGTAAAGCGTGTGATGAAACTATCATGTTGCCAAGGAAAGATAAACATTCGTTTGAGTAAAGCGCGAGGAAGAAAGATTAACGGTAGACTTCTTTGGAGTAAAGATCCCCCGAGGCTGAAAAGGATGGTAACCGAAAATGAACACGGGTGCACATCGCCAACCAGCGTGGGGTAACTATCGAGGTGCAAGATCGGAATTGCAAAGCGGACGAAGGATCCTGGGAGGCGGTTGAGGCTCGAGCAAATCGCGATCCGATCTTCCATCCGATATACCCGCGAGAGATTCCGGGAAGAGGAACTTTAACGACTTCCAAACAAGATCTATGCGAGTGAACGCATCTTCTTCGCTTCTCCTCGCTTCGATCGTAGGAACATTGATAGTACAGTCATTTTACTTTTACTACTAGTTAAGGAGGTTCGCCCATTAATCGACTTTCAACTTAGGGCTTTCATTTTTTGTCGATTATTTAAACGAACACTTAATAACCCAATCCCAAAGTTTGAGAGATCTTCCTTCGGCCTTCCAGTTACGGTGGTATATCACTCAGAAGTTGACCAATTTGACCGCGATAAAGCATTGAGTACATGGCAAAATTCGTTTCAGAGACAGCATTTACCGATTTTTCCTATTGGTTTAGTGCGTTAAGGTGCCAGCGCCGCTTGTGGCATACCTCGGCAACAGTTGATATAAAACAAGCATTGATTCTTATGGTAGAATATAGTTTACAGAAGAGTTTCCGATTATACTAAATGAAGAACTGAAAAGTATTGTTACAAATAAAAAATAGGTTGTTTAATTTATTTTTTTTGTTATTTTGGTTATGGTAATAGCTTTTTGTTAAATTTTCGTGTGCCCGGTGTCGTCTGCACTTGTCGTCGTTGTTTATGTTTATGATGGCTGACAGCAGCATTAAAACGGCAATGAAAGATGGAATTGACAATCAGAATGGGATTCAAGGCGATAACGCATGCAATTGATTTTAATCCACAAGGTATTATAAAAGGAAAGGCGTTATCTGTATGCCATGTGCGTCGAGTAGAGGAGTTAACAGATTCAGACAAACGTATCTTAAAAAGTGCAGCGTTATTCGCCAAACGTCAGTGACACTTCCACTACTACACCGTACAAGGTGAAATTGAAAGTAAGTATTGTAAAGTTTCAATCCTAGAAACAGTATCGTAGTTTAAAACTTTTTATTGATTAGAGAACATTTAGTTCGTACAGTAACTCTGAAACTTTTTTTTTCGTTTAACGGAGGCAATCCAGTCCTCGCGCCTTTTCTGCTTGAAAACTTGGATCTTTCCTGTAGGGAAACTGTAGAAATGTACACCCGGTGAATTTACAGAGGTGATTTTACAATTCACGACGCAACACGGCATTAAGGACTTCCCTTTTGGCGCACTCATACTGTCGATTTATTAAAGAAATATAAATAATATCGTTAATTAACGTACGCTAGCATGCTTTACTGTGATCATTTTTTATCAACTGTTGCACAATTTCGCCGCTTCGAACGCTGGCTGTCCAAAATGGCCGCGAATGAAGGTCACGCACGAAGCCAATATGTAGAGCTAACTTTGGACCTTGAAAAACTAGTATCAGATCAATGGAAGTTCAAGGAATGCGTAAAAAAATGGATATATTTTATAGACTTAACCGTCTATATTCAACGCTTTATCGTTACGAAGTTCAGTTTGATGAGACCCCAGATCGCGAATAAATTGAACTCGTACTGCAACAGCTGACGCGTTCGCTAACCTGACCTCCCTGTCAAGTTGATATTATTTTAAGACTTTTACTACCAATTAAGAGTTAACGAATGAAAATTATCAATTTATTAATCATTCTCGGGCTTTAGTATTGTCTGAGAATTGCTTTTATACATTGTGAAAAAAAAAAAACTGCTAATTTAATGTAATTAAGAATATGAAATTTACAAACTTGTACTTGAAACTGCCATTCAAGTACCAAGCACTGTAAATTTCCAATTCTTTTCTGAAATTAATGTATCCAACAGCAAATTTAAGCAATAGTTATTGTACATTTACAAAACTTGCCAAGTGATCGTTCAAACAAAATACAAGTACTTAAAAATTGTTGCGCTGAACTGAAATGTAAGAGAAAATATTATTGAATTTAAGTATACGTTATACCTTAGGTTTCAGATATTTTTGTTTAAAAAGCAAAACGCGCAAGTAACTGAAAATTCTTTCACACTTGTAATCAAAAGTGACATAATATCTGTAATTTTTAATAACATAATTGACAATTTCCGTAATTATATTCAAAAAGTAAGAACGAAATAATGTAATTTATTTCCTGTGGTCTTCGGTAAAAGATGAAGAAAAAAAGAAAAGAATAGCAGACAATGGCTAGAGCGCAAAGAGCAATTGAAGTCGCGGCAAATCTGGTTTTCTTTTTTTAGTCAGTGGTGATCGGCTCCAAAGTGAAGTTACTGAGCGAGAGCATTCACTCGATTGTTGAACGGTGCTTGCGGTGGGTGTACGCGCGTAACCCCGTGAGCCTTGTATTTCCTTGCGACAGTCGCTCTTTCTCGCGTCGGTCAGCAGGTAGAAAGAGAAAAACGTGGCTCCATGTCTCCTCTCCTTCTTCTTCAGCTACTCTTCTCCCTAGCAATTTGTATTCAGTTGCCCTCTTGTCGGGAAAGAGGAGAAGTGGCTATAAACAATGCGTGGTTGGCTTCACCGATACGCGCAGCTATCTCGCAGAGTCCCCGCCTGTATAGTAACGCAACCTGCACGTGCTTCTAAGCCTGTGTATGTCCCGCTTTATACCTGCTAACCAGTCAGAGAGGCAACGAATTGTGCGTTTAACACGCGTGTGCTCGCAGCCAAAGAGACGGGACCAACGAGCCACTCTCTACCACACCGGAAGCATATATCGTGTCTTCTGCATTCGATATGGCTTTGCCTGTTCCCGGTGATCCCGCGCTCTGACTATGACCTTCCAGCTTCAAACGCGCGCTTCAATCCTGAATTCATCCCCTTCTCAGCTACACTCGGTACAAACGATCCAGACATTTCTTGGATATTAAGGTCTTCATTATCAAACTCGACGAATTCCACCATCTCAATCCACTTGTCTTTACTTAGGTGTATGTACAGGACGTTGCAAAATCAAGATTTATTTGCAGAATTTAGTAATTAACCTTCCCTACACTGAGAGAAAAAAAAAGATTCTCAAAGTTATAGTGAAATACAAACTCAGACGTTAAAAAAGAATTATTTATACCAATTATTTATAGTCAATGTATTAGTCACCAAAAATATATCCAACCAGAAAAAAAAGATTTAGTAATATTAACTAAAATTATCTATTCAACACGAAAATTTGCTTTTCTTTAAACAAATATAAATGTTATTCAATTTTTCATTTTCTTTATTTCGTATATATTTATTTATTTGACGTAACTTTCACTGTGCAGTGGACACTGAAAAAATATTCCATTTGTCGATACTAAATACTTTTTTAATCCACGAAAAAGATTCAGGTTTTGAAAAATTAAAAATTCCATAAAATCTGAACCACTTTACCGATTCGAGCCAAATTCAATACCAAACAATATTGAGTGCACCTGCTCTTATAAACAACTATTTAGCAAAATAGACTAAATTTTACGAAAGTTAGAGCGCGCACCTCATTTTTTCAAAAAATTGAAATTGACATAAAATCGAAATATTCGCACAGGTTTTGTCCAAAATTGCTACATTTGAAGAGGGTCTGCTGCTGCACTTGTGTGCCAAATTTGAACCCGATATACAAAACGGTTCTTGAGTTATCGGCGTTCGAATTTTCGGCGTTGCATACATACACACACACACATACACACGGACATTTTTTCCAGATCACTTTTCTGGACGTTTTGGACAATTCTTAGTGTCCTGACATAAAAATCTCGAAATTTTTTTTTTCATGAAAACAAAGCTGCCTCTGTGAGAAATCAAAACGATCAATTTTTTATGAAACTGAAAATGTAATGTCACTACCATTCTAGGATTATCATCATTATCGTCGTAGTAATGTGTTTGGCATACACCGAGAGAAAAGATTTCATTGACGCCAAAGAAATGGGTGGATTGATCTTTTTTTCATTAATTTCAATTAAATAGTGCATTTCAATTTCAAAGAGAACATTTCATTGCTGCGTAAATAAACATTTACTTAGTGAGCATACAAATAAAGAAACAGTTTCATTGTTTTAAAGAGACGTTTTCATTGGTTCAAAGAAACGTTTTCATTGATCTCTCGCTCGCACCTAACCTCACTTTTTTGTTTTCCGGTTCTCCCGAACAAACGGCTTCGAGTTTCGAGGCCCCAGAAGCTCAGCTTATTTCTGCCGTACTTGCGCACATACTCTCAAAATTTGAGCTTTATCTGCTGCGTACTTTAGGAAAAAATAGGTTTCGAATTTTTGAGCTGTGGTAAGAAGGTTTCATTAAATCAGAGACGATTTCTTTGAAATCAATGAAAAAGGTTAATTGGTTTAAAGAAATGTTTCTTTGAATCAATGTCACTACTTTTCATTGAGTTTGAGATCATTCAAAGATAAGATAGTATTGAAATTCAAGTATTTCATTTCATTGGTAAAGATTTCCGTGAATCAATGAAACTTTGTCTCTCGGTGTAGTAATTTGAATGCTCCTGCAGTATTTTCTGTGTATTTTGTTGCGAATGCGTATTTGAAAAATAGTTTATCCTGTGTCTTTTTGTAAATGATTCTGATTCTGTATCGCTGTATATGATGCTATTTTAACTATCGCTATAGAATATTCCGCGCTATTTAATCAAAGCACGGCGCAATATTCTCCGCGTTGTGGAGTACGACGTTAGCATGTATATATATGTACGTGTCGATTAAGGAGTCACTTTGATGTTTGAGTATCTGGCACGAGCGATTAAATAACTCGAGAAACAAGGCGATGCTCGTTGGCGTCCTCCTGAGAGGGAGAAATGTGACGCGGCCAAGACGGCTTGATTAAATTACGCTCTCGCGCCTTTCGTGGGAGCTCTCGGTTTTCTTGAACGAGTCGAGGGACAAACGAGACACAAGTTGTCGAACAAATACGTGCTCAATCGTAAAAGCTATCGCGCTCTTTAACTGAAAATTTCTTTATCGCATCCTGACCAACGGTCAACAATAAAGCTCTTCCTTGCTTCGTTCTTATTCATTTTCAGCTTCTGGTCTGCCACGTAATTCTTTGAGTCGTCGTTAAAGTCTCTTGCGACAGGGAATGAGGAATTCCAAGGAAATAAAATACTGAAAAGAAACTGAACGGTACAGTAGTTTTGCATTATAATAATACATAATTGTTTCTTAACATCTGTGGCTCGGCTTACCTCGCAATTGCTTCATATGAGCGACGGCCATCCTGAGTATCGTGAGCTTGTCGGGTTTCCTCGCGAGCGTCGAACAGGTAGGCACCATTTCAGAGAGTTCCGAGATGTAAGCGGTCATCTTGTTCCGCCTGCGTCGCTCGATTTCGCAATGATTCTCCCTGCTGTTGTTGAGAAAAGAAATAAAAAAACGAGGTCAAGGCTAATGCACGCTTTCAGGAAGTGTGAGAAGATCGCGAGCCGATGCCGACAGAGGCTCGCGTTTTGTGCTGGAGTTCTCAAACCATTTCTTTCCACCTCGTCGATCGATTCGGTGATCGACATTTTGCACGAAACTATTGAATTCGTAAAAAAATAACAGACTCGCCGCAACCGTGAATTATTGGCAATAAAAGATTAGCTTTAAGATCGTTTCCAGAGCTGATACTCCCTAATTACTGTGGTAATGAAAACTGACTAAAAAAAAACGAAAATGAAGTATCCGTTTGGGGTTAATTCTTATTTAATTTATTATGTTCGAACTCCAAATTTTAAGTGAGTTGCGTTATCTATAAGGAACATGAGACATTATTTTTACAGATATTATCGCTCTAAAAACGAGTATTCAAATCTCGTAATTGACATGTCAAACGGTAAGTTCGAAAATTTTAACAGTCATTGTTTTCCTCTTGTCGCAACATTAAGGTCGAAGAAAGAAACGTATTTTATCTTTAGGCGATGTGACACATCCTCACCTGCGCCCATACCGAACCAGTCGGTATCACCATTTTTTTTATGCCGCTAGATGGCAAATGGCTAAGGCGCTTCTCGCAAGCGATTTGCAGCCAAAGTGTTTATAACACTGTGAAGATTTTTAGGATTCGACTGCACTTGCGGGAGCTATCATCTGAAGGTGATGCTCCTTGGTATTAATTTTTGTATTCCTTTGATGAAAATAGACGATGGCAGTCTGTCTTTTTTCCTCAACTCGGAATTTCGAATCTCAAAGAATTAATAAAACTAAAACGGCACGTCATGCCTTCACCATGCCGTCACCGTGCTGTCACGCCGTGCGTTCAATATTTTCGATATGGCACGCCATGCCGTCACCGTGCAGTCATACCGTGCGTTCAAAATTTTTTCAAAACGTATCGAAAAATTTTGAACGCACGGTATGACTGCACGGTGACGGCACGGCGGGCCAGCACGGCATGCTGTCACGGTGCCGTCATATTCGGTCGTACATGACGGCATGGTGACGGCACGGTGCCGGCATGACAAAGAAAAGCACGTTTGTCTATCTGGGATGGTACACGTTTCACCACCCCTTAACTTTCCCCTTTTTGGGAAGAATGAAAGTCTTACACCTTGCAGAATTAAGAGACCAATAATGTCAATCTTTTCTTTTATCAAAAAATGGTCGGCATTCACTGAAAGATTGGTTACAGTTTTTTTTACCGACTGAGTATGTTTCCCTTCCCCTTAAGGAAAGGCGAAACCTCCGTGAATGCGAGAACGATAATAAATAACTTTCGGAACAAGAATTCTCGGAAGCTTAATATTTGTTAGGAAAAAGAAAAGCCTTACAACATGCAGAATTAAACGACCGATGATGTATAACTTTTCTTTTATCCAAAAACGTTCGGCGTCCTCTGAAAAATGGGTTACAGTTTTTATTATCGACTGAGTAGGTTTCACCTCCCCCTAATGCGAGGTAGCATATCCCCCTACCGAATAGATATGAAAAGTGTAACCGAATTTTTTCCATTGACGATGGATGATTGTTGACAAAAGCAAATTCACTTTCACTCCATCTTAGTGGTGCAACATGAGACGAGAATTTCTAGTGTCTCGCTCATTTTTTCTCGCAGCTGTCATTTATTTTGGACTCTCATCTCGATCGTATGCCATAAAAGTGAATCAATGTCTTGTCTCGATTTAGCTCGAATCTCGATAAATATGCAATCACAAATATGTATAATTTCACAATGTTAATCATACGAGTACAAATTGTGTACTTTCGGAATTAACAAAGCTAAAGTAAAAATGCATTTGCTATAATTGTGATTAATTTTTCAGCAAACCTTATTTTAACTCGTTACAGTTTACATCAACATAGTGCGAGACTTTTAAATCCGGTCTTGTTACCACTCGTCATCTTGATTATCTTTCTAACTGCGGTACATAGATAGAATTTCGCAAATTTTAAGGGATGAACGCCGTTCATTTGACAACGATGCAGCTAGTCGCCCTCCTTGATTGGTTTATATACATTTTTCGAAGCAATATCATTAACAGTACTTTTAAAGGAAATATATGAATCGAAAATTTCTCTAACTCATTAATATTTTTTTTTTTTTGTCAATTATCAAATTATTGTAAAAAAATACAAGTTATCCTTCACTAGAGTTAATTAATATGTACGAAATTTTTAAAACGATACTAAATGTGGAGTACTAATTTTAATAGTATGAAGGACTTGAACCTCTTTATTCGAAATATTAGAAACTGAAGGATTCTGGTAAATGGTCCACCGCTTTAAAGATATCGAAACCATTTGAAGCGCTCAACACTTGTAATTATTGAACCTGTGCGACGGAGTTATAAATTATATGTTATAGTCTGTTGGGAATGCTATTATATCGTACACAGTTTAGCCTCTAGACTAACGGGCTGGCGGATTTCCCTTACCCCCTTCCCTCTCACTTTTATAAACAGCTCACGTAATAACTAATGTGCACCGTACGCTAAACCGCACATATGTGGAATCGTAAATTTAATAGCATTTAATTTATGATAATTCACAAGGAAATTTACAAGTGGTCCGCGCGAGGCAATCGCGGGAGTCTGACACGCGAGAATCTTGGGTATAACCGCGATCCACGTACGTGAGTGCAAACTCCAGGAGAAACCGGCAGTGTGTGTTTGTGTGTGCGTCAGGCTCTGATTTCTTGAGAAACGACGCTTGCTATTCGAACTACAGTTTGACCTCGTTATTTCCAAATTGTATCAATATCAACAAATTCTGGTCCTTCAGGACCAAAAAAAAAAATATAGTTAACGGGACTAGAATCTACGCATCGGAAATAAATTTTCGTATTGACAAGTAATATACTTATTGCATAGTAAATATATTCAAACCTACGAAATATGTATTTGATTGTAATTTATCTTGATTTAAGCAATTTTATTTTTTAATTTTTTTTATTGGTATATTGCTCGGTATCCCTTAGAAGCTCAGAAGCTGTGACCCGCTCAGCAGTTGGCGCGCAATGCAGTGCGCGGCTAAGCGGTCACCCATCCAAGTGATGGCCGCTAATAATGCTGCTTAACTCTGGGGACCGCCGAAACCAGACACCGAACGCGCGTTTTTTTTTCTTTTTAATAAATTGTTTATTGTTTCCAAGAGTACTGTATTTTTTTTATAATAGCCACAACATAAAAAATAAAAGCTATTAACCCTTTGATGCACACATTTTTATTTTTAAAAAGTTACTTTTATTTAAAATCGAGAAAGAAAACGTTGAAATATTTAAAAAATGATAATAATCTAGGTGGGATGTTAAACATCCCGCTGTGCATCAAAGGGTTAATATCCGCATATGCTTAAAAACCTATTTGGGCGTATGCAAGCACCTCTCATAGGTATAAATACTAGTCAGGACAAATGCTAATTTAAAAAAAAGAAATATCAGTAACGCAGAATTCTTAATGAACAATCTAAGTTCTAAGTTTTTTGGGCAGCGGACGTATTGCTCCTCATAATGAACTGGGGAAAAAAGAATGAAATCCAAGAAAAAAAAAAACCCTAACACCGATCGTGCGTCCACTGCTGTCGATTTAAACAAAATATAATTTTTATATAAATATACGACAAGAATTAAATCAAATCGATAAATGTTGCATTTTGAGACATTTGTAGTTAATCAAATAAAATGCATTGCGCATACAAATTTAGTCGATTGAACTAGATCTTTCCTTTGGATGAACAAAAACGTGTATTAGAATTAAATTTAGGTTTTCATTATTAGGTGTTATCAAAGAAACGTTGATTTGAATAACTGAATCTATTACAGAGAAATAATGTCCAATGATTAAAGGAAATAAATAATACATATTGGATTAAAAGAAAGTTCTAATTGATTTTAATTAAAAAGATCCAATACATGTATTTAGTCTTTTTAACTGGACTAGGGTTAGGCGGACCTTTGTCCTTCGATTCTGTCACAACTGTCATTTATTTACTAAACGAGGGCCAATCGGAGCACGAATAAAACGGCTTCACGTGAACTCTTTCCCAGATTAAAAAAAGTATGTAGTAGCAACAAATAGAATATTTTTTCAGTGTCCTCTGCACAGTGAAAGTTGCGTCAAATAAATATATTCGAAATAAATAAAATGAAAAATTGAATAAAATACATATTTGTTCCAAGGAAAGCAAGTTTTCGTTGATATTGAAATAATTAAACGTTGGGTAGATAATTTTAGTTAATATTACTGAATCTTTTTCCTGGGTGTGTAAGTAAAAGATAGCATCTTACAGAACTGAGTTGTAAAGAAAATGGATGATGTATTTGGGAGCAGCGGTGAAATATACATCGACATAAAGTATGGAAAGCAATATTTTATATTTTGTTAATGGCAACATTTTTAGAATTTTATAAAATTATTAAAACTGTCACTGATGGCAAATTGAACTATAGTTTTATAATAATCTAGCAAAAACGTGAAAATAAAAGCCCAAAACGTAAAAACTTTCTTTATTTTTTCAGATTAACGATGATAAATAGCAATGACTTCTAACTCGTATACAGATCTTGACAGTTGCTAAGTATTTTCCTAATCCCAACAGAAGTATCACAAAATTCATTATTCAAATTCCACAAATCGCTGACTGGTCAGTAAAAGACCTTTAATAACGATATCCACGTAATTCAACCTTTGCAAAATCTCATAGCCGTTTCACCAAGAAGTGCCCATCGTTGTCTTCTTCTTCATGTACGATATGCGGCACACTATGCGCGGAATAATACTGTAATACTCGAAGGGAAGTGAGAGGAGAGGTAAAGCAATCCCGAGGGAGAAAGAGAAAGAGAAGTAAAGAGAACCGAGAGTTCTTGAGGGTCAGAGGTCAGTCCCGCTTCGAAGTTGGTCGACTCTCGATTTCTCTCTTCTCTCCTCTCTCTCATACGATCCAGCAGGAGCAAAACCAACGGCAATGCGAGCTACGAGTACCTATATCCCAAGAACTTCAGCGCTTTCGAGGCTGCTACATGCACCTCAACTAGCAAAGGGCTCTGCATGCATGTTCTCTTCGATACACCGAGAGAAAAAGTTTCATTGATTCACGGAAATCTTTGCCAATGAAATGAAATACTTGAATTTCAATACTATCTTTTCTTTTAATGATCTCCAACTCAATGAAAAATAGTGACATTGATTCGCAGAAACATTTCTTTAAAGCAATGAACCTTTTTCATTGATTTCAAAGATATCGTTTCTTCTTCAATGAAACCTTCTTCTTACCAGCTCAAAATTTTGAAACCTATTTTTTCCTGAAGTACGCGGCAGATAAAGCTCAAATTTTGTGAGTATGTAAGGAAGTACGGCAGAAATAGACTAAGCTTCTGGTTTCTCGAAACTCGAAGCCGTTCGTTCGGGAGAACCGGAAAACAAAAAAGTGAGGTTAGGTGCGAGAGCGAGAGATCAATGAAAACGTTTCTTTGAACAAATGAAAACGTCTCTTTAAATCAATAAAACTGTTTATTTATTATATACTCACTAAGTAAATCTTTATTTACAGGCAATTAAATGTTCTCTTTGAAATTCAAGTGCACTATTTCATTGAAATCAATGGAAAAAAAAATCAATCCACCCATTTCTTTGGCGTCAATGAAATCTTTTCTCTCGGTGCATCACCCTGGTTACCCGGACCTCTGCATGGATTTTTTTCGCTCAATATCCATAGTGTTATAAATTATCGTGTCCAGGCGTCATGTAATCGCTTGGCAAACTCTATACTTTCATATCGTAATGACTATTTTTTCAATTTTTCGCAGCGAATAAAAATATTTTTATTGCTATATTTCAACTAATTAAGTCTAGGTCACAGAAACAAAATAACAAAAAGTAAAGGGGTAATGGCATGTTCTCTTCGACATTACCCGGGTTACCCGGACCTCCGCAGAGACTTTTTTCACATAAGATCTATAGTGATATCGATCACGCACGATATGTCAACAGATATTTGCTGATTGCGAAACCCATCAGAATGTTGACTACACAAGCCAAATCCGTGTAGCGTGGTAAATACTCGGAGCTTTTGCCAAAAGCAAACAGACTACGGGACGGACAAGATGGAAAAGACCTTATATAAAAATATCAATTTTTTTTTGTTACAACGATAAACTAGGCGTTTGTGACACTCTATTCGTTAGTTGCCAACCAATTAATTTGGTGGTTCATCCAACCAGTTTGTCGCCCCAACTAATTGATTTGTTTATGTAACCAACTACTTTATTGCCCAACTCATTTTGTCGATATTCAAAGCCTATTCAAACAATTTTTTTTTTTTTTTTTTTTTTTCGCGTACGAGCTAATGCGTATTTTATGCTACAATTAAGGGGATGCTGGAGTAGATTTTGATACCGACTTTGGTCGGTAAGTTTCCCGAATTAGGACACAGGTGGCGCCGAGTAGTCTGCTTACTTTTGGCAAAAGATACCGAAAGCAAAATGGCCGCACACCATATGTCAACAGACCTTTGCTGTAAGATATAATTGTTTCTGGAAATTAGATATGTAAAATCAGACCGGACGTCAATTCTGTGATGATTTCTAAATATTCCAAAACCATCAGAATGTTAACTACACAAACCAAATCCATATACAGTGTATACTACGGTCGCATTGCAGAGGCTCGGATCTTTTGCCAAAAGTAAACAGCGCCACCTGTCTCCTAATGACGGAACCTATATTCATGCTCTTTACCAGATCTGAGCCTGTGCGAAAAGCAAACAGTGTTTGCAATCGTAGTATACACTATTCGTGGATTTGATCTGTGTAATCGACATTCCGACAGTTTCGAAAGGTTCAGGAATAATCATGGGTGACCGGTCTGATTTAACACATCTGAGTTCCAGAAACGTTTATATCTTACCTCAAAGGACCTGATGACATTTCGAGCGGCCATATTGGTTTTTGAGAGGTTCAGTAATATACAATTTCTTACATTTCTTGTATTTTTTTAACAGTAATTCGACCGGACATCCAAACATGAATGTTTTTATTACATCCCTGCAAAATTTGACGTATATTTGTAGCATATTTTTGATGAATAGTGTATACTACGAAAACGTCTATTTTTACCGACCGAAGTCGGTAAAAAAATCTACTCCAGCATCCCCTTAAGTTAGCAAGGAAACGATATTTCAAAATCATAACGTTTCTTCCGACAAAGAGCTTAACATGTTCCTCTGAGCTTGGTTACCCGGGTTTCTGAAAAACATTTTTTTTTTCTCTCAAATTTTACAGTGATAAAGTGGTCGTGCCTACGAGCCTTGAAATTGTCCGGCAATGTCTATACGGCTATACTGTAATGATATTCCGTCATCTGTTATTCCCTCGGTGGTGAGAAAAATTGGAAAGGTGGTTTTGCCGCCCGCAAGAGTCTGATGTCGCGCGAGCACGGGCTCTCGAGCATTCGAGCGAGCAAGAACCTCACTTTTAAGTTAATAACGCAATTACGGACTGCCGCAAGGGGCTCCGGGTCGTCCCAGCAAAGCCGGAGACCAAGAAATCCCTCGCTAGGCCTCCTTCGCTCTTTTCCTTTGGCCGCAAAGCATCCTTTCTCTCTCTTCCTGGAGCTCACCTATCTCTAGACACTTGTTTCCCTTCGGATGTATATTCTGTAGGTTATATTCCTCGTTGCTTGGTCTTCTCTGTGCCTTTGGATATATATATATATGTACTTTTTTTTCTAGTACTGGTTGTAATACACGAAGGTACGCGATGCTGGGCATTTTTGACTGAGCGATTATAAGGGACGCGTGCTGCTTCTGGCAATTGTTCTGATGGATATTTCTGCCTCGTCGCGCATTCCGGTGGTCTCACTAACGCTCCGCCCTGTAACTCGAAATACAAACGAGATTTCTCCTATTCTCAGACGTTATACTTAGTTGTTCCCTGACGGTCAATTAACTGTATTGTAGTATTTTTATCAGTGGAATCTGCAATTTTTCTTTTTGTTAAATACCGACTCAATATTGTGATTTCTGAAATCAGAACCGGACAAGTGACTTTTTTAAAAATCGTAGTAAATGATAACGTCAATTTTTTTTGTTAATTTCAAAATTCCATGAAATCCTAACCGCTATACCGATTTTGTCCAAATTCAATATCAAAGGTGGCATTACTTTGTTCAATTTTCATACAAAGTTTTAGCCCTATTGCTAAAAATTTGTTCGAGTAGAGCGTTGACGAACATTTTTCAAAATCTTAAAAATCACATAAAAACGGAATGCGTCAATTGAGTTTTATAAAATTAATACCAAGTGAAAATCAAGTCCTCTACATGGCATCAATATTTGGACTGATTCGGTCGAGTGAATCACGAGTTATAGTAGGAACTTTATCACACACACACACTGAGAGAAGAGTTTGTTAACAGTTAACAAATCTTGGTTAAATATGGCGAAAGTAACCATTCAATTATTCTTATTGAATCTCACTTGAGCTAAATAAAATTTGCTTGTCGCAAATGAAGCTTGCTGACATTTGTTAATAGTTAACAAATCTTATTTGGCTCAAGTGAGATTCAATAAGAATAACTAAATGGTTCATTTCGCCATATTTAACCAAGATTTGTTAACTGTTAACAAACTCTTCTCTCAGTGCACATATGGACTCACACATTGCTTAGTAAAGCTTAGTAAAACTCGAAAAATAATGAGGGAGCAATATGCAAGGTTCTACTTTGCATGTCTGTTTACACCATTAATCTATCGTTTTCCTTGATTCGATTATGTCATTAATCATGGACGGTAAAGAAAACACCGCTTGAACTCTTTAAGATTTCTGCATATAAGTAGTGTGCATTATGTTCCCACGCTAGAGTACGAGGAGTATCCTCCTAACCTATCTGTTTAGCGCAGGTTGCTGCACAGTTTCTGCGCTCATATCCTGAAGTAAACGCAGAAGAAGAAGAAGAAGAGGAAGTTGATCTCGAGTGGAGGGATGCAACGAGAGAGTTAACCGATCGTGACTAATGCGAGCCGTGAAACACAAACTAGCTATGTCAGAGCCGAGGAAAGGATCTATCGATATTGGCTTGAAAGAGATCCGGCGGGAGTTGAGATCGATCGACATATTTCACGTTAGCTAATAGCACACGGAGCTCTCGAATCGACACGGTTCTACCGGCTGCTGCCAGCCGAGAATACAAACAAAAAAATCGTCTTAAGTCAATGCCCCGAAGCATACGAAGAGACTCGCGAGCTCCAGTTTCGACCTACATTAGTATCGACGATTTCTAATTATCCACGCATCTTAAGAGAGACAATTATGATTTTTTTAAATCTTCTAAGGACGGTTGAGCGCTTCGGACTAGTCAAATCGATACTAATTATTGAAGAAAATATTAGCACTTTAAGGGGATGCTGGAGTAGATTTTTTTGCCGACTTTGGTCGGTAAGTTTTTCGATCACAACACAGGTGGCGCCGACGTAGTCTGTTTACTTTTGGCCAAAGATACTGAATCTCCCGAAAAGCAATATGGCCGCGCACGATATGTCAGCCGTCCTTTGCCATAAGATTTAATTGTTTCTGGAAATTAGATATGTAAAATCAGACCGGACGTCAATTCTGTAATGATTTCTGAATATTCGAAAACCATCAGAATGTCAAATACACAAGCCAAATCCATGTATAGTGTATACTACGGTCGCGTTGCAAAGGCTCGGAGCTTTTGCCAAAAGAAAACAGACTACATCGGCTCCACTTGTGTTTTAATCGGGAAACTTCATTCGCGCTCTTCTTGACCCACTCTGATCGCGAACAGACTACGTGAACGTAGACTGGGTTTTGTGTAGATTCCTTTTGTGTAATTGACTTTTCGATGCTCGTAGAATGTTCAGAGCACGCTCAAGAATAGACGTACATTTAGATTTAACGTATGTGAGTTCCAGAATCTTTTGTATCTTACCAAACAGGCGACGCTGTCAAACCCTGGCGACCATTTTGATTTCGGGAGGTTTAGTAATATACGATTTTTTTCAATTATTGTACGTTTTCAACAAATATTCGAATGTACGTCCACTCGTTTATGTTGATATTACAATCGTGTACAATTTGAGGCATATGTGTAGCGTATTAACGAAGAATAATCAAAACTGCGAAAAAGCCTGTTTTTACCGACCAAAGTCGGTAATAAAATCTACTCCAGCATCCCCTTAAGGTTGTTTTTACTTCAAAACCTCTGAAAATTTCGATATCTTTCGTAGATTATTTGCGGATTATGATATGCCACTGAGATTGACATATTGTTGTACAGCATCTTGCTCTTATTAAATGGTTATTTTAATGACTATGTTTTTATTTGTTCATAAATTACTGTAATTTCGTTTCAAACGTTTCGAATCTTATCATCCTCTGTATTTAAAAAATTCAATAAAACATTAACGTTTGTACCAACCTTGCAAATCTCTCCTTATCCTGCACATTGTCATCGTCTATCCTTCTATACTTCAGCCCGCTTGGATCATCCTCGTCAGATCTATAACCCAAACACAAAAGACAATTTAGTTTACATTTGTCGTAAAGTAATAAATATTACACTAGATACAATAAAATGCATTTGACACTATTATAATTCAAGTGAATGCAACAATCCTTAATCTACATAATAATAATAACTTTGTAAAATCCGAGTGCTCAGCATGTGTTTCATAAAAATGACTCTGTCAAACAGGGAGAAAAAAATGTTGTTACATCGACTAAATCCTCGTTGGCAGACGTTCAAATAAACGCTTTATTTAGTTCAACACATATGTTGTCTGTCCAAAAAATATAATGTTCAGATAAAGTGAATACCTATATACATCGAACAAACTAATATTTTGGTGATGCTAATTTAATGTGTGTTTAAAGTCCCGCCACAATTGCAGTAGTAGATTTATTGGCAACATGCAACATTTTTGATACATTTACAGACTTAACTCATACATAAATATAAATATATAGACATTGACAATTGGTCATCGACCAAAGTCCTTCAGTTGCATTTATGTCTCACAGGGTCTAAAAAATTCAATCGTACGAACGTATTTGAAGTATTTATTTTCGTTGATGAACAACAAATTGTTGTAAAATGTATGAACGTTCTCCCCTATATACGCGTCTAGAGTTTTGCCAACTGTGTGAAATACAAAACGAAGGATTAAAAGAGCTTCCGAAAAATGGAAAATAAAGAAACCGCGAGGAAAGGTTGAGGGAATTCTCGCTTTGGCTACAGCGAAAAGCCGAGTCCATCGTTCTTGTGGAATCGTAAATCCGTCACCGACGAGAGCCGCGGGCGCAACGGCAGTCGCCTCATTACCGCCGAACGTTTCTACCGAGTTGGGATTAAGTATACGGGAATTATACCGTGGCTTATGGTATCCTATGGTTGTGCACAGCATAGCGTACGTAGCGTACGATGTACGTATGTATACGAATTCGTCGATGCGCGGGAGTGAGTCCCAGAGAAGAAGAAGAGGAAGAAGCGTGGAGAGCGATAGGCAAGGTCCAGTGTTCGGTATATGTATCCACAGTCGACGCTATGGTGTACCATAGAGCCGGGTGATGCACGGTTCTGACCCTGAAGGAAAAGAGAGCTCGCCAGAGATCCCATACTGTACTTCGAAACGCTGAGTGCTGCCTCCTCCTCTTCTCCGTCCTCTTTCTCTTCATTCTGCGGACCTCCGACGTCTGCCTGTGCACAGCAAAACACAGAGAGGGCCCTACGTCAAAGTGGGGGTGTAGGTCCCCGGAGAATGAGCGTATCCGGGTGTACAGCAAGCTGGAGACGCGGTTTAGCTCAGAGTTGTAACTATCCATTACTTTCACGCTCTCTTAAATCTCCATTCGTTCATATATACGAACCTGCAAAAATTCATATAATTATTTTTTTCAATCTGTCTAGATATCTTCAGATGAAAATGTATAAATATCCGATTAATGAACGCTGATCACTTCGGAATAGTCAAATTGGTGCTATGTTTTTAAAAGCTTTTTTCATTACGACTTCTTGTGGTTTGATTTACTGATCTGAAGAGTGGCTTGCATGGAAAAAAGTAATTGGTTGAATAGACTTCAAACGACAAAATTGGTTGGGACAATAAACTAGTTGGTTACAGAAACAAATCAGTTAGTTGAGGCGACAAACCAATTGGATGGGCCAACAAATTAATTGGTTGGCAGATGAGATATTGGGTCTCACAATCAGCTAGTTTTTCGGTCCAATCAAAAAATTGGTTGACCTAGCTAACTTAGTCACTTCGAGCGTATTTAGCGTATTTAGCCATACCAATAGTTGGACCAACTAATTTTATCTCTCCGTGTACATAGCAGCAAATGTTCTCCGTATACTAATTTATGAAATAAGATACAATAAAATACTGAGAACCACGCAATTTTTAAATTAAAACTGATAAGTAAGAACTGTGAAAAAAAATCCCTTTACAATAACGACTCATGATGTAAAATGGTTCAATTGACAAATGGTTAGAAAACCATTTACTCCAGCACTTTCTTGCAACTCAGCTTTGGCTGTACTTCGATGCCAGGGTATAAAGCCCCGGAGCTTCGATCAATGTACACTCTGTTAAATAGAATTGCAAAAAAAGAAATATTCCAGGAAGCTTTACAGGATTTCAATGCTTCCGTTTCTCAGTTAGGCTCGTATTTGTTATTTTCACAGTGACCGTTTCGGTAACAATACAATGTATTTATTCCTGGTCGATTTACATTGAATGCTTGAGGTATACTGGTAGCTCTCGCTCTGGCCAAGCCGATCGAGGGAGATCTTGGAAGAGAAACTGTTAGGTGTGGAGGAATATCTGTTTTGGATGTCAGGCACGAAGAGTTCCGAGTGCTATGGCCCACAGGCTTGGGACGTAAATCTTAGATGAGTCGCTGTGAAGTAATAAACGATGTTGGAGTCTTAATATTGAGGAAGATCTTCGTCGGGCTGGTGAAGGCGACAGTACCGTTTTATACTTTTGTGATCTCAATGAAAGATCGGAGTGGAGACGGAGAAACCTTCGACGAAAAACACATGATGGTTTTTTCTTGTTTTTCTTCAGTCATTTTTTTTAATACGTTCTTTCCATTCACTCTAGCGAGACGCGCGGTCACGATTTGACCCTTTGCATCTTCACATCCGTTTCTTCGTCTTATTTTACTCTTGGGCGACGAAAGCTTAAGGAGGTTGCTCAATCAACGCCAAATTATAAGAATGAGTTGAATTTTTTAGAGGTTAATCGTCCATTAAAATCACGAATTCATTCCAAATTTCAAGTCCTTCGTCTGCACTAGGGTGTTTAAAAAAAAATGTTTTTTTTTTTCAACTCTTACCCTCTCAAATGTTAGTGATTGATAAGAAAAAAATCCTCGTGAAAAGTAGGCGCTGTAGGTTAACTCGAAGAGGTCGCTATTTTTATTTTAGTTTTCCATTTAATTAACATGGAAAAAAATTCTTTTTAATCAAAATTGGATTTACTTATAATTAACGCAATTTTTCATAAAAAACCATTGTATATTTTTAAAGTTGAGTCTTTAAGCTTTCCAAAACGCTATTTCAAAGTGTGATTATCATAACTAGAAGACTGATTACAGCCATCTAAAAATTGCTAAATTTTAAACTATGGAGAAATTGCTTGTAATCATTTTTTATTTGCATAATTTCTCAAAAGTTTTACCATATCTAATTGTAAGTAGTGTATTTTTATGCCCTATGAGTTTTAAAAATGGTTGTCAGTACGTAGAGTAGGTGGCAGCACTTATGATAATAAGTATTACATTACATTAATAATCCAACAAAAAAAATTATATTAAACATGTTTATTTTAGTGATTAGTTTATTATTAAAGATAATTAAAGTACAATATAGCAGTTAAGAAATATACGTCTTTCGATCATTTTTTTTTAAGCCATCAATTTGATTTATTCTTCACTGGTGAATGTTTTTTTAGTACAATTCGGGAATGTTTGCCTGTGGTATTGAACTAATTGGAGTAAATATTGTTTTTGCTCTTCGTTTCTCGTTAAGCAACGATTGTAATTAGTAATAAGAGCTACACCCCGCTCCGCTACATCATTGACGACTTTTAAACTCTCAAAAGTTTCTTTACATTCAATAAAATTTTGATTCGATTTCCAAAAATCTGGATGAACATCAAGGAACCCATATGACAATTGAAACTGTTTAAAAAGAAAAAGAGACTCCACACTAATGTAATCACTTAGATCTTTTTGAACTAATGTATCCAAATCACTTTCCTTCACCTCAAATCTTATTTTCTTCGGGTTATTACTTTTCTGATGCTTAATAGCGCTTACCATTTTTAGTTTTAATGTCTACTGTTATTCTTTCATCAAAAAAAGATAAACTAATCAAGTGGTCTGACAAGTACCAAAGATGCAATTTTAATTTTTCAAGAGCAGCATTTGCAATGTCTAATTGGATTTGCTTGTATTCTATGAGAGATTGTAGCAACTTTAAGTCATTATATGGTGCACGAATAGCAGAAGGAGCCTCGAAACAAGACTTAATGTAAAAAATCACAATAAAAATAGAAATTTCACGAACACTAGCAATATCTTTTTTTGATAACAAAAATTAATTTTGAAACATGAATATTTTAAGAATGTAGATCGCTTTTGAAAGCCATCTAGCATGGTGCATGGCTCTAGGAAGTTTAAATTTTATTCCATTACGTGGTGTACCACCTAAAAATATGTACGCTAACTCCAGTAGTTCTCGATTGTCATCTCTAGGATCGAACACCTGCAATAAAAAATATGAACTGAATATTATAACTGATAAATAACCAATATCAATTTATTTTAATATTCATGTATTACTTGTAGCTGATTCAATATGTACTGTTTGATTTCTTCAACTTTTTCACTTAAGACTTCAATAACTCTATCATCCTGTAAGCCAATTTTGTAATTAGACTGGTCAATTAAACTCCATTCTTTTTTAAACCTTTTGAAAATCGGAACCTCTGGCCCTCTTGTGACGGGCCAAGAAACTTCAAATACATTTTTAAGAATTATTTCAAACACATGATGGCGACAAGCAAGATGCAAAAGATTTCTCCCTAAAATCCTTTCTAACGCAGCACAGGTGCCATTTTTAAGACCTTTAAATAAAAGAAAGTAATTAATATAATTGTCAAATCGTATTATGCAGTTTAGATTAAATGATCTGTTTGAAAAAATCAATTAAAATAAAATAATCATTACCAGTATTCACAGCAGCCGTGTCAAAACATACCCCTCTGATGCGGTCTTTGAAATTCCACGAGTTTTAAAACTCGTAGGGCATAAAAATACACTACTTACAATTAGATATGGTAAAACTTTTGAAAAATTATGCAAATAAAAAATGATTACAAGCAATTTCTCCAGTTTAAAATTTAGCAATTTTTAGATGGCTATAACCAGTCTTCTAGTTATGATAATCACACTTTCTAATACCGTTTTGGAAAGCTTAAAGACTCAACTTTAAGAATATACAATGGTTTTTTTTATGAAAAATTGCGTTAATTATAAGTAAATCCAATTTTGATTAAAAATAAATTTTTTCCATGTTAATTAAATGGGAAACTAAAATAAAAATAGCGACCTCTTCGAGTTAACCTACAGCGCCTACTTTTCACGAGGATTTTTTTCTTATCAATCACTAACATTTGAGAGGGTAAGAGTTAAAAAAAAAAAAAAAAAAATTTTTGAAGCACCCTAGTCAGCATGCTTGTCGAGTTATTAATTATTAAAGTCACACTCTTATACATGGGTGATATAGCAAAAATTACACGCACTTCTAATTATACGCTCGAAAGAATATTTACAATTTTTAAGAATTTGATGATAATAGCACGAAATTATTCCTTGTGTTTTCGGGAAGAACTTTTACGGAGACTGGAATGGATGGTCTACTTGATTATCGAGAAAATGTATAAAAACAAAATGAACTTCTCTCTCGCACACTGCTACCGGTGAAATACTAGCAGTAGTTTTTAAACGATCAACATTATCCAATATCTTGGATATTCATTAGTAAACTACCTTTCGAAACATCTAATGAGCCGTCCTACGTCAGAATTGGTAAAGAATTACGAAATATTATTGAGAAAAATAAACTAAACGGGATTCTCGTTCTCGGAAATTAACAATTCATGTTTCACTTAATTAAATCTACACCGAGAGGAAAGATTTCATTGACTCCAAAGATACGGCTGGATTGATTTTTTTCATTGATTTCAATGAAATAGTGCATTTGAATTTCAAAAAGAACGTTTCATTGTTTTAAAGAGACGTTTTTATTGATTCATATATGAATCAATAAAATGTGATAACTAAATTTTTCACAGTGAAAGAAACGTGAGGTAAATGGCCCAGTTTGTGACGAAGTAAGGAAACCCTCTCACTTCTGCTCATGCAAAACCATAGGGTAAACGAGGACTTAACGAGCGTCGCAGTTTGTGACACCACCATTTACGAATTACTATTGGCTGTTTCTGGAATGGTGGGGGAAGCCGCCTATGCTAAAGAAGCGCGTCAGGAACTGGACCAGCGTCAGAAACAGGGCCGTTTACCTTAATCTCTAAATGTGATGCAGTGCGTAAAAACTTATTTTGTCGTCTTTTTGCCTTTCGGCTTTTGTTGACTTTTTCAGTCACCCGCTCTCTCATTTTATGACCGCTATGCACAATTTTGTTGCACTTAGTGAACCCGTTTAGGCGGCCTACAGCAATGTTGCGTTTTTATTTGTATTTTTTGTACCGTTAAATTAATTAAATTTTGCATGTTCACCGCTCTTCTGCCTGTAATATTTGTTTTTCAAGGGCTTGTCCCGTCTATTGTAAATAAATAAATAAATAAATTACTCCGACGGTGGGGGTAATGGCGTACATTGGCACATTTTTTTCAGACGAGGAAAATTTTATATTTTCGTTAGTATATTTAAAAAATCTTACCACTGCGGCAAGGAAGACATGTCAATCTGTGATTTTAAGTCTTCGGTTTTTCAAGTACTTGTTTTTTTGAGTATTTAATCTCGGTTAGGTGTTCGCTATTACACGGAAAAAAAGGCTTGGTTGGAACTACCAAGTGCTATGGTTATATATCCGCCAGGCAATTAATTGGTTAGACCGACCAATTTCTTGGTTAGGCTACCAATTTCTTGGTTGGTCTAACCAAGTCACTTGGTTAGCTTACCAAGTCACTTGGTTAGTCTAACCAAGAAATTGGTAGCCTAACCAAGAAATTGGTCGGTCTAACCAATTAATTGCCTGGCGCATATATAACCATAGCACTTGGTTGTTTCAACCAAACTTTTCTTTCCGTGTACCCCGCGTTCTCCCCTAGTCGACGGAATCGCTGTCTCTAAAGTAAAAAAGTTATATACAAAGTATATAAAAAATGTATATAGTTTTAAACATGGAATTGGGCATATATAGTCTATATACGCTCTGTATGCAATCTATATATAATTTATACACAAACCCAACTTCATAGGTGCTCTTATATATAAATTGCATATAGATTGTATATAGAGTTTATACCGACTATATATGCCCAATTCCATATGGCTGTTCGAAATCGTAGAAGACAATATCAATCGCATCGCCCGAAAAAAAAATTGGGATCGCGTGAAAAAAAAAGCTTTGGAAGATGCCTGGTTAATCTGACCTCGGTTAATCGGAATTCTACTGTACGACAATTTAACTATACAACAATTTGACTAGTGCGATACATTTTTAACTCATAATTTTTTTTCAGATTTAGAGAACTAGCAAGGCAAAGGTTGATATTGAATAGACATGTTGAAGTTGTACATAAATTTGTAGAAAATCCACTATTCTAATTTTAGAATACCATCGATTAAATGGTCGATGAACGTATCGCGATAATGATATTCCATGTTGGAAAAAGAGCGTCGCGACGTTCGAGAGTCTACGCAGGGTTGCCAGATTTGGCTACTTATCGACAAATTGGCTACTTCGAAGGCGTCTTTGGCGCCGAAATTATTAAATTGGCGCCTTGGCGATTTTTGGCTACTTTAGAATTTTCTTCCGTTATTTTTAATTTTCGTCAATTTTCACTGAAATCGAAGCCTCAAAACGCTAATCTACTTTCTCCTCTAAAAATATCTCAATGCATATCTCCACGTAGATGCTCATTAAGATTTTTTGATGTATTATGTTTACTAGGGTTGTCCATTTTGGCACAATATTTTTTTTTCTTACGCGGCTCCCCTCAAAACTTTTTTCTATTATGAAAAATAAATCCTTGTAAATCATTGATGAGATAAAAAAATATGTAGAGGTCGCGACGGAATTTTTAATTTTCTTGTTTTAATAAATTTTTTTACTGAAAATTCTCAGGTATATGTTCACATTTTTTGCATTACATGAATGTAGAGATTCTGGATATCACTGCGACAGTCCGTTTTTGTTTTACGGTAGTTTTGGAGTACGAAATAATTGCAACTGCAAAAAAATATGTGCTGTGAAAGTGAGAAATAGAGGGTGAGCAAATATTTTTAAATTAAATCCCAAACTTTGTCTGATAATATTCTACCTGTAAACCAAATTGAAGTTAGATATCTAAAGAATTATAGACCTTTGAAGATAAACAAAACTTTAAAAAAAATTATAAAATTATAATTATAAAATTATCTCAGTCAATCTCTATCTTTGTAATATGACGTATTTATCCCAGAAAAACTGTTATATAGAAACAAAAAAATTCTCGTAAAAAGAGCGAATGATAATCGTAAACATTTGAAGATATCAAACTATTATTGTTGTTATAGAGTGCCTCACAATATACTTAATTGTTTCCGTTATCTCCAGAATGTAATTTGTTAATCCTGTGGTCAAATGTTTGTCATTATCATTCACTGTTTTTACGAAAAATTTTCTGTGATAAATATATCACATCACTCCGGCAGCGGAGTTTGTAATTGTTTTTTAAGTTTGTTTTCGTTCCGACTTCCACAGTTTTGCAGATATCTCGCTGAAATTTAGTACACATGTAGACTATTATCGGACAAGGTTTGGGATTTAATTCGGCGTTAATCGGCTTAGTGATACAAATTTCATGGCATTTTGAATTTTTTGAAAATATTTGCTCATCCTCTAATTTACTCTTTCACAGCACACATTTTTCGTAGTTGCTATTATTTCGTACTCTTAAGCTACCGTACAACAATAACGGACTGTCGGAGTGATATCCAGTATCTTTACACGCGTGTAATGCAAAAAATGTAAAGATATACATGGGAATTTTCACTGAAAAAAATATTTAAAAGAAGAAAATTTAAAAATTCCGTCGCGTCCTCTACATATTTTCTTTATCACATCGATGATTTACGAGAAATTATTTTTCGTAATAGAAAACAGTTTTGGTGCCCCGTAAAAAAAAAAATATATCGTGCAAAAATGGACCACCCTAATGTTTACGTTAATTATCCGTTTATCATTTATGCGACGATATTTTGAGACATATTTTGGCACTTGTTACATGTATCTTCAACACTTCTCCTTCAGATGACTCTGTCTTCCGTCTTTTAATCCCGTGAACTAATGGTGATTTCTGATTGGCAAACTTGTTACATGTATCTTCAACACTTCTCCTTCAGATGACTCTGTCTTCCGTCTTTTAATCCCGTGAACTAATGGTGATTTCTGATTGGCAAGTTTCTATGCTAGTCGTATAAATTGTGCGCCAAATGTTTTGCATTATTCCAATGTAATATTTGAAAATACAAATTGAATTATATAAATTATAAAACCGGTGCGGTGGTCCAGTGGTCAGTGTACTGGCCTCTAGTCCAGAGCATCGGTAGGTCGCGGTTTCGATTCCCGGTGCCGTCGATTTTCGTCGAAAATATAAATACGGGCGCGATGAAGCTCCAGATGTATACATGAGACCCACACAGGTATTTCTACCTGTAGAGGTCACATGTATACAGCTGTAGTCCGTGTTTACGTTCTCGATGAAACGTGACGTAGCTCCTGCTCCGTGAGCGTATATCCGAGACCGGCTATATCGGCATAGGTTTTCCGCAGTTTTCCTATGCCCGTAGCAGAAATGCTATGGCGAATGCGATATAGAGGGGGAAGTCGGATGTGGCCGCATGGGGGCCTGGTTACTGAGCCGGACCAGACCCCCAGGGGGGGGACTGGCTACTGATCCGCGCCGACTCTGCGATAGGCGTAATGTCTCCAGGCGGGGGGAAATGCATATAAATTTTTTTTTTTTAAATTATATAAATTATCATACATTCAAGCTTCTTTTTTTCGTTTGTACCTACAAATCACAAGATTCACAGGGTTAATAAAAAAAATCCAAGATGGTGGCACCGAAATACAGTTATTTTGGCTGCTTAGAGATATACAGTGTGCGAATTTTGGCGTTTTTAGGAACCCTGTGAATTGGTTACTTTTGGCTACTTCCGCGACAGCTTTTGGCGACTCGAGGTAGGGGAGGGTGGAGTACAGTGTGTCACTATTTTCCTTATAATTTTTTATATTCATTAGAGTAGAGTTACGACTAAAAACCAATCATAATTGGTTTCTTTGAAACTTTGGGCATAGGAAAAAACTGCAATCAACAGTTACAAAGGGTCGAGGATATAAAAATAATTCAATCGAAAATAATTTCCGAAATGACACATTGTGCCCCACTAGTGGGGTATAGTGTGTCATTTAATGTAAAAAATGCGTGCAAGGTGAGTTCATAATACTTTTGCTTTGAAAACCGATTATTCACAATGCTGATAAATAGAAAACATGCGCACAGGGTGCCGCGCGAGCGATAATACCACCCATCCTGACCGATATGTGGGCTGCTCAGAAAGGTGAGGTGAGCTTTCACATTTTTGCAAAACGCGAAAAATTTCTGTTCCAGGAATACAAATCAGTAAGTATTTTTTATTTTCTTTCGCGGGCCATCGCCAAAATACGTGACAAGATTGTATTCCACCCTACATTCTGTGTAACGCTCGGTTGCTCATTGTACCCCAAGATCCAGGTGACACATTGTACCCCATTAGGCATCAACAAAGTTTTTAACGAAAAATAATTATTTATCGAACTAAATTTAACAAAACATGGTCACTGAGCAACGCAGCGATAATTGGACTATCATTTACGATCGAAAACTCAAGCAGGCTTGGAGAAAAAAACTGAGATATTACATTTTTACTGACGGCCCAAAAATTTAGTTTTGAAGGGTCCAAACCTATTTTATTTTCTAATAATAATTCATAACACTTGATCATTGTTTTGTCACGTAAACTGGAACTCAATTTGGCTCATTCCCCAACATAAAAAAAGGATGCAAAGTAGAACCTTGCACATTGCTTCCTCATTATTTTTCGCTTCTTACAAAGCTACCTCTATGAGGAAGTATGTTATTCAATTTTTGGTTTCCTCATAGAGGAAGCTTCGTAAAACACGAAAAATAATGAGGAAGCAATGTGCAAGGTTCTACTTTGCATCCTTTTTTAAATTAGATAAATATACATGTTGTGGATTCGCTTTTTCTATTTCGTTATTACGTTATTTCGTGATTATTAGAGCGTTTCCGAAAGTGAATGTGATAATGTATATTTTTAAAAATAATTCAACATTCCATAAAATCAAAAATTTCATACCGTTCGTCACTAAATTATACATATATTATGGCTGAATATTGTTTCATTTATATACTAAATTTGAGCTCGCTATCTTAAGTTTTGCAAAAGTTACAATAGAGCGATAATGTCAATTTTTTGAAAAATTCAAAACATCATAAAATTTTAACGGTTCAACCGATCTTAACCAAATTCAATAGCGATCACCGGCGTATGAAAGCTCACATTCATACCAATTTTAAGATCAATATCTCGAAAATTGAAAGAGTTATCGCGTAAACAGACATTTTTCAACAAATTAAAAAACGCGTAATAATTTAACGATGAAGGGGATTTTAACAAAAATCTGTATGAACGATGAGGCTTGATCCCTCTATCTATGGTCCAAATTTCAGCTTGATATCTCAAGGCATTCTCGAGTTATAAAGGTTTACATTTTTCGATCGTGTAACATACACACACACACATACAGACATTTTTTCTAAATCACTTTTCTCGACGTTTTGGCCTATTCTGAGTGTACTACCATGAAAAACTCGAAAAAAAAAAAATTTTCATGAAAACAAAGCTTCCTCTATAAGGAAGCAAAAACATTATTTATGCACGTTAAACCTCTGAGAATTTCCAAGTGGTTCACTGTGCCCCGTGAGACATTGTACCCCACTCTCCCCTAGGTCTGTGAATGTGGCAACCCTGAGTCTACGTTGAGCCGTAGCGAAGTTCCGATTAGGAATCTAATTCCAGCGGATTCTACTGACGTAATTTTTTTATTTATTACATCCACGATGACGATATAGTTGATGGATAGCGTCGAAGCTTGTGACGAGCATATAAAGCGGCCCCGAGAAGTCTATCGCACCATTGGTGGCTGAGGGGCCCGTTAGCCACGCGTATAACTCGAGAAGGGGCGGTCCATGAGCCTTTCCTTCCTTCCTTTTCTTCGAGCAGCCCCTTCTCATCCATTCTCGTGACTGCGTCGTTGTGGCTAACCGTACGAGCTTCCGTCCTCTCCGACAAATTCTCCGCTCAGACTTCGTTCCGATTTCCATGTTATTTTCCAGAGCTTATCAAATAATAATATAGTTTGTAGCAAATTGAGTCAGCAATGAAAATAGAGAGAATCTATCGGCGCAGCACATTATTCAATATACCTTGAGTTATTCCCATTTGATTACGAAACTGGAGCCAATTTTGCCACGAGTTTCCAACTCCGCTCTTTCAGCCTCTACTGCTCGAGTATATTTGCGGTCGTGCGTAAGTTTGCTGACAACTCTACGCGACTTGCGGTCTGTTTTACAGCGAGTAATGCATTGCAATTTTCTGTCTCAGCCTTAATGCTTTTCCTACGTTCTACAGGGCGATTCGAATAAGTGACGAAATCTATTTGACTATAACTCCAGATGTCCAAGATATAACAGACTGTGTATTGAAATTAAAGGTTTTTTACATCCACGCTGAGACAAATTGCGAAAGTGATGACAACTACAAAGTGACAGCTATTCAATTTTAATCCATCCAACTATTTTTTTCTAGTTACGGTAACTGAAAAATCGTTTTAACGATACTATTATAGTTGCGACGACTATTTTATGGTTATCGTAACTTTGAAAAAATAGTCGCATAGACTTAAAATGGTTTTCTATTACTTTATAGTTACCGATGACAGAATTTTCTCTGAATGCAGATTCCGACCGTTTACGGCTATTACGTCTATTATTACAAAATAAACGCTGATAAGGCTAATTGAATTTTGCAGAAAATGTAAACACCGGACTACATTTTTCTGGCGAGTGTGAATTTGCAGCAGAAGCCGAATCCGATTTAACGCTCCAAATTTCTATTCGCTTTAAAGCGAGTGTCACAATCGTCCACTGATAGAAAAAAAAGATACTGGTAACTATAAATTTATAGTGAAATACAACCTCAGCTATTTACAAAAAGTTATCTGTACTAATTATTTACAGTTAATGCAACAGTTAATAATAGTCATCGTAACAAAAAGTATATTGTTTTTTTAAATTTAGCGATAGATGCGACGTACTATTCATAGAAAACATCATCACAAACATAGTATTCTTTGAGAAATTATTTAACAATTTTGAAATTGTCATTGAAAGCATAATAATAACGTTGCACTAACTATAAAAAAAATAGCTAAGGTTGTATTTCACTATATGTTCACTGTTAAAGTAACTAGGACATTATGTTAAGCCAACTGTAGAATTAGTTGCAGTAACTATAACGTAGTTAATTTAACCAATAAATCAGTTAAAATAACTATTTAAATTGTTGCATAGACTACAAATCTACAGTTATGGCTTAATAGTTGCCTAAACTATCGCGATTTCTCTCAGTGTCCGAATTAATGAAAGCTTTTCCAACGTGTATTCTACTAAATTTTCATTCGCAAGGTGTGAAAATGGGGATATTACCAAAACATCCATTATCGCATGCGAGTGAAGTACAGTAGAACCTCGTTTATCCGGCCTTCGATTATCCGAGGCTCCGCGTTATCCGAGCCACCGGAAATTTCCGAGCATTCCGCGTTAACCGAGGTGTACGCTCGGATAATACGGAAAAACTCGGATAAAGCTATTCCTCATTATATGCATTGTCCATGGTTTCCGTATTATCCGAGTTTTCGGCTATCCGAGGTACGTCCTCCCCACATTACCTCGGATAAACGAGGTTCTACTGTAATAGTATATTATGCTGCAAGGGAGGGAAGTGCCTAATTTTTGTCAACGGTAAAATTTGTTGAAATCATCCGAGGTGGAAATTACAGTCCCTCCCGTGTAGTATACGATATTTCTTTGTACTTGCAACAGAGAAACAAAAATTACCAATTTTTAACCAATGACGAGTACTCAAATGCAGAACCCAAGGTTTTCATAGCTCCCGCAGAACAGAGAAGATTACGCATGCGTACGAGTCAGAGGATAAAAATGAAATTTTGCGTCCGCAATATGCGCATGTAATGAGGTTATTTTAGCGAAATCGGGGGAAAAAAAATGTACACTGGGGCTACATGGCATCTGAAAATACTCTTATTTTCTGGGAAACGTTGGAAACGAGATGTTGAATTTAAAGCCAAACTTGCTTCAGCTTCATTTTGGGAATTAATTGCGTGTCCTATTATTATATCCTTCATTGTCTGAATTTTATATTATTTTAGAATAAATGGAATCAAGTTGTCGTTAGAACAATAATCCAATGACACTAATTTCAGGCAAAAGACAAGTCCATTTTTTGTAATTGACAGAAAAAACAAATCGCATGTTTGGATTATTTCTGATCGGTTGTGTGTTTACACTATGCGAATAAATCTGTAGATACGAATACAATAATTTGTAAAACTTCTATTTTTTCATTATACTTATCTTACAATTTCTATTGAAAAAAAAGTATCCCGCTATTTTTGATAATCGAACCTAGTGTTTTTTTCAACAGAATCAAAACACTGTCACCATTTAATGGGTCATTGACAACACGTATATATTTTTCCCAGCAGAAAAGAAGTTCGCAAGCTTTATTTTATATAAAGAGTCGCGGTAGCGACTCGACGCCAAGTTAAAAAAGAAAATTAATTATGTCTATCTGTAAACATAGCAAATGAAAGAAAACGGCTTTTAGGATATATCCCCGGATCAATCATTAGCCAGTGAAACGGCGTCCACTGATTTTCATTCGCTCCGTATAGATAGTCCGAAAATTTTTCCATAGAATTTCCTGACTGTTGTAGTCCCGGTTGAAGAAGATTATGTAATAACGACCACCGAGCGATAGTCAGGTGATCCGCTGGTAAATTCGCGTAACACCAGGCCGCAAATCTCTGCTACGTGACGAATTCCTGAACGAATGGGTTTTGTTTGAGAGCCCGGACTGATGCATAGGCGGCTGCGACCAAACTGTGGAAGAGGTGGTCGACTACAACCACTGGTGGTGGTGGTGGAGGCTCGTGCTAGTACAAACGTTGCAGTATAGACATCCAGTGCGCTGATCCGGTTAGCTGATGCTGTTCTGCTGGGAAACTACAGCCGTCTAGCATAAACAACGTCGCTCGCATTTATCCATAGATATACAAGTATACAACAATACCTCTCGAGTACGTTATGCTTGAACCTTGGGTATGAAGTTCACTGGCTGAAGAATAAAGGAGATTCATGCAGCGTTAAAGGCAAAAAAGAATTGAAACATTATCAAAGCGAGGCAGCGAGCCTGTTTGCAAGTCAAGAGTCAGTCTCGCACGTTCCTCAATTATAGGAGTAAATATGAGATGATAAACTGATTGGCACTTCGATCATTGACGGAAATCATCCCAGAGAAATCTGTTCCATTCATGTATTTTAACCAATATTAATTCATGTATTTTAATCAAATATGAGAAATATGGACTATTTGAAGTAAATTAAATTTTATTTGAATCAAATTAATTTTATTAAAAATTAATATGATTTATTTATATGCGATAAATCCTGTTTCGTAGAAATAAAATCGTATTAGGCCAGACATTTAAAAAATTTCTTCTTCAAATGCTAAAAAATCGGATCTTATTTTGATCAAATAGAATTTATTTAATTTATAATTAATTTACGTATTTTAAGTAAGTTTTGTTTGATCGAAATAACATTTTATTGACTCTAATTAATTCTAAATAATCATTAAATAGGGATTGTTGTAATTTTTTGTTGTTTTTTCATTGGGCTACTGCAGCTAATACGTTAATATACCACTATTACCCGTAAAAATACCAGTTTTGGATACTACCAATGATTTTAAGCGTTTTTCGTGGCTTCCACGACTAGTGATGCGGACGAGCGAGAAAAAGTCGAGATCAAGACTAAGTCACAGAATTTGATAGCTTGATTCTCATTTCAATTTGAGATTATCGACATACCAAGACTTTTCTCTCATTCTCGTCTTGAATTTCTCTCGAAATTTCAACTTGACAGCCGGAAATTGTTTTTCTTTCTTTCCATATTAACTTCCCTTTTGTAAAATTATTTTCGATGATATTAATGTTTCAGAAAATGGATAACGCTGAGAAGAATATAGTAAATTGTGAAATTATTTATATCAACCATCTAGTGCTGTTATTTGTAAGATATTATGTACTCTTTGCACCAAAAGTCGATTTATTTCTTTGTGATGACGCGGTCGTTGAAATTTGTGGTATGTACAAAAAGTGAGCAAATAAACGTTGTTGATCATAATGAATATATACGTTTCATATATGATTATTATTTTTATGTTGTCGACCGTGAAAAAAAGAAACTTCAAGAACAATGTAACAAAGAATTTTTTAGTAATTTTTGCATTCGCCTAATGCACCGAAAAAAAATGCTGAGAAAATCCAAAGTTCAAATCTTCTTGAAGGATCAACTTTTTCACTTTTAGTAATCTCAAAAAACGAGGTTTGATCAGAAAATCATTCTTAAAGTCCTTTGATTACCTATATGAAAAAATGATTAAACATAAACGTGTGGCAGTTATAAAACTGATCGGATGCATATTATAGATTTTTTAATTACGCCATTCGATACGTAACTTTAAAAAAGTATTTTAAAAAATTTTTTTAAATGAAATATGGTGCATTTGAGGGTCTAACCAATCGTTCAAAAAGATTGAGGATCGGACGCAGGTCGAATCGCGATGGAATGCCTCATGTCTATTAAAAAAAAATCCTAATTCCAATTCGACGGTCGAAGAGAGTTGCAGTGCTGTGAGAAAAGAGCTCCTGCTTTCTTGACTCGCGCGTGGCATCGATTTCTCTGTATAGTTAGCGCGTCAAGTTATAATGTTATGGCTCGGCCGAGTTGCTGATATCGCATAAACGAATTCCGTAAACAGAAAAGTATAAGTATGTATAATATAAGTATGATATTATGTGTGCATGAGCAATATATTACTTTGCTCATTCGAAACAAAGGTTCATTTTTCTTTTTTCACTGTTGTACGACTAGACACAAATGCTCCGGCTATCGCAGCTGCAAGTTTGGATTTCCCGTGAGTGTCGCTGTTAATGATTTTTATGACGCTCGTCGATAACACAATGCTTTGTCTCTTGGAAAAAAAGAGAAAATAAACAAACCAAGGAAGCATAAAAAAGTCAGTGCAAAAACTTCCTGATCGCAACTGGACAAATACAACACACACACACACTGTGAAAAAAACTATATTGCGTAAATATTTAACCAACAAAATAAAAATTGGTGGAATTAAAGTGATTGATACAAGGAAATTCTTGTAGGATTGCAATACACTTTTTTCCGTATTAATTAGATTTTTTAAATACGAACAAAAGTAAAGTATTCGTGTGAATATTTTATCAATATTCAATTAAGAAATTATTTATCGAACGATAATAAGCAAACGTAATTCTTACTATTTTTACAACAATTTTTTGTCCTTTTGAAGCGGATAATACAATTCGCTTTACAATTATTATTTTATAATAATAACATATATTTACATAAATTTATAATGCAATGTGTAAACTTTTTAACGGATAAAAAACTATTAATTTTCAATAAAATGTTACGGTAACCTTTTTGAAAAAAATAAATAAACAAGTGGAAAAATATAATTGGTGCATTAAGAAAGTAATGGAAAGGCCGTACTCTTCCATTCTTTCCACTATATTTCTTCCAATATTTTATCGAAAAACAGTACATTACGATACGAGTGCGAAATCGTATATTACACTACAAGGGCAGAAAGTTGAGATTCCTGCCCTTGTAGTGTAATATACTATTTCTGACGAGTGTGAATTTGCAGCACGAGCCGAAGGCGAGCGTTGTAATCATACGAGTTAAGAAAACGTTTTTCGCATGAGTATCGTACAAAATTTTATTTCACGAGGTGTGTAAACGACGTTTGACGCACGCGAAGCATGCGTAAAACCGCGTTCTACGCACTGAGTGAAATAAAAGTATTTTTTGGAACTTTTCGAATGCTTACACATAATTCTATAATCACTACAGTCTATTATTACGAAATCATAATCAGTTGTGCCTACCAATCTTTCTTGGTAACATTTTTTACCAAGTTTTGGTAGTTCTAACCACGCTTTTTCTCAGCGTAGCTTTTTTATTAATTAGATTAATATTTATTAATATTTATTTATTATTAATCTAATTAAAATAATTAATTAATAATCTATTAGATTAATATTTTTCTATAACTCTCATAATTTTTCAAAATAAAAGTTTTCTGCGTTTCCAGTGTAATGAGACTTGCAATCATTAAAAAAAATATCTTCATCATTTTCACTATATTCTCTGCCCTGCCTCTGTATATTTCCATTTAAAAAATATTAAATCATTGCAAGTAAAGTTTCATATATTCCTGCAGCTTTCTTAATCTATTAACAGACATTATAACTCTGCTTCTTAAGCAACAAAACCGCGTCTCGAACCGAGCTATTGCTTTAACCGGTGCGGGTGGTGCCCTCATTGAACTCTCGATTTCGATATGAGATCCAGAGCCGGCCAGTCACGATTTCCGAACGACACGAAAACCGGATGAGAAACGAGACGGGGCACGGTCGCACGCCGGGGGCCCCCAACGCGTAGATACACCACCAATACTATCTCTACAGTATCACCTACCATTGGAAATTTTATTCATACTCGAAAACACTTGCAAAAAGTAGCAAAGTACACGGAAAGAAAAAAGTAGTTGTAAAAACTGATTTATCGGTCACAACCAGAGATGTAAAATGACTGTCATTTTCGACTTGTGTCAGTGACGCGTCATTATGACCGTCACGTGACGTCATTTTCAATATGGCCGATTTTTCTAAGTAAAAATTACCGTCATGTTCATTTCCGTCATGTCACATAACCGTCATTTTCAGTCACGTAATGTGACATGACCAACATGACGTGCATCTATATAGATGTAAAATAACGGTCACGATATTTTTTGTCATTTTTTCCGTCACGATGTGTTCATGCGCACCTTATTTTTCGGATCTTAGTCATTATTGTCATGTTCGTCATTTTAACACTCGTCATGTGTTAACGACGGTTCTGTGACAGTCACGTTTCGGCTTTACATCACTGGTCCCGAGCTATATAAAGTTAGCCATGCAACATTTAATAAAAAAAACTTACTCTTTTATTAATCGAATGGTGGTCGAATGTTGGTGATTGTTGGCCTAATTTCACACATTTTTCACACAATTTCATACATTTTTTTTTTTCAATCGCTTCAAACTAAGTTTACTCGTTGGGGAAACGTTTGGGGGTCACAAATAACATATTTAAAACGTTTGGTGTCAATGGTTTGATTATAATCGTTAAATAAAAAATATTACCGTCAAGTTAGCCAAAATTAGTCCAAATTTTTTCTTCAAAGTTTTGAAAGTTTTTTTCTTTTTTTCCATTTGGCAACAAAATTAGGGGCCACCAAACGTTTCAAATATGTTATTTGTGACCCCCGAACGAATCCCTATCGATTAAACCTAGTTTGAAGCGATTTGGAAAAAAAAAAAGAAAAAAATGTATGGCTAACTTGACGGTATTTTTATTTATTTAACGATTATCAATAAACCATTGATCACCAAACGTTGAAATTAGACCAACATTCACCAACATTCGACCACCAATCAATTAGAAAAAGACTAAGTTTTTTTATTAAATGTTGCATGGCTAACTTTATATAGCTCTGGTCCCGACAACCAATCGAAATAGTTAGAATAGCGCCATCTACGCAGTCGGGTGAAGGTACTATAACCTCGTTGGTAGAGTATCGATAGTAACAAAGACCAGCTGAGATCATAACCTCAACTCATCGATTGGTTGGCGTAACGAATCATTTGGATTGGATAGCAGCCGTGATAGTTGCAGGAACCAAGTTGTTGGTCATACGTAGTACTATTTTTGCTACCAATCGAAAAAGGTTGAGACTACGATTCCGATTTAGTTTCAGAAACTAACACGCAGCAGAACATATGCTGGAATTGGTAGCCAGAGCTACTTTTTTCTTTACGTGTAGAACCTTGCACATTATATAGCTGCACCATAACATTAACCTTTTGAACTATATATTTTCCTTTCCGAAATGAAAAAACTCATTTTCTATTGTCAGAAAATAGTTAAAAACATTTAAATCTGAACGAAAATAGGCGAACCGCTCAGTGGCACACTGTAACGCAAAGGGTTAAACAATTGATTACCAATTGTGACCGATTTTGTACCTTTTCTTCGATATTGTACTGCTTTCCGCGTGCTCAAAGCAATTAAAAGTGTATACGGAGAGAAAAATATACGAATAATCTGTATATTCGTGTAGCACTTGATATATATTTCGGCAGTTTGACGATTTTTCCCATAGGAGTCGTTCATAAATGACGTCACCACACAAGGATGGAGGGGGGGGTCCCGAAAAGTGACGTTTTGTGTCGATAGAGAAGGGGGGGGGGGAGTCACAATTGTGACGTCACGCATTTTTCTTTTTTCTTACAACCTTTCGCAAAATTTTGCTATCTCTTGGGGAAATTTTTTTTATTTCGATTTCACTGTAACGAAATGATCTCTTCCGATTATTTCATTTGTAACCTTCGTTTTCACTAGTCTTGGTGCATTTTTAGTCAACGAACAGAGTATTTACGTTTTTGTTAAACCGGTGTATGAAAAGTTACATTATTGTTTTTTGGTAATACAAAAATTGAAATTATTTTAAGTTTATGGGGGGGAAGGGTCAGGCGAGATCGCATGATGTCACGTTTGGGAGGAGGTCCTTGCAATTGTGACGATAAGTGACCAATGGGGGGGGGGGGGTCCAAAAAGATGAAATCGGTGGTGACGTCATTTATGTACGGCCCCAAAGATAAAAATTAATGAGGAAGGAGTGTGCAAAGTTCTGCTTTGCAACCTTCTTTTATATATAAAATAAAGCGCAAAATATAGAGAAGTATGAGATGCGTTGTATAGCGTTGTACAGCAGCGTAAATAGTACAGCGCCTAGTAAATCTTTGTACGTGTCTGGAAAAAAAAAGCCATTTTTCCACTTTGGATCCCGATTACTATACGAATCTGGGAATGAGTACTATATATTTCTCACGGTGTAGTGTATGGTCTAAGCTTAGTTCTTTACCTTCTGCGTTTCGTTTGAGGCGAATCATTTTGCTGCTGTATGTGGTGAGGCGATAGATTGGTCCCGTAAGAGAGTGGCTGACTTCCGGGAGGGCCTGACGGTCCCCCGGGGGCCTGACACTGCGGCGGTTGCGGAGGGAGAGGCAACGGGGGCGGCGGACCCAATTGGTAGACTACCGATGCTCCCGATGGTGGCACGTAATGCGACGGGCCCGGCGGCCCGTGGCTCAAGCCCACCCCATAGCCCGAGCTCCCCGTGCCGCCCCCGTACATACCGCTGCCCCCAGGATACTCTATCTTGCCAAATAATCTTCCTTTTATTATTTATTCTTCTGTTTCTTTAACTTGACAAAAACCAAAACAATATCTTTATAGATCCTTTCTTCTTTCTTCTTTCGAATCGATAATCTTGATAAACTCACTAATTCACGGTACACAAGCGGAGCTTCTTACACTTTCACGAGTCAACGATGAATTTAACGACGATCGGACATATTTCGACACGCACGCACAAAGTACGTAGACATATCTTGGTATCGGCTCGGCTATTTCGTTCTCAACGATTGCCACGACGATTTCGGTTGCGTTTTGGAAAGTTGGCAGGTATCGTCCCCAATTGCTACCGGGGGACACTTTCTCGCCTTCGAACCGTGAGTTTGGGTGTGACGAGGGCAACACTTGCCAAGTTTAATCATTCGGACCGAGGACGATCTATCGATGGATATTTTAAATACTGAAAATTCTATATATGCGATGTGAGGCTCTTAAAACTTTAATCTTCATTCTGAAGCTTTTGTAAGGTTGTTGTAAGGTTCCTTCGTAACTCTTTGTCGTTTCGAAAATCCGTTTTGAATAGATTCCATCTTTATTTCGATATATTATTGGGATTTATTTTCTGCAATATAGTCTTTGAATTCTAGTTAAGCAGTTTCCTTTTCGCGCCTTTTTGACGCTTAGAAAATCTTCCGGAGTCCATTTCAATTGTTGATTGAATTTACTAGAATTTAGTTTGTACAACTTCAGGTATTTGTTATATAAATAAAGAACTTCTTGTGATCGCAGTTCTTTGCTTTTGTCACCGTTATAAGCTTACAAAACTTGCCGCTTTGTAACTCTTTGCCGTTTAGAAAATATTTTCAGAGTAAATTTCATTTGTATCCTGTGAATTTTTTTTTCTTCAATTATCTTTCCAGAATTCTGAATAGTTGAAGAACTTTCTGTGTTATATTTGCCTCTAGCAGGCTCTAGCTAAAGCTTTTCATAGCTCTTTGCTGTTGAAAAAAACCTTTTCGTTTTCATTATTTTCGAAAACATTGCTATCCATTTTCCAGACGTCCAGGTGTCGCGGTTCAACAATTTAAAACTACAATCCGTCGGTACCGAGGCACAATTGTATGTGCAGCGCCCAAGTCACTCGCGCAACACAAATTTTCGCCAAGAACAATCTAGCACTATGATGAAACTGTTGTTGAACCACGTTGAAAATTGCCAAACAATATAAAAACGACGCTAATAGACACTACTTCTCGAAACTGTACTTCAGTATTTCATGAAAAACTGTGAAGTACGTGGAAATAATAGTTAAAAACGCGTTTGTAATAAACGCGCGAGCTCGGACCGACTATCGTCGACTCGTCACCACCCACGACTCGCCACTGACTGATTCCTCCATACAGCGGCATATAATGCCGGAGCCTATCTCTTCTCCCACCACAACGGTGAATGAACCAGCCAACGATCCAAGGAATTCTTCAATTCAATGAATAGCAAATGGGGGATTTTTATAAAAATAATTTTCTCGCTCAATCAAATTGTAACTTTTAAAAATAGTTTCACCAAAGGGAAGAAAATAGTCGGAGACTCGAGGAAGAAAACACGTGCAATGTCGGGGGCCACTCTTGGAGACTTCAATGCTTCTCGCGACAACGGGCGAGCAATAGTCCTCGGGATTCTCTCGCCATCTCGCTTCTTCTTTCTTCGCACTTCTCTTTCTCCTCTTCGTATTTTCCCCCTTGAAGAGTCGACTACCTGGCTCGTCGTCAACGCGAGCGTCTGTACGCTGCGCTATGCACTTTACGACTGGCTCGACACCTCCGGGTCTCGGATCCCAACAGGACAGGTTCATCGGCGAAACAATCGGAGACAATATCTTCTAGCTTTGAGAAACGTCCTCTGCGCCGTTTGCGTACCTATGACTCTGAGGGATTACAGAATTCGAGGAGTGAACTAGAGAATGGGTCTCTGAAAAATTATCATAATGTGTAGCGGAGAAATGGTCGGGGGTCAAAGTCATTTGTTACTTCTACAAATAGAAAATTTGCATAATCTATTGTTAAATTTCGATAGATTTATGGCACTACTTTTTTTCAAAATAAGACAGAAATGATAAAAACTTTTGATTGAAATGAGAGGACAAACATTTTATTTCACACATTTTTTTGTTAGTATTTTTGGACTATTATTTACGGAAAATGGTATTAAGGAAACTTCAACTATACACTGTTGGAAAAGATTGGAAGTTTTTAATCATAAACTCGTCATCGAAATTTAATATACAATTGTGGTATAAAATTCACGTACTTTTCCAGTAAAATTAAAGCAAATTATTAAAATTCAAGTAAATTATTGAATGTGCTGTACCATACATTAATTTTACATTACACTTGTATACTAAATTTAACATACTAGTTTATGAATAAAAACTTCGAGTAAAAGTACACTAAATTTCACGTAGATTTTTTTACAGTGTATTCTGAGTGTTTCTCACTCCTACCGCCATAAACGTCATTCGTTCTGTCACCCTCGCACTCATACAGGTTTCACATTTCTTTAAATGTTTCGACATGCTTAAGGGATTTCAACATCAAACGTATTTAATTTCTTTTACCTTATAATTAACTTTAAAATTTAACCATCGATTTAAGCCATTAGTGCCATTAAACTTGGCGAAATTACCGAAGTTATATCTATTTCTACGTATTAAGGTCGAGCACAGTCTCGAAACTATATTTTCCGATTTTCCGACTTGGTTGCATGTAAACTTCATAAACTGCCGATGAGATTGATATGAAATTTGGACGTAATTGTCTTAGATTATCCGAAATCTGGCATACGTTTTTTTGCAAGAAGTTCATTAATTTTTTTTCTCTTAATTTTATTTTTTATTAAATTTCCGAGAAAAAAACAATTATTTTTTTTGATATTCTGTACCTACAATCTATCCAATTTTCACCATCATGTGAAAATTTTACATTCACCAGTTTTCTATGAATTAATCAAAATTCCATGACGTTTCTCTGATTTCTGTGTGCTAAAACCCACAACATTAAGGTAGTTATGTCAGGAAGGCAAATTAAACATGATATTCATGAACTTTTTGCCTATTACAGTTGAACTATTCAGTTCTACTTCTCCAAAATTTGGCTGTTTCTTAACGACAAATTGAATAAATATTGAATACTTGAAAATCAATTTTTTTACACGGGGCTTACAGGAGTGCTAGCAAAATTAATCTTTCAATCTAGAATTAACATACTCAGATCAACGATAGAGAAAAGATTAAAAATACCGTGAATTCGAAAATTATTGAAGTTAAATGAAAAGAAAATTATTAAAGTTAAATGAAGTCACGGGACACATGTTAACGTAAAATAATATTAAAGTGCACGATTCCAGACGGGATAACGTTACCTAATCTAGCTATCGTCTGATTTTCAAGATGTCATGGTAAAAACAAAGTCAAATGCACACTGAAAAAATAATTTACTTGCAAATAATTGTGTCAATCTCATTACAACAATTTTCACAAATTCTCAATTATTTTTGTTATTATCATTGTCACAGTAAAGATGCAATATATAATAAATTTTCTATGTCATATAGATAAACATGAACATCCTTTATTCTCCACAGCTCATTTCTATCAGTTTAAAAATATTTTATTTTCAAAATAGTACAGAATAATTTATAAACCTTTGCAATAACAAATCATTAGACAAATAAATTGCATATTAATATTTTGATGTCTAAAGACACAAGCACAAAAATTATACCAAAAAATATAGTAACAGACACTTGATTGTCTAAAATTCTGAAAATGTGTATACAGATATAATTCAACGATATATTGTGGAATACTATCAATTATCACAAGATTCAATGCATACGACTAAATACACTGGAATTTGTTAATACAAAGAGCATATAAAATTAGTTTGAGATTAAAATTTGGCGTTTGTGGCGGCTTGATTAATTAATTATTATTAATTAAGCACAGTTAATATTTATAAAAACTTGCATCAGTGAAATTTGAATTGGGCTTTGGTTTTGCGTGCTTTGAATCTCATTGTCCGAGACTCACAATGCGCTGCACAAAATTCCAACATTAAAAATTGACTGTGAATAGTTGCGTACATTGAAAAATTAATATAAAGTAACAAACTTACCCTATACTTCCAGCGCTGCGCTTTTGTGCCATTTTGGTTGGGTCGGACCCTGCAAATGATGCAGAAAGATATTAGTCACTAAAAATGATAGACTCATAGCAACAAATGAGCATTATTTAGCCGTTGACTGTTTGGTCAGATAATTTAACGAATTGCACTTTTTTTTTTTTCTTTACGATCTGGAACGAGATAAGAGACACCGACATACGCGCGCTCGCATAACAATGCACTGCAGTCTTTACTCGGGAGTCATTGAAAGTTCGTGAATCGATCAAACTCGCTAATATAAAAGTTCTACATGTTGACGAAAATAATTTAGTGTGCTCATAAATAGAAAGCCTCATGCGTTAAAATGGCAAGAGCGTTGCACTCCAATTAAAAAATTCTCCCAACGTCAACGTCAAACTTCGTAACTGAGAATTCGACGTTTACCTGGCATGGAATGGGCGATCGACATTTCGATAGTAAACATTCAGATTAAATTTTATTCCCTTACACCTGTCAGACACGATTATAGTAGAAACCACGTCGCACACGGACTCTCAACAGAAATAACTTTTTTTTTTTCTTTCTCTCACTTATCCGCGCTCCACTTATAATAGAAACTGGGTGTTTACAATGTATTGGTTACGCCATTTTGAAGTTTTACGCTCGGATTACATTCGGCCATCGAAAGCGAGTACGACGGAATGAGAATGAACGTGGTGCGACGCGCGGCGGTTTTGAACTTGAAGTTCAGGAGCGAAGCATACTTGGGGCGATTTTACGTACAACACCCAATAGCAACAACTATTTCAAAAGAAGGGACTTTAGCAAGCAGCTGATTGGCTGTCTCTTCTGTCGCGTCACTTGCTGCTCCGCTCTCTTGGAATTATTCACCCTTATATTTCTTGCTAACATATAGGTACCCGAATGCGAAACCTCTATTCTGACTTAAGGTAGTTCTGTCGGTACGCCGGAGTCATAAATCTCAGAGTCAATGTGACCTTAAAAATAATCATACGCATCACTTTGACTGCCTCAATAATAATATCAAAAATAATCGAGAATCCTTCGAAATTGTCATAATCAGATTAAAACGATTATTTGTAAATAGTTGATATGTTTAGGACGGATTTGACTTCATTTTTACGATAATTAGGTTAGGAAACGCCATTTTGCCCGGTATCGTGCACTTTGATCTTGGTTCATTTAAACATTATTCCGGAGACTTCACCTTTTTTCATGATGCATCAATTCCTGACTGATTTGCGAATCCGTAGTACTTTTTATTTTTTCTCTATCTTTGATCTAAGTATGTTAATTTTCGATTTAAAGATCAATTTTTCCAGTCCTCCCGTAAGCGCCGTGTAAAAAGATCAATTTTCAAGTTTTAATTGTTCATTCAAATACTCGGTAAAAGCCTTTAAGATTTTGGGCAAGTAAAATTGAATAGCTAAATTACAACATGTCAAAAATTGATGCATATGAGTTTGGATTGCCTTCACGACAGAACTACCTTAACACCATTTTTAGGCGAAATCTTTCCCACAGTATTGAGTATTGCGAATGATGCACTATCATATGTTATACTCTCATGCAGAGGCCCTGCATTCGACGTCTTGGTTACAGGTCTGTCTTTTTTTTATTGAGATAGAAAAATATACAGGGTGAACTTTGGGAATTCGTAATTTCCATTAACGTGATGTTCTACACGTTTTTGTCGTTCTCTCTCGCTCCACTGCGACTACCAATGGCGGTTTCTCTCTCGCGCACTCACAACGACTCAGTCGGTATGGCACATCACCTTAAGATGATGTGCTACATGTCGTCTGTCTCTCCCAGATCGCCATAAGTGCGAGAGTGATAGCTGAATTTCCCCAAAGTGTTATTCTTCGCCACGGTTGATTTTTCGAATAAAAGTCAAGATGTACTGACTGCAGACTGCCAAGACGCAGTCAGTACTTCTCGTCTTTTTCCTGAAACATCAATTGTAACTAAGAACAACGCTTTACAGTTTTTGTTACCGACCGAACATTATAGCACATCATCTTATGCCCAAATTTTCCTCTTACTACAGGTCTTTTTTTTTAATGATTAACGAATCAAGAACATTACAGGTCTGTCGATGCCATGTTGACACTTAGCGACATCAATCGGTGACTATCATTACCTTTGTAAAAAATAAGTATCTGCATAACTCCTCGCTTCCAACAATTCGAACCTTATATTTTGCGTTGGTACGTTCTAAGTTGATGTATGCTTCGGTCATCTGGACGCCATACTATAATGTCCACTCTAAAAACCTTGAAACGGTTCAGCATAAGTTCTTGAGACTGATTGCGTATAGGTTTGGTGTTCCAATGTCTTACGATAACCACGATTACAGTCAAGTAGCTTTGAGCTCCAATATACCATCTCTGGCTTCGGTAAGAACACTGAATGATGCTTGTTTTCTTTTTAAAATCCTGAATGGAATCGTGGTATCGGCGGCACTGTAGGGTTAATAAACCTTCGTATTCCTCAGCGATCGTTAAGGTAGTTCTGTCGGTACGCCGGAGTCATAAATCTCAGAGTCTATATGACATTAAAATATAATCATACGCATCGCTTTGATTGCCTAAATAATAATATTGAAAAAAAATCGAGAATCCTTCGAAATTGTCGTAATCGAATTAAAACGATTATTTGTAAATAGTTGATATGTTTAGTGCGGATTTGACTTAATTTTTACGATAACTAGGTTAGGAAACGTCATTTGGCCCGGTATCATGCACTTTGACCTTGGTTCAATTAAACATTATTCCGGAGACTTCACCTTTTTTCATGATGCATCAATTCCTGAATGATTTGTAAATCCGTAATACTTTTTATTTTGTCTCTATCTTTGATCTAAGTACGTTGATTTTCGATTTAAAGATCAACTTTTCCAGCCTTCCCGTGAGCGCCGTGTAAAAAGATCGATTTTGAAGTTTTAATTGTTCATTCAAATACTCGGTAAAAGCCTTCAAGATTTTGTGCAAGTAAAATTGAATAGCTAAATTAAAACATGTCAAAAATTCATGCATATGAGTTTGGATTGCATTCACGACGGAACTACCTTAAGAAATGCACCAAATACGCTATTTTATGAACATCCTCACACCTCGGTAAATGCTTCAAGCTCGACGATATCGCGGTTGGTTGCTTTGGGAAATAGCCTTTCGACGTTACGGTTTACGGGACAGAGTCTCAATATTTTCTATAATAATGCGAGAGATTTGATACTCCGATTTAAATAGCTCAAAGGCCTACCTATAATATTATAAATTGTTTCAGTATTTATTTTTATCTTTATCATTTATCTTAAATCTTTATAATTTTTTATCGATTAATGTTATGTCTATATAGATGCGCGTCTTTACAACGCCCACCACAAAATGTATATGAATATGTAAAAGGAGCAATCCGTTAATAATAAAACAATACAATAACCGATCGCTCCGGCATAACCACCTAGCGGTCGGTACTTGATCACAATTTAGATGAGGAAGGTAAGAAAATGAGTTTTCCTGAAATCGTCGTTTTGTTGGAAGATTCAAAAAGCCGTTTGGTACAGAGCCAAGACACATATCGTTTCTCGTTCGTCATTACTGTGATACGTATTCAACTCGTCTTAATTTGGAAATTGCATTAAAAACTGACGTACAGTCGTTTAACGGAATCGTATTGAGAACCAGGAGGATTTCGCCCCTAGACCCCGCCCGAAAGTGTCCAAAATTCACACTAAAGCATCATTAATGATGTGATGCGAAAACTGTAATCCCATATTTCTCCGCCATCGTTGATCTTTTGGATAAAAGATGAGAAAGTCGTTCTCTGCCTAACAATTCTACAGGACAACGTTTTCGTCTTTTATCCAAAAGATCAACGATGGCGGAGAAATATGGGATTACAAGATTAGTTCTATCTCCCTCGCACTCATTGAGCTTCCACATCACCTTCAACAAATTGTGCCGATGCGCCGTTGCAGTCATAAAAATATCGTCAATTTTATGACATACGGAAAAAACAAATAGTATGTCACTCGGTGAGAATCACGCACTTTCCCCTTGTAGCATGTTGTACTATTTCAATTTCCTAATAGGAAAAAGCACAGTATTATTATTATTATTATTATCTTTATCATTATTATTTACAAAACCTGGTACACAGAAATTTAATTATTCGTCTTCATCGACATAATTTTCGAAGCCCACAACGGGCCATTTGGATAAATGTTCCTTCAAAACGCTGGGAAACAACGATAGTACTTTAAAACATTTGCCCATTTTATCCTCGTCCATAATCATGTGAAAGCCCGATTCGATGTCTTTCCGCTGCTCGTCGGAAGCATTTTTCAATAGAATCTCCAATCTCACGTCTATTCCAAGCTGTTTTAAAAAGTTTCTCTGAGTCACAGGACCAAATGATATTAATCTGTTGTCTCTCTCTGCTATTTTTCTGATGAGAGAGAAATCTACGTCAGCCGTAAGATCTGCTGTTCCAGGATCGACGAGAGGATCGTGTTGCTTGTGCCTCCGAAACGCTCGAAAAGTATCCGTTTTATCGCCGTTATGTCCGTAATCGGCTATCAGTGCAAAACCTCCAAATTCCTCGAGATGAGTAGCCAACTGTTCGGTTATCACCATGGTTTGTGGACTCAGCTCCACGTGATCTCTCCTTTCGTCTTGCTGTAACAATATTTCACAAAAATTATGTAGAATGAAATTACTTTGTAATGCATTTATTTTTTTAAATAAAAAAAGTTGTCTTACAGCAACGAATATTTTACTAGCTGGGGTTGGCGTTCTCGTCACAACATATCGAAATTTCTCCTCATCCCCTGAATGTGTGTCTATATCAACCATTATTTCATTCCAACCATCTTTCGTTTTCTAGTAATAAAAAAGGTCAAATCTGTTGAAGTGATTTTTCGGAAATAAGGAAGAGATTATTGAGTAGAATGGTCCATTTCTGCACAATATTTTTTCTACTTTTTTTTTTCTTATCGATGATTCACGAGGAATTGTTTTTCATAATAGAGAACAGTTTTGAGGGTGCCGCGTGAAAAAAATTATATTGTGGAAAATGGATCACCATATTATAGAGTAATACAGTAGAACCTCGATTATCCGAACTAATTGGGACCGAGACTAGTTCGGATAATCGAGAAAACGAAATGCCGTGTTTTTAGGGACGGTATTATAAACGACACTTTTTTTTTTTACATAAAAACAGTATATATATTAGAATTTGACATATATTAACATTAAAATATATATCTATTTAAAACATCTGAAAAGAGTGGAATGCTTCTTTTTTATATTTTCTTTATAAAACTGTCAATTTTTAATTGACGAACGGCTGTCACGCGTTTTTGAGCCGCCAAGTCTCGCAGCCGTTAAAGAAGGAGAAGTTGCGTAGGGCAACATTCTTGCTGTCTCTCGAACCATTCGAGACCCGTCTCAAGCATCATCGAGTTTTTGATCTTTTGCATTTTTCATCACTTTTCTTTTCTTCACCCCGTCGCCACTATCCATCGTAGACGCAAATATTTGAAGAGCATCTCGATTTTTTTTTATATCGGTGATTGTTGTTTTTCCCACACCATAAAACAATGATAAAGATGCGTGGGTTTCTCCCTTATCTAACTTCGTCAAGATTTCTAATTTTTTTTCCACCGTAAGAACATTACGTTTTCGCTTAGAAGTCGAAGGACTTGACATAGAAGTCATGGCACAAATGAAAAAGTTAACAAAACTATAGTGCAACAGGAACGATTCAGCATTCACATTTACTTCCGCGCGGTGTGAAAAATGTGTTGCAACTGCGCGAGGATTCTCCGCAAGAGCACTAACGCTCGAAGAAACAAAGCGTGCTTCAACACGCTCGATATGCGTCGTTGTATACGCGCGGTTCTCGCAAAGATACATTGTTGCTCACGGCAGTAGCAGCGAGAAACAATGTATCTTCCGCGTTGACGGTCGGATAATTGAGCGTTCGGATAAACCAAGTCATCGGTCGGATAATTGAGGGGTCGGATGATCGAGGTTCGGATAATCGAGGTTCTACTGTACCTGAAACTTGTGTATGGGTAAAGCATCAAAGAATTCATGGGCTATGAAGACACTAAATTTCTTCGGTACGTCCTTTACAGAGTGATACCAAAAAACCTGAACCCCATCTTCAGTGACTCCCTCCCTGTAATGACTGACATTATCTTGTACATTGATGTGCTGATGAATTTCCTTAGACGATGTGCATAAATTTTTCGCTTGTATAAATGAAAGGGCTGGACTGATTTCTACAAAGTGTAGAGATACCTTGTCTATCATCTTCAGCTGCTTGAAAACCTAAAGTAAAGAAGGATCTCAGCATAAGTTACACACAGCGTGTTAGATTAGTAAAATATTTACTAAATTTTTTACTTAATTTTAGCATTTAAATTGAGAGAAATTGAACAACTCTTTAAGTAGTGTAAAAACCGGCTTGATTTTTTTTTTCAAATTTTTATATTTCATTTTTATTTACTTGCATGTAATTATGAGAACTAATACGGTATGCAAGGGAAAAAAAATGTTATATGTAAAAATGACTCAGGTTTTCAAAAAACGTAGTGTTGAAATAATTTGATTTCAGGAAAATTATAAGAATCTCAATATAACAATAAAAATGCATTAAGAAAGTAAAACCTTGCACATTGTTTCCTCATTATTTTCCGCTTTTTACAAAGCTACGTCTATGAGGAAGTACATTATTCAATTTTGGCTTCCTCATAGATGAAGCTTTGTAAAAAGCGAAAAATAATGAGGAAGCAATGTTCAAGGTTCGACTTTGTGTCCTTGTTTTAATTAGATAAATAAACATGTTACGAATTCCCTTTTTCTATTTCGTTATTCCGTTGTTTCGTCATTATTAGAGCGTTTTCGAAAGTAAATGTGATAACGTATATTTTTTAAACTAATTTAATATTCCATAATATTAAAAATTTCATACCATTCATCACTAAATTATACGTATATAATGGCTGTATATTGCTTTATTTATATGCATAATTTGAGCTCACTATCTCAAGTTTTGCAAATGTTACAATATGTCTTGAATTTTTATTAATCTTTTTGAGATTTTCATTTTTTCCCTGAAATGAAATTATTTCAACACTACGTCTTTTAAAGACCTGAGTCATTTTGATGTAAAAAAAAAAAAAACGTGTTTTTCCTTAATAATAAATAGTATTTTTTTGTCAAAATCACACGTGAATAATAATTTCAATTTCTAAATAGAAATAAAAACAAAATCGAGTTAAAAAATCGGAAAAAAATTAAGCATTCTCAGAATTGTGTACACTACCACATCCTAAAGTTACAATCCAATCAGAGACCATTAGGCCCATGTGTGACCTCAGTCATATAAAAAATGTTACATTGATCATAAAATCATCATTTAAAATATTAAATAACCAATAGTCATTTTAAAAAATCTCCCCCTTACAGAAATTCAGCACTGTGCTGCAGTAAATTACCCTCAAAATATCTTTACACAAAGTTCCTCTGCCTGGACCCAATTCTACAAGTTGAAATGTACCTCCAGTGATCTTGGATAATTCGTTTGTCACCCAAACTCCAATCATCTGGAAGCATGTAATAAAAATTATTGCATCAGATATTGAATAAACGAATGAATATTTATTTAAACAAAAAATAATTTATTTACACTTTATTATTTTAACGTTTTTTATTTAAACAAAAGTACAAGCCACATTCTAGTACCAAGCATGCCATAATTTAATAATCTGAGAAAATTCTGAAAAATACTCTGTTGAATATCAAAATTTTTTAGCTTAGAACCAAAGGGGTAAAAAAATGTTCTTCATATAGTTTTTAAGCTTTTTTGATTTAAAAAATTATTAAAACATCAATCTACTATGGATAACTTGTCAAATATTTCTGTATATGAAACTGCATTTTTGAGAAGTTCTTTAGATTTTTAATTATGGCATGCTGGTGCTAGAATGTGGCTTGTATAGTGCTAGAATAGTCGTAGTTCAAAAAAATTTGCAAAATTCCTAAAAATCTGAAAAAATTCTTTAACAAATCCAATTTCACATAAATAAACATTTGACTAGTCGCCAGTAGTACATTAATTTTTGTCTTTAAAAAGAAATATAAAAAAAAAATTTGCATAGAAAAAGTAAAAAAATAAAATATTTTGCATTCGAGGGTCTAACTAATCCTTCAAAAAATTGGAGTTGAATCAGGATGAAATGCCCCATATAAAAAAGAAAATAATAAACAAATTTTATTAATATATGGTAAAGGAAAAATAAATATGAAAATGTAACATAAAATAAAATAAAATATGAGACGATAATAGTTATTTACATTTTTGCTTTATAGTATTCCTTATCTCTAAAAAATATATCTTATGATTGTATATGAATAGTGTGCTCTTTTGCAGTGTTCTTGGAGTGATTTTTTAATCCATTTTGTAATTAGCGCAGTTAGTTTTTTCCTTTGGTATTTTGTGTCCATTTAATTTTTTATTTCCACTGGCAATATGTTATAAAATTTGGAGACAATATGGTCAAAGCATTTTTTTTTTCTCATTCTGGTACTATTATACAAGAGTGTTTGCTGCAGCTCTGGTATATTGATATAGTTAATTGAATTATTTATACTGTAAAAAAATTTACTTTAAATTTAATGTACTTTTACTGGAAGTTTTTATGCATAAACTAGTATATTAAATTTAATATACAAGTGCAATGTAAAATTAATTTATGGTACAGCACATTCGATAATTTACTTTAATTTTACAGTAAAAGTACTTGAATTTATAAAATTTGCTTTAATTTTAATGGAAAAGTACACAAAATTTATACCACAATTATAAATTAAATTTCAAATACCAGTTTATGCATAAAAACTTCCAGTTTTTTCTAACAGTGTATTGACATTAATCTGATGGATTAAAAATATTGTAAGCAACTGGCAATGAAAATAAAGTGAATATACTTCTCCAAAAAGCTGAGTGATCTCGGGAGAAGTTATAAAATCGCCATCCTTTCCAAAGACATCCTGTTTCATGTAATATCCAGCAGTTGGATGAGTGAGAACCTCCTTCATGTAATCCGCCACTGAAATTGGTCCACAAGCCTTAATTTTAGCTGATAAATCCCTGTAGAGCACAGATTTCTTTCGTCTATTCTCGGACGTGACTTGCGTCGAGTACAAACTCGTTCGAAGCGTCGATATTCGTTGAACATTGTTTCCTAAATATTTCAGCAAATTTCTCGACAAACTTTTCATCGTTTTCCCACCAAAATGCAATGTACTCAACATGCCGGCTATTGACGTGGTAATACGAACGTATTAAAACAATTTACCGACACATAAAAAATTTCATGTAAATTGCAAGACAAGACACGTGCCGTAGAATCAATTATCGACGCAACCAAAGAGAACAATTGGTTTTTTTCTCCGCCAATTGTCTTGTTTGGATTAGCAGAAGACGTTTTCGAGCTGTTTAGAGTTTCTGCTACAGAAATGTGATTTTAGGAATTATCTCGCTGCTCCATCTACCACGAAAATCAAGAGACTAACTTGATGTAATTTCTACCTGAGTGCCTGTTGGTAAAATCGTATAGAATTTTGGCGGTAAATGTGTCTCGCGCGCTTGTTCCAAGTGTGACGATTCGGTAAATAAAGTGAGTGAATTCTGACGTGTTTTATAGAATACTCAACGGGGTTCTTATTCTAAGTTATGGTTTAGGCGCTCATAGTCACGTTAGCCACGACAGAAATTCGGACTTTTCATGTGTACAAGTTTGTACTTGTTTCGACAGGCACAAAGCGTCGTGAAATTTCGCGAGAATGGCGAGTTTCGGTGAAAGGATAATAGTCCTGATAGACATGGATTGTTTCTTCTGTCAAGTAGAATCGCGACTACAGCCGGAATTGCAAGGAAAACCTGTTGCTGTCGTGCAATATAATCAATGGAGAAATGGAGGGTGAGTTTATTTATATTTCCGTCAAAATTTGACGGTGAGAAATTTTTTTTTTGTCTATTCTTTGTCTTTTCATACCGTTATTATTTTGTTATAGTACTAAATTATCTAATTTATTTCTTTACGTTTTTTTTTTAATGATAATACAAATTATACAAATTAATTACAGAAAATTACAAAAATTATGTCCTTTTTGCTAAAGGCGCTATAACTAAAATAAAGTCTCTGGCCTACGATAAGCGATTCAAAGCTTGTGTGTGGGTATATATACAGTAACTTTCATATATTTCAGTTTGTTTTATTATTTGTATTTGTAGCTTTTAGTATAATTTTGTGGATTGATGTTTAGTGTTTTTGTCTTGACGATTTGCGATTTATTCAATTTGAGTCACCGCTTCACTTTCAGTTGATATCATGTATTTTTCTATAATGTTTTTATATTGTTATCACTATTGTAGAGTCTTTGTCAGAGAAGCTTTGGCATTGCGTTTATCAATTTAATATTTATTATTTTATTATTACTGTAGTATCATAGCTGTGAATTACGAGGCAAGAGATTTTGGTGTTACGAGGCACATGAGAGGAGACGAGGCCAAGGAAAAGTGTCCTGATATCAATCTCGTCAGTGTACCATCGCTACGAGGCAAAGCAGATACTTCCAAGTGAGTTCCAAATTTTTTTCATAAAACTCTTGTCTTATTGAACATTACAATTGAAAATGGTAATTTTCTAATCAAGTAATCAATTTTTATTAGGCTGTGGCTGCTTTCATGTGAACTGAACAAATAACTGGGTGTTATTTGTCAATTCTATAGAATTTTTTTTTTTTTTTTTTTTTCTTTATTTTTACACTCATAATTCAATAGTTAATGCTTTTTTTTTTTCAAATGAAATTTACCCTGTTTGAAAATTTCTTTTTACAGTGCAATTTTTCTAAATTTTTTTTTTTTTTTTGTTGCTTCCTGTTTGAAATTTACTATACTCATTTTTTCCTTACAATTCAAACATTTCTTTAACAGTATTATGGCATGAATTATATATGTTTATTTGACTAAATGAACTTTCGAATTGTACAAGAACATACCTTGACAAACGATATCTATAGTATTTTGTTGGGATGGAACTTTGAAAAAGAAGAATTATATATTTGGCCAGACAATATCTTTATTCGTGTGGATACATTATTATGCAATTAATAACTTTTATCGGAAAGGAATCACGAAAAAAATATACCTTGGAATAAATACTCCCTGGAAAAAAAATACTAACAATGGAAAATCCCATTTCCGGATATTTGTTCCACCTACATCCTGTCATACCCAAAAAATAAAAATCAGGGATAATATGGTTTTATCACTTAATTTTTCCACTTCTCTAGGTCGGACATAAACAATTATTTCTGAAGCGGTGAATGCTTTTTTTAACACTCTATTAATAGCTGATAATATTTTAAATGATTACAGGTATCGTTCTGCTGGTAGAGAAGTTGTTGAAGTCCTAAAGAAACACTGCAGTATCATTGAGCGTGCAAGTGTTGACGAGGCGTATCTAGATATCACAGAAATGGTAGAAAAAAGAATTGCATCTTCATCATATTCTCAGAATGATTTGATAGGCTGTCTGTCCAATACATTTGTGGTGGGATTCTGTGAAGACGAGAGTAACGATGAAGGTATGATAAATATATAATATACTAGGAATTAATATGGCTCGCACGATCGCAGAACCTCGGTTAAATATTTCGAATCTATTTTTCACAGTTCCATCGCCAACTTAATACCACTCGCCTGAAATTCCTCTATCCCTCGAGAAGCCCTCCTCAACCCCTCGGCAACCTCCCACTATTCCTCGAGAAAACCCTCTTCAACATTTGTGAATTTTTTTTCAGATTTTTCTTCGCACCCTCGGAGTGCCGTTTTTTAAAATAATTGATCTCATAAAGGATTAGAAAACTCGGGCCTTGATGATGTCCCATTCGGAACTTTGAAAAATCCGTCCATGGGGGCCCATTGAACGACTTAGAAAAACCGGGGCTTGGGGGGCTGTTACATCCAAGATAAACGCAACTATACCTATCTTTTGTGATGTGATTTTTTGGAAATCACGATCACAAGGGCTTGTGTTATCGTTACTTGCTATTGTCCAACGTTTTCGAGCTGCTTTCCCTCGAATTTACGTTCTCTGTTTAGCTAAGAATGATAATTCTTGGCTTTGTTATTGTTGTTGTAAAGTTTCGGTAGATCGGTGCATTCAAATCTGTCGCGAGAAGGAGAGCTCAAAGAAACGAGCAGCCCGGCAGACAAGCGTCACCGAACGTGTCTTGCGATTAGTTGTAGACCGGTGTAAATCTAGAGCTAGAGAAGGGGTGGAGTTTTTGTTGGATGTTTGCAAAGGATGGAGCATCCTGCTGCAGTGTACTGAATAAGTGTGCTGAGTAGGCCCGTTCTCGCGCGAAGCATTAAGGGAAGCGATTGTATAAATTTCGAAAATGTTACCAGCATGATTTGCGTTCCCAATATAGTTACGAGGTGATTCGAGGGAGAGGGCAGTAGTTCTCGAGTAAGGGATTTTGGGAAGGATTCATAATTATTATGACGAGATTTCGATGATTGCTGGAGACAATCAGTCTTCCTCGGGACACCGCCGAGGTGCCTCGAGTACCGAATAAACTCCGGTGTTGACAGCGCGCTGCACGCGCGTACAGCAAAAAGTCAAGAAAGCAGGAATGATTGAGCTGATATTAATTTGTGAGAATATAATATTAACGTCCGATACATTTGAAAGATCAGCGTCTAGACAACTTCCTTTTGGTTTTCATATAAAAGAAGAACTACCGAATGTATGATATCTAAGTATTAAGAGCAGTAATTAATTAAAATAATTAAAGTGGATAATAATTAATGGAAATGGGACAAGAAAAATGACCAGGACGTAACAGGGGCCATTGATGGATTTAGAAAAATTCGGTCTTTTGAGGGCCATTGTGGAACTTGGAAAAATTCGGGCCCTCAAAAGCCCGAATTTTTTAAGTTCCTCGCGCGCACCGCCCACTCGCAGAACCTTGGTTAAATATTTCAAATTTAAATCTTTCAGTTCCATCGCCAACATAATACCACTCGCCTGAAATTCCTCTATCCCTCGGTTATCCCCGTTTCAAAGTTTTCGAAAAAAAAATTCCTGCAATTTTTAACAAATTTTGTTGCAATTTTTCGTTGCGCGCTCGGATTGCCATTTTTTTTTTTTTTTGTTTCATAAAGGCCTTAGAAAAATCGGGCCCGTGAGGCCCCATTCGGAACTTTGAAAATCCGGTCTTAGCGGGTCATTGAAGAGCTTAGGAAAAATCGGACTTTTGAAGACCCGAATTTTTCTAAGTCCCTAAAATTCGGCTTTTTGAGGGTCCAAACTTTTCCAAGTTCCTCGATTCTTGACGCAGCAGCGGCGGCGACAGCGAAATCTTTTTATAATGTAGAGAGATAATACGTTATATTACTATAATATAAAATTCATTAAGTACAGTTTTTTGTGTGCCAAACACTATGAAAATCGTTCTTTGACATGACAGTACATGCAATAATTGGCAGAACAAAGGAGGGACGGCATGGAGAGATGGATCGCTGGAGCTTACGCAGAATTGGGTGACGAACAAGCGAGAAAACTAGCGGTAGCTGGAGTTATCGTCGAGGAACTCAGGGCAGAGATATACAAGATTTCCAAATTCCGATGTTCCGCTGGAATATCGAACAATAAAGTACGTTAATTGTATTAAGGGGACCCAGCCGCCTGAAAAATTTCATCAAAAAATATTTATTTATGATCACACTATTACTATGAAAAAGATGAAATTTAATTCCCATAGAGTGCATATCATGCACTATAATTAATTAATTTTATACAACCCATATGGTGTACCATAATAATCTCAGGTCAAATCGAATTTATCTGACTTGTAACTTTTGGACCAAACTAGCAAATGGAACCCCTTGAACCTGCTTTGGAATGTAATTTACCTTTATTTTTCCGTGCAGATCTTGGCAAAACTTGCCTGTGGACTGCACAAACCCAATCGACAAACGATATTACCTGCAACTGTAGTTCCGTCCTTATATTCCTCGTTGCCAGTGAAGAAGGTACGAAATCTCGGAGGGAAATTCGGAAATATCGTTATGGAGTCTTTGGGATGCAATGTTATGGCCGATTTGATGCGTTACTCGCTGCAGGATCTTCAGAAACGTTTCGATGAAAAAACTGGGTATATTTTGCGGAAAGGACCTTTGTATTCAAAGTAATATTACAGTTTATTAAGTGATTCGGATTTTTCAGATCTTGGCTTTTTAATATAGCCAGAGGTATCGACAATGAGCCTGTTACTATGCGACTCGTATGCAAGTCCATAGGATCAAGTAAAAACTTTCCAGGGAAGCAGGCAATTACCAAATTGGAAGTGGTGAGTTCTTATTACGATATTTTTTCTCAATTTTAGATCAACCCAAGCGTAATTACACTGAAAATTCCTTTAAAAATAGCTGACCTATTCTTGTTTAAACTTTTCTTTTTTTGCATGATTTTTAAAAACTGCTGTTCTTAATATCTTCAATGAGCTTGATTTCTAATCGGACGAAACTTTTTATTGGGAATCTATAGTAATACGTCCTTGATAGGTTCGAATATTTCTTGAAAACCACTAAAATTCATATTTTAACCGAAAATCTTTACCCCGAACGATTGGTAAAAAAAAATGGTCGATTTCGTAGAATTGAATTGAAGTTGCACGGGTAAAAATGATTTCAGCTAAAGCATTGGGTTGGCGAATTATCGGCGGACGTGAGCGATCGTTTGGAGCAGGATCTCGAAGAGAATGAACGCCGCGCCACAACGCTAACAATCACTTTTTCTTATTACGTTGAACGCAAAGTAGTATCTCAGTCCCGATCATGTCCACTGAAATCCTACAAGGCTGAGAAAATAGCATTGCAGTCTGTCGATCTTATAACGAGATCCACGAAGAAGCCCGTGGCACACATAGGAATAGCAGCTACCAAATTCGTGCAGGCGAAGGGCAGCGGCAACTTTGTCAATTTCTTTAAAAATAACGGCCCTTCGATGTCAAATGAGACGACCATTGCAGAAACTTCGGTTTACCCAGAAATATTGGAAAAATCAAGTAGGGCCTCTTCAAAATCGAGTATAAATGTGCCGGCCATTTCTGAATGCAACAACTCAATTGATCTGAATTCAGAGAAAAATGATACAGAAATCTCTACAAAATTGAAAAGCACCGTAGAATCAACTTCCTTTGATGAAGCGCATATCAGAGATAATAATTCTGAAACCAGCGACCCATTTGCACCTGGAACTACGATATTAGACAATTTCGGCAGAAATGACATCACAGAAACTCCCGAAGAACTAAAATCCAAGGTCGAATCGTTTTTTGCAAAGCAAATACAAACTGGAAGCAATAATGCTAAAGCTAACGATACTTTTTCACCTAAAACTGCGATTTTAAATGAGCCCTGCAGAAGTGGCGACAGAGAAACTGCTGAAAAACGAAAATCCCATGTCAAATTATTTTTTGGTAAGGAGACACAAAAAAAGGAGGAAGAAACGAATACCGGTGAGCCGATTTCACCAAGTACTGCGATATTAGGCAGTGCTCAGTGCAAGAAGGCGCTGAATCGCGAAAATTTTAAAAACTCATTCTTTATGAATTTTTTGAAAGATTCAAAGCCAGATGTGGCGAATGAATCCGAATCTGGTTTAGCTTTATGCACAGAAGAACCATTTTCCAGTACGAAACTCGAAAATTATCACGGGAGTCCCATAAAAGAAGATGACAGGATGGGAAGCAACGATTTGGTACAACAAGAAAAAAAAACTACTAACGAGAGTAACTTATTAGCGCAATTGCAGGAAATTTTTCCGGATCTCGATAACATCGATCGGAGCGTTGTACAGATCTTACCGATCGAATTGCAACGTATCGCCAATTCTTACATGAAGACGAAAATAGCTCCGAAGAATCAGCCTATTAAAAACTCTGCAAAACCCAAAACTAAAACCAGTAAATCGCAAAAAGTTGCCATCGCTCCAAGTTCGGTTCATAATTTTTTCGTCAAGACATCTTCAAATGCCAATATGGAATCGCCGTTACGAAGGTGCGACGAATGCAATCAATCGATTCGAATCGAAAAATATGCGGAGCACAAAGATTTTCATGTAGCTCAAGATTTGCAGAGGATGATGAATCAAACTGCAGCGAGGGAAGAGTACAGTTCGCCGACGATAGATACACCAACGAACATCCTAGCAGAATCAACCTCTCTGAAACGAAGACTGCCGGAGGACACTCCCAAATCGAACAAAAAGGCGAAAACTATTTCGTCATTTTTTTGTGCATAGCATCTGAATGAATTTAAGAAGATTCGAGGGCTTCGCACTAGTCAAATAATTGCAGAATTTTTTGCAATCCTTACCATAAAGTTTTATGCTTTAAATAACAGTAGTGGAAGATGGTTTGCATCATAGTATATATATTTGATCAACCAACACATTAATAGTGATGGATTTTTATCTACAATAAATTGAAAAAGATATTGACCCACAAAATTTTATACAAGATAGAAAAAGCATCTGGAAACTGTAGGTCAATCGTTCCAATTTTATAAGAGAACCGGTAGACTGAATATTAATAATTTTCATTCGTGCATAAAATGAATCCTTTTGATATGGGTGTCGCAATTGAAAAAACGATATTTTTGCCAACAAAAAAAGGAAAAAGCTACACTTTTGTCAGAAAGATACTCATACACAGCTATATACTATTCGAGAAAATGTGAGCTTCCGCTTCTCTTATAAAAGTTGCAGCGCAAAAACAAAACAAACATTTTTTTGTAGCCCCAGCAGCCACATTTTTTTGTGCCAATTTACAAAAAAATGACTGCTTATAATTACAAAGCGAATTATAAGCAAACTTCCATTACTGTCAATTAATTCGTAAGATTTTGTAAAAAAAAACAATGAAAGGTTTATTACGCTCGTCTAGTTCGAGATGCTCCAACCTACTTAATAAGGTAAACTCTGAAATAGTGTACATAATTTTCCAAGCAACCGGCGTGAATTTTTCTCAATTTTATATTTTTATGCTTCGAGTGTAAATGTAGCAGTCGTTCGAAGCTACAGAAACTTAATTATTTAAATTAATTTCGTGAATATTATTAATTTTATACAAATCTGACCCTAATTTATCTGTAATAATAGTACATAGTATCTGCTGCAGAAATTTCAATTTTCAGGGCGAGGATTATAGATTCTCAATCTATATGTAGCATTAGAAGTTTATAAATATATATCAGTTCGCCAGTATTCACGCGTTACTACATCATTATTGGGTGGATGAGAATAGAACCGATTAATAGTATTGGCCACCTCGGCCTCGCTGGTTCCATCCACCTTGAACTCTACCACCTCGTCCACGATCGCCTCCTCGACCTCCTCCTCCTCCTCGGTGATATTCGCCTCCTCCTCCTCCTCCTCGGTTATATTCACCACCTCCTCCTCCTCCTCGGTTATATTCACCACCTCGATTGTCGCCATAATATCCTCCTTGATTTCCAGATCCAGAGTAATGACCACCTCGTTGTGGTTCGTCACGATTTTGCCCGAAATTCGTGGATGCATCCTTGTGGTCTCTAAATCCACCTCCACCTCCACCACCGCCTCGTCCGCGCCCACCACGTCCACCTCTGAAAATTTACTAGATCTGAAGGTTTCTTACACGTTTGCTAAAGGAAAATCTTTCGCTAATTTCAAGATATCAGAACTCTTCAAACTAGTCAAATGTTATTCATAGAATTTTTTTTAACCGAACGTAATTTTAATCTCGTGTGATTGCAAAATCACGCACTTTACTCCATTGTAGCATACTGTTTACATACTATTCTGACGATAAAATAGTATTTTTTTAAAATAACTAATCTGTTTTATTAACAAATGAATAAATATAGGGTTGAAGGGCCTCGGTCGATTGGATTTAGCACTCGATATTGACCATATTATACTTTTGTACTCGCAATAATTTATAAGTACGCGGTGAAAATATTTCTATGAATGTGTTTGAATATATATCTGAAAATCTCTGATTTTCCCTGTGAACTTCTCTAAAAAATTATGATCTTTGTTGATATTCAAAGCCTGTATCTTTTCTATGTGCAGAAACTATTTTCTGAAAAAGTCAAATTTTCACTGAATTTCCCATACAAAGTAAACATAAATTATTAAGTTTGGTAATATTTAAAAAATTGATTTCACTTAAGCAAAAAATCATCATGAGTTACATAGTTTAGGATACACACACATACACATATATTACATTACTATATTACGAATTTTGGTGAAAGAAAAACTGAACGACCGAAGTTGGGCCCTTGCGAATGCTAGTCTAAAACCGAACGTACGAATACCAAGATTAAGAGTTCTTAGAGTGAACTCGTACGTTTTCTGAAATTCTCTACACCCACATTATCCGAAAAAAAGCAGAGCTTTTCAGATAATAAATCGTATTTTCTCTGAAAAAGTCTATTGTTTATTCGGGTAACAGAATGAGATCTTAGAGAGAATTCGTGACTTGTCTACAATTCTCAAGACTCATACGAGAAAATCGGAGTTTTTGAGGAAATAAATCATATTTTCTCTGAATAACTCTACTGTCAGGACGAGTAACAAAATGAACAGATCTTAGAAAGAATTCGTAAGTTTTCTGAAATTCTCTAAACCAACATTATCCGGGAAAATCATAGAATTTCCGAAAAATAAAAAGTATTTTCTTTTGGTATGAGTAACAGAATGAGTAAAGCATAGACTACTCATCTTTTCTCTTAAAGTACTTTATAAAAAACTAAAAAATCACAGGTATCCAGAATATATTGTGACTTCGGGAGGTTGTGTGGAGAAAATGGCAGAAATATTTAGCGTATATCAGAGAAAATCAGAAAAAAATCACGGAAAATCAGTGATAATCACCGAAACGTTTATCACGAAATTGTCAGTGAAAAAGTTTCATCTGGGCAACTACACTTGTGGCCAAGAAACGTCATTTACTACTGATATCACTGTCAGGGTTGCCAGATTTGGCTACTTGTCGCCAAATTGTCTACTTCGAAGGCGTCTTTGGCGCTGAAATTTTTTAAATTGCCTTGGCGCCTTGGCGATTTTTTTACTACTTTACAATTTTCTTTCGTTATTTTTAATTTTCGTCGATTTTCACTGAACTCGAAGCCTCAATCTACTTTCTCCTCTAAAAATATCTCAATGCATATCTCCACCAGATAACTCTGTCTTCCGTCGTTTATTCCCGTGAACTAACGGTGATTTCTGATTGGCAAGTTTCTATACTAGTCGTATAAATTGTGCGTCAAATGTTTTGCAATATTACAATGTAATATTTGAAAATACAAATTGAATTATATAAATTATCATACATTCAAGCTTCTTTTTGTTTGTACCTACAAATCACAAAATTCACAGGGTTAATAAAGAAATCCAAGATGGCGCCGAAATACAGTCATTTTGGCCACTTAGAGATATTCTTGGAGTGGCGAATTTTGTCGTTTTTAGGAACCCTGTGAATTGGCTACTTCCGCGACTCGAGGTACTGTGCATCTGGCAACCCTGATCACTGTATGAATATCGTTTTACCTAAAACCTCCGTCAGGTGCCCTGTCCTTTTGCCATGAGGGCATTTCGGGTGGTGGAGGTTCTTGGTCCTGAGGTCTCCCTCCTCGATCTGGAACGGCTCCGATAATAACTTTATTCACTCCGCTTCGCGTATTTTTTCGGACAGTAGCGTTGCTCGTTTTCTCGATGATTAACAGGTCGTCTCGCGCCGCTAGGAGATGAGCGAGAGTCACGTTCGGTTGATTCGACATAAGATTTCTCTTATCGTGATAAAGAGTATTTAATTGGTCCTCCTTCGGCTTAATCCTATCTGACCACTAAAACCCAAACGATCCTTTAATTACTTAATCCGATTTTGCTTGCAGCACCGAAAATATTCCAATACTTTCAATATAAATATTCCGAACTGATAGATAACACAACGAAATTAATAATGATCGAAAAATTACATTAATTCCTTTTCGTACTGCTTGGACTAACAAAATATTGAATAGAGTAGTTGGGAATAATTATTACCAGGAAAGATTGTACGGTAACGTCTAATCGTTTCAACAACATTTCTCGTCGCATTTTGTATTCAACGTTCATATCGCTCTGCAATTTGTCGAGCTTATCCCATTGAGCGGGCGACAATTCCCCTGCAAAAAGTGGCTTTCCAACAAGTTCTGCAGGAACACCAGTGATAACTTCTTTTAATTTTGCTTCCAGCTTTTTGAAGAGCATTTCAGCGGATATATTATCTGGTGGCTTTTGGAATTTGAGGGCTACTAGGATATCCTTAAGGTTCTTAGCAGTGCCGCTCTCATGCTGCAAGAACATTTAAAAATATTTTATAGAAACTTGTAATTTAATCAATTAATAATAAACAATTATATAATAGCTTACTTTCAGAGATTAAATAAACAATAAATAATTGTACAGTTAATATTTATAAGATTAAATAATTTTGCATTGGCGAATCATTCATTAAATACATAATTTAAGTAAATTGTATTTTACTTACAATAGTCAACTCCAATTTATTTGTATCCTTTGGTTTTTTTAATTCCACTATTTTACTAGCCATAAGTTCTGTGATGAGATATTGTAAAAGCAGTATTCTCTCCTCTTTGCTCGACAATCTTTGATTCACATTCCCAGTCATAAGCTTCTGATTCACACATCCTAACTCTTTTAAAAACAGATTCAGTTCCAGAAGAAAAGAGCTCGCATCCTCCGGAGACTCAGTTGCGTGTACTTTCTCTTCTAAATCCCCGAATAGGGCTAACTCATCTGCTAGCCAAGCTACCAGACTTGTAAAATCTACAGATTTAGGCCCTTTTTCCAGAGCTTGTGCCAACTTCTCGGATGTTAGCGACGAGCTGTCATACCTGGAAACCAAGTTAGGATTTTTTCCCCATTAAAACATCGCTTTCCGCTGGAATGGTAGCAAACTATAGTGAAAAAATTACCCGTTTTAAATTAATAAAATTTGTTAATTTCTAAAACATCACCCGTGTATATTAATTTATTTTCTGAGGATATAGAAATTCAGTGTAGTCGGCAAAAATAATGTAATTGATTATTAGCCGTTTATTTTGTTTGCAACTACCCAGGTAGGGCAGACTCCACAAAACAGACTCGGAAGGCTTCATTATTTGCATTTTGTGTCGAGAATCGCTGTATATGCAGCATGAGGAAGCAATGAGCAAGGTTTTAAATAAATAAATAAATAAATAAGCGTACACTCGAATATTCTATCTTTTCTGTTTCAGTATGTTTACTTAATGCGCATGAATTTTTTCAGATTTTTACACCATCGAAAAGTGTTTACAATTTCTTCTCATTTTTCTCAAACTTAAGTAATATGCAGTGACGTAAATCAGGACATAATACAGGTACTTAAAATATTTAATACTTTCGACCTATGTATTAGTACTTAAACTACTTGGTACTTCTCTGAACCAATCGTTTTTTTTCGCCCCAGTTGTCACAGAAATACTTTAACCAGCGCATAACCTCAACAAAAAAAACTAACCCGACGTCTTGGAGACTCTGCAGCAAATCCGTATCCATGATTAATAGATCAAAGTAAACACGGATCTTCGTTAAATATCACAACTATACCACAAAATCGCGATAACAGAATACTTGTAAGGAAAAAAGTGCTTTTATACGAATGTTTCGACAGCCGACAAGCCGGTGGATTACCAGTAATGGCCGTCATGGACCTCGTAGGGTTTTTTATTTTTATTGACCGCCGACTCGTAGGGAAATTGCGAGCCTCGTGTCGGTGACAGTGAAACTCTCACTCCTGCAGTGATGATTCGCGCACTTGGCTCACTTCGGGTTTCGGGAAAAGTCAAGTCAAAAATGGAATGTGACACCGTGTGACATTATCGTATCTTAGTAGTAGCTTTTATTTTATTATTGGCAAATGCGTCTGTTGTTTCTACCGTGTTAGGCTGCAGCTTTCGTACCACAATGTACATCCACTTTTCACGATATAATTAACTCACGAGACGTCGATTTTAGCGACAAGAGAGAGAGAGAGAGAAAGTGAGTGAGAGAGAGAGAGCTCGTCAAGACTGACGTTCGGGCGCAGTTACGACGACAGAGAAAAGACGAGCACGACAACAATTCGCGTAACCGTGACGAAAAATTGGAATGTTCGAAGCTTCGAAGCATGGAAGCAACAAACATGCCCAAAGTGTTTGACGCTTCTGCGTACACAGACGGCACGAAGAGGATTGACAATGAGGGAGAAAAAAATAGCGTAAATTGCCAAAATCCAGAATCCGTCATCAAAGAAATTTCTCCGCGGACGAATAATCATTCGAGCGAATCCAAAAATGTCGAATCGTCTTTGAGAAATAAAATTTATGATCCGGAGAAGGAGAATACGCAGTCGAAGATCATCGAAGGCGCAAACAACTGCCAAGCTGCCAAATGCGCCGATGACTCTGACTTGACGGACAAGATTTGTGAAAAAGATTCCGGAGCGAGCGTGGAGGAAGCTAAAGCTACGGTACCATCTTCTCCGGCTCCTCTGGCTTTTACAATCGATTTTGGAGATAACAAGGAAGTCGATACAGCGAGATATCAGAATTTGTTTCAACGATACAACGCCAGACACAGGAGAAATCTATCGACATCCAAGGTGTTTAAGAATTTGTTTTCCATTTTTAGCATCATTTTTTTACCTCTACTTTAAATTTTGTTGTAATTTATACTTATATCATGTAACTGTATGTGCGTCATTTAATTTTTGGTGCCTTGGGATTAAAGCAAAGAATCCTGAATTTTATTCTTATTATGAGCAATGATATTTGTTATTTTTACTTGAAACTCATATTTTTTGTTTTTTTTTTATATCTAGAGGTAACAGTATTTACATACGATGTAATTTCATTGTTTATCTTGGATAAAAATTATTCTTTTAAGAATCCAGGACTTTACCCTAATTTTAAGGGGATTTTAAAACATCATTATTTTTCAATCATTATTTTGACATCCAAGGTGTTTAAGAATTTGTTTTCCATTTTTAGCATCAATTTTTTACCTCTACTTTAAATTTAGTTGTAATTTATACTTATATCATGCAACTGTATGTGCGTCATTTAATTTTTGGTGCCTTGGGATTAAAGCAAAGAATCCTGAATTTTATTCTTATTATTAGCAATGATATTTGTTATTTTTACTTGAAACTCGTATTTTTTGTTTTTTTTTTATATCTAGAGGTAACAGTATTTACATACGATGTAATTTCATTGTTTATCTTGGATAAAAATTATTCTTTTAAGAATCCAGGACTTTACCCTAATTTTAAGGGGATTTTAAAACATCATTATTTTTCAATCATTATTTTGACATCCAAGGTGTTTAAGAATTTGTTTTCCAGTTTTAGCATCAATTTTTTTACCTCTACTTTAAATTTCATTGTAATTTATTTTTATATCGTGTAACTGTATGTGTGTCGTTTAATTTTTGGTGCCTTGGGATTAAAGCAAAGAATCCAGAATTTTATTCTTATTATTGGCAATGATATTTGCTTTTTTTACTTGAAACTCATATTTTTTTTTATATCTAGAGGTAACAGTATTTACATACGATGTAATTTCATTGTTTATCTTGGATAAAAATTATCCATTCAAGAATCCAGGACTTTACCCTAATTTTAAGGGGATTTTAAAAGATCATTATTTTTCAAGATTATTTGACTTAATATTTATGCAAGCAATTGTTTGTTTGGAATTATTTAATTTACAGCTGTAATTTTATTGATTTTTTTAATAGATTGAAATAAAGTCAAAGAATGCAGTTGTTGCTTCGACCCCAAATTTTGTGCAGAAACAAAAAGCTCCTAGCACTCACTCGGAAGGTTACTTTAGTAGCGAGGATGATACCAAACGCAAGGCTGATCAATTGTCACAGAAATTAAAGGAGCTAGGTGAGTCTCAATGAGAAAAGAAGAATTTAAAAAATGCTATAACCACTGAATGACTTGGATACTATTTTTGTATTGAGAATGACTCATGGCTAAGATATCCTCAGAAGCAGACCTTCATATGGAGCTCATTAGTATTCTGGAGGCACTTTGTGTGTGTGAATCACAGGAGTGAACTTTTAATATTGTAGAGGAATTCTGACTCTTCTTTCTAACATTATTAATTTTAAATTAAACAATTTAGTTTTATTTATTACTGGTTCTAAAAGGATATATTTTATTGGACAATTATACATTTTTATTTATTGAAAGTACAGACAAACCAAAAAAAAGAACCAAAATTCATCGTTTAATCTTGAATTTATGAAAAATAATTTATTTTCAGCATTTAGAAATTGGTTAATATATCTAGTGAGAAACAATTTAGTTTTATTTATTGCTGGTTCTAAAAGAATATATATTATTGGACAATTATACATTTTTATTTATTGAAAGTACAGGCAAATGAAAAAAAAACTATCACTTCCAAAATTCATCATTTAATTTTGAATTTACAAAAAATGATTGATTTTTAGCATTTAGAAATTGGTTAATACATCTAGGGAAAGTTTTTACATCTTTTTGCAGAACCCTCTCTTATCTAAATTGGTCATCCAGTTCACATTATTCAAATCAGTGCTAAATATTATTCACACCTTCAGTGGTCCTAGGCCAAAAAGAATATATATTTTTTTAACAGAGGAAAATAAATAGTTGGAAGCATCCCTCGTGTTCAATTGATTGTAATAATATTGTAAACACATAAAAAGTTGCTAAATTCGCATATAACAGTTACCTAGATTTTTCCTAATTCCCAATATATTTAAAAAAATATTTTCAAGTGAAAAAACAGGACAGCATTTTATCCACAATATTATAGTTTTCGGACTCAAGAATTTTATTTTCATGGTTTTTACGAACAATCAATGACACGGAATTTTCTAATAAGATGTTTTCAATGAAAAAAAAACGACGTTTTTTTACGCGGGTTTTAATGCGAAAGGACGGGCTCTCCCTCTTAAATTAATAAATAAAACAATATCTAAACCGAGCCAAAGCCTAAATATTAATTTCTCTTAGACCAGCAGTTAAACTTTCCAAATAATTGATATGAAATACAATTCGATTGTTAATAACTGTTAACAGGTCTGAAAACAACGGGAAAGTCGCAAGGAGCTACGAAAAAGACTGACGCGATGTCGCGATCTTACACGGAAAAATCCTACAAAGATCTCTCGCCGAGATGTTACGCGGATAAGACGGAGAGCGTTCAAACCTGCCGTGAGAATTTGTCCCTCGAGTTGAACAATCGAGCAAAGCCAGGCTCGAGTACCTTCCACAATTTGCAACATTCTGCGACAATGAACGATCTCAGCGGTGTGCAGAAAAGCAGCTTTGAGGACGAACGCACGAATCGTGTGCAATATTCACCGGAGAAAAAGTACACGAAAAACATCGAGTACATCGAGATAAATCACGAATATTTGAACGAGGAACGACTGGAAACAAGCCGTCTCGATTCCTCCGAGAAACTGTCGAACGTGAATTATCTGTCGGACGACGGAAAGTCCAGTGAATTCGTATATTCCGAAGTTAACGAGAGTAACATGCAAATTTCAAGCGCGAGTTTCACCGCGGATACGAGCGTCGACGGAGCGGGGAATATGAATCTAGATATATTCAACGTAAGCAACGCTGACGCTGGCTCGGACGGAACGGTCAGCGAAGCGGGAACTTATACGATTCACAAAGACTACACCGATGAGGAGAAAGCGCGAATGGACATCGATAAGGTCTTTAGCGTTGGTGTTTTGACCGAACAGGAGAGCGAAGAAACTTATGTTCATCATTTCAAGGTGCTGGTCAAAGCAACGAGCTCGTAAAACGCACATTTTTCAACCAACCATATGATTTAATCGACTTAATGCGCTTCACAGATGACCAACTCTCGCGATACCAACACGTGGATCTCGGAATGGGCGACGCAGGTCGCCGAACATAATTCCCTTCCCCCGCCCGTCGGAGGATCTACCGGACGAACACCTCCTATGAGTCCTTCGAAAATTCCGTCGCCCATTTACAACAGATCTCAAAAATTGCCGAGGTCTCGTTATGTGCGTATAATTTTGCTTCCTCATAGAGGAAGCTTTGTTTTCGTAAAAAAAAATGTCAGGATACTCAGAATGGATCAAAACGTCGAGAAAAGTGGTTTAGAAAAAATGTCCCGATGTATGTATGTATGTTTGTTTATTGAGATCCAGGATTTTTTTATTCCCTAAGGACCAAAGCGTACAGAAAAAAGAAAACAAAAACAATAAAAAGCAATAGAGTACAGTAAGTAAATCTTAAACTGAATGAGGCGAGACAGAAGAGTAGATGACAGGTGAGCATTATACAAAGATAGAACGACTAACGGAAGAAAGAAAAGAAAAAGAAAAGCCTGGATCATGGCTCATTCCGCAGGCTCTACAGACCGCTGCTCCAACAATATTAAATGATGTATGTGTGTGTGTGGCACGCTTGCAAAATTCAAACCGCTGTATCTCGAAAACGGCTTTAACAATCAAGCTGAAATTTGGTCCGCTGGTAGAGGATCAACACCCCTTCCTATGTAAATATTTTCGAAAAAATTGAAAAAAAATTCAAATTTTATAAGCCTTAAAATTTTTCGAAAACTGTATGTTCTTTAGCTTCCGCAATTTTTCAGCTAATGAACTAAAAATAGTTCTGGACAAATAGAGAAATGAAAAATGAAGGTCGATATTGAATTTTAGTGAAATTCATAAAGCGGTTCAGATTTTATAAAATTTTGAATTTTCGAAAAAATGTTGTTTTCATTCTTTTTCAAGTTAAGTTCGTCCAAACCTGCTAAAATTTTTTTGCAAAGTAAAAGTAGAACTTTGCACATTGCTTCGTCAATAATTTTCATTTTCGCAACGCTTCCTTTATGAGGAAGCCAAAAATAAAATAAAGAACTTCCTCATAGAGGCAGCATTACAAAAGATTAAAATAATGAGGAAGCAATGTGCAAAGTTCTACTTTGCATCTTTTTTTTAGAGATTATTAATTCTGTATTAAAATAATTTTGAGGAAATAAAAAGATCGCAATAATTTGATACCCTTAGGGAACCTTCAAGACACCCCCGAAAAAATCTTTAACAATTCAAATAACTATCTTTCACGGTATATTTAATATTAGCAAAATTACAGCCAAATCTACGAGATACAACCGTTGGTGAATAGTTGGCGAAGTTACACTCCTATGTAGATCTTCATTAGTATTTTGTAAAGATTTCGTATTTTCGGCAACTCTCGAGCGTTCGAAACTTCTGTTTTGTATCATCCTCTAAAAAGACTCTAAATAATGATGTTCTTTTTTTTAACAGGAACAGAGTGACAGCAGCTTAGATATGGAAACTCATTTACACATAAAAGAGAGACTGGTTACTGTGCCAAATCCACATACTCTTATAGATTCTGGCGGTGAATCCGATGAGGACACGAGTAACAGTTACGTTACGCCGCCCCATAGCTCACAGCGTACTCCGATTCACGGTGCTTCCATCGTACGTCGAGGCAGTTTATCCGAAGCCTTGTTTAAACGAGCGAACGCCAACGAGGGTCGGAGAAGCGTTCGAAAATACGTGGACAACACGATAAGCAAGAAGAATGAAGCTGCACCGCAAAGTCCGTCCCACGCCTTGGCCTGTCTTCACCTGGATCGAAGTAGTTCGCTAGACAGGTAATGTCTTTTATATTTTATTCGTTTTTAGCTTCTTCGTTACATTCTTCTGGAAAATAGCAATAGCGCGGCTTAGAATTAGGGAAGAGTGGGGCACAATGTGTGACTGTCGCTTCATCATAGAAGAAACTACGTTTTCATGAAAAAAAAATCGAAATTTTCATGTCAAGATACGCAGAATGGTTCAAAACGTCGAGAAAAGTGGTCTAGAAAAAAAGTCCGTACGTATGTGCGTGTGCGTGCGTGTGTGTGTGTGTGTGTGTGTGTGTGTGTGTGTGTGTGTGTGTGTGCGTGCGTGCGTGCGTGCGTGCGTGCGTGCGTGCGTGCGTGCGTGCGTGCGTGCGTGCGTGCGTGCGTGCGTGCGTGCGTGCGTGCGTGCGTGCGTGCGTGCGTGCGTGCGTGCGTGCGTGCGTGCGTGCGTGCTGCGTGCGTGCGTGCGTGCGTGCGTGCGTGCGTGCGTGCGTGCGTGCGTGTGTGCGTGCGTGCGTGCGTGCGTGCGTGTGTGTGTGTGTGTGTGTGTGTGTGTGTGTGTGTGTGTGTGTGTGTGTGTGTGTGTGTGTGTGTGTGTGTGTGTGTGTGTGTGTGTGTGTGTGTGTGTGTGTGTGTGTGTGTGTGTGTGTGTGTGTGTGTGTGTGTGTGTGTGTGTGTGTGTGTGTGTAATGGGGCTGTTCAAAAAAACATAATTTCTTCATAATCGGTTGCTTCATATATACATGCTGTATTGATTATCACAAAAAAAAATGTTCTCGCGAAAGCTGGGAGTTGTGCGATGTTATTAAGTACTGCCGCATCAAGGCCAAAATTGATTAAAAACGGCGATTTTTAGAATTTTTTTTTTTTTTTTTTGGTAAAGCGCTCATTGAGATTGTGGTTGCTTTCGATAGACTATGAAATTGTGTAAAGGCAGAAACATGTTCGATAATGTTTAGTACTGCCACATCGACATTGAAGTTAACAAAATAAAAAATGAAATCCTTTAAAACATTAAAATATTCATCTGCTCATCGACTATTTTGCGCGTTTTCAAATGACAAAATGGCTGATGAAACGGGAGTCCTGTATGATCAAATTTAGTACTGCCGCATCGATATCGCAGTTTACCAAAATTCGAAAATCGCTTATCATCATCATGATTATGATCATACAGGACTCCCGTTTCATCAGCCATTTTTTCATTTGAAATCGCACGAAATAGTCGATGAGCAGACGAATATTTCAATGTTTTAAAGGATTTAATTTTTTGGTTTTGGTAACTTCAATGTCGATGCGGCAGTACTAAAGATTATCGAACATGTTTCTGCCTTTACACAATTTCATAGTCTATCGAAAGCAACCACAATCTCCATGAGCGCTTCACCACGTAAAAAAAAAAATTTATAAAAATCGCCGCTTTTCATTAATTTTGACCTTGATGCGGCAGTACTTAATATCATCGCACAACTGCTAGCTTTCGCGAATACATTTTTTTTGTGATAAACAATACAGCATTTCAGGAGCAGCCGATTATAAGAAAATTATGTTTTTTTGAACAGCCCTAGTGTACAATTTCGAAAATTCAATCGCCTATAACTGAAAAATGGTTTTAGCTATCGAGCTGAAATTTGGTACACAAGTGAAGCACCTCTTTAAAATTGTTGCAGTTTTTGACAAATTATATTTTAAAAATTTCGATTTAATGCCTTTTGGAATTTTTTGAAAAAAGGTCGTGGGTGCTCTAGCTTTCGTAAAATTTAGTCTATTTTTCTAAATAGTTGTTTATAAGACCAGGTGAACTCAATGTTGTTTGGTATTGAATTTGGCTCGAATCGATAAAGTGGTTCAGAATTTATGGAAATTTGAATTTTAAAAAAATTTGACATTATTGCTCTTTGTTTTTTGCAAAACTTGAGATTGCGGTCTCACATTTTGTATGTAAATCAAACAATATTCGATTATTATAGATCCTTAGGTATACAATATCTTGTCTGGTCTCTTGAACTGTTCGGACGTGTTTACTTCTGCTCTCTGTGCTTCTAACGTCTGTATTGCTGTGGTGCCGAGCGGTATTTTTCTCTTGGTGAATTTTCTCTCATTTGCCTTCAGATTGTGTTTGTGATCTGCTTTCTACTGAGCGGGGCATTGCTCTGTGGCATTTTTATTATTCTTATTTGCTATAGTCTGCGCTGAAACTTGTGTGCATATCTGCAGGCTGGTTTGAAGTGGAGTGTGTGGCGGTGACTGTAGTGCTCCCATTGTGTGGGTGAGGACTTGGACTGGGGAGTGTGAGGTTTACTTTTTGCTTGGTGCATCTTTTCTTTTTCTCCCGGACTCTTTGGAAAAGCTGTTACTTTTGGCTTCGGGACTTTTTGAATTAGCCGTTATTTTTGACGTGTAGTGCCTTCCTGTACTGAAGTGATTGCTGATCGGTGTGTGTTTACTTTTGCTGGTAGTCCTTGCTTATTATTATGATGGTTAAGCCGCGTAAGCAACCCGATGACAAGCGAGAAGAGTGTCCGGCGTGTGGCAAGCTGGTGTTTACCTCATGCACGTCTGTGAGATGTGTGGGTGCCTGTAAGCGGCTTTATCATGCCGTCTGTGTTGCTGCCAAATTAGACGTCTCGCTCGATGCTCTAGGAGCGCAAGTTGTATGCTATATGTGCAGCACGCCGGTAAGGAATCCTCGTAGGTCGACTCTCTCTGCACCAAGTTTTTCGCCGTCTCCGCCTCCAAGCCCTCTATTTGGTTGTGATGGTGACATTGCAGGAGCTGGTTATAAATTGCGTGAGCAGTTAAATAGGGAGGTAAGGGCAGCTAGCGTTATCACTGCTGGTGCATCCAGTGGTGAGCCGTCAGCTGCGGATATAATGCGCGCTGTCTCAAGTCTCACAGTGACGGTTGGGAATTTTATCTCGAAGCAGGAAGCAACGAACTATGAGCATAGCTGCAAGCTTGATAATATTAGCACCCTTCACTCCAAGGTTGATAAGTGTGTTTCTAAGGTGGACAAGTGTGTTAGCAAGGTGGAGGAGCTTACTGGAATCTCTCAGCATCTTGCTACTCGGGTGGATGGGCTGCATGAGGAGAATCAGCGTTTGATTGCTACGTGTGCCTCTCTCCGGGATGAGAATCTGGCGCTGAAGGAGTCGCGCGATCGCGTGGAGCAACGCCTCGCCAGGGTCGAGCTTGATGCTCACAGCTGTGATATCGTGATTTCGGGTCTGCCTGAAGCGCGCGGGGAAGACTTGCGCCAGTTGGTGGCGGTGCTTTGTGGTTGCCTTAGTGTTCAGGTGCAGAGTGTCAGCGTGGTTGATGTTGTGCGCTTGGGTCGCCTGCAGCCAAATGCAGATCCGGACAAACCGCGTATGGTGTTGCTCTCTCTCGCTTCACCCTCCCAGGTCGCGGTTATTATTGCAGGCAAGCGGAATAAACGTAAACTTACTGCGCGCGAGATTGATCCTGCGTTCCCTGATAGGCAGGTGTTCGTGAATGAGAGTAAGCCGCTACTGCTGCGCCAACTGCACGGGCAGGTTAAAGAAAGGGCAAGGGCGTTGAACTTTGAGAGAGTCTGGATCTCTGGGGGCAAAGTGCTTGTGAAGCGGAACGCGGGGGCGGCCCCAATAGTTATCTCGTGCCCTGCTGATCTGGAGAAGTTGACAGTGTAGCTATCCGTGGTGGGGGAGGGCGTTCAGGGTGCAACGGGCGGGCTGCCTTCAGTGTCAACGGATGAAGCTCTTCGGATGTGTCACCTTAATGCTCAGTCGCTCCTGGCGCATATTGACGTTTTTCGGGACTTCTTTTTCCACAATATTTATCACGTGATTGCTGTGTGTGAGACGTGGCTTAAGGATGCCATCCCGGATGATATGGTCTCCCTTCAATCCTACTCTGTATTGCGGAATGATAGGCTCGGTAAAAGGGGTGGAGGAGTCGCTCTTTTTGTCCATGACTCGCTTAGTGCAAAAATAATCTCAGCCTCCCCTCAAGAGTATGCATCGAAGCCGGAATACTTGCTGGTTGAGGTTTGGGGTAGGATGCAGCCAAAAATGCTCGTCGCTGTTGTTTATCGGCCGCCAAATACTGGGTGTATGCAAGACATGATGGGTGCTTTAAGTGGTGTGCTGCAGTTATATCGGCATGCAGTGATATTTGGGGACTTTAATGCTGACTTACTTGGTAGTTCGGCGCCGGCGCAGCGCTTAAAGTCTTTCTGTGGCACTGTTGCTTACTAGAGAGGTTGCTAGTGTTTCTAGACCAGACTAGACTAGACTAGGTTAGAATAGTTTAAGATACATTAGATAAATAAAATAGATAAATTAGTTAGTTAGTAAGACTCCTCTGTAACTGTCAATGTTCACTGTGCTCTTATGGGGCCCTTCCCTGAGCACGAAATAAATAATAAAATAATAATAATAATATAGCAGAAAAGATGACGGTCAAAAGATCGTAGATATTTTAATAATTAGATTTTTCTCAAATCGCCGAATTACAGATTGTACCCCACTAGTGGGGGTTACTGTTAGAAACGTTTGGAAAATTCGTGTACTGTATATGAATTTGATATACTGTAAATTTAATGAATTCGTGTAGGAAATTCAATTTAATATACTTCAATTTAATTGAGTCATTCATCTTATTGCTGTGGTTGAAGCTACGCGATACTACCGTACATATTACTCTTGCAGAAAGGAATATACGTCCGATACTGCCGAATCGAATTCGTCCAGGAAGAGTAGCTTGAAGAATTACGCCGAAGAGAATCTGAAACACACCAACAGTCCTATTTTGAATCGCCTAAGGCCATCTACTCCAAAACTTACAAACAGTCCGATATTAGCACATAAGGAACTCACAACGAAAGTAATCAATTCACCCATATTGGATAAAACGAAAAATCTCATTAAATCCTCGACACATGGGCAGAATGTTGGCTACTTCACCTGCACGGAAAATAGGTATATGTCGTGGTCAACTATGTCATTGAAAAAGAAAAAAAAATGGAGATTTTACCTTTATAATCACGAGAATTTGTTTTTATTTAATATTAAATTTAACTTTTTTCACAGTCCCTACATGCTCCGGAAATCCAACAGTACTAGCAATTATCAAGAAGAGATATCGCTTCATAATAGAAAAGAGCTTACTACGACTATCAGTAGTGTATATCAGAACAGTCCAGTTTTTCAGAGAAACGTGAATATTCAACGTTCGTCGAGTAACGCCAGTATCCGTAATGCCAAACTTAAGAGCGTTTTGACAAGACGCAGCAGCTTCAACAACAACGATATTGATCGTTTGTCGTCGTCGAAAGCAAAGTTCAACAACGCTGGTTCAGATAGCAGTAGCGAAGCGGGCGAACAACAGCCTTCGCCTTCGGTACCGCCAATTTCTTCGGGTATCAAACTCAACAGAGCTTTCAGTATACGAAGAGGAAGACTCAGCTGTGAATCCGATACCACTCCAAACACAACGCCCGAGGAGAGGAGGAGAAAAGCACAGACTGAAATTAAATCCGCTCCGTGCTCTGCCAGGCAACCCAGTCATCATCGAGGCCGTACGAGCAGCGTTGGCGCGAGCAGCAAAGACCATTTTAAGAAACCCGAACCGCCAAAACCCCGAGCTCCTTCGATATCGCGAACGGATACCGGAAGATTCAGCATGAGAGCTCCAAAGTCGTCTCACGTAAGACGAATCACAAGTCTTTTTTTAATTCCCTGGTGATAATAAATATTTCTCTAACAATTTGTCTGAAAAACTCTGTTATGCCCACGGGGGGGTCAATTTAACATATATTTTATTTATTGGGATCGTTTGCCAATAAAGAGTTAGACTCAAGTAAATTACGTAGTTAAGAAAATTTATTCAAACAAATAACAATTGAGTTCAACAAATACAATATCGAGCTTGTCTCGATTCCGTCACTTATGGGCGAGTCTGACCCAGGACCGACTGGTCACTTTGATGTTCGATTGAAGACTAAGTTTATTCCCGATTGACTCCCAGCAATTTGCCTAAAATCGGTGCGTATGCATTTAATACTTCCACGTCAATTGCTTCATCGAACGATACCGACTTCGCGCTGAGTCAAAGTGCGAGTTCTTTTAAAATCGTTCGATTGCCCAATTGCTCCAAAAACGTCTGACGGAGTTCCGCAAAAAACGTATCCCAGAGAAAAGTCAGCTCCGTCGAATGAACGTGGTTTCGTATTTCTAGCCCGCTCAGTGGCGAAGTTTAAACAATGCACTGAACCTAATGATGAACCTAATTGTTAATGACCGAACAATTTGTTAATTAAATGCCATTTAAAATTCAGGGCGCAACAACTTTAACCGGACCGTTTCAATGATTTTCTGAGATGTTTCTCTTAGTTTCTCTGCCATTTGCTAAATATCTCTGCCATTTTCTACGCGCAAACTCCAGCAGCCAGCATTTATCAGATACACTCCGAGTTTTTTCCGAAAAAATTTGGAAAACTCTGATTTTTTCGGATAAAGTAAGTTAAGAGAACTTACAAGTTCTGTCTAACATCTATTCATTCTGATACTCGAACGAACAGTAGACTTTTTCAGAGAAAATACGATTTATTTTCTGAAAATCTCCGAATTTCCGCGACAATGTGGGTTTTGAGAATTTCGGAGAATTTACGAATTCTCTCTATCAACAAAGATGTTAGAGAGAATTCGTAAATAGTAGTAATTTTGAATTTTTTCTTTAACGAAGCATGCTGTGAATTTCAGATAAAGTCCGATTTTTGTGGAAGTTTCCTAGAAGTTATATGAGAAAATTAGCAAAAAATTGGAGTTTTGAGAGAAAAAATGAGTTAAAGCGTCCGTGTCCTTCTAGCCCTGGTTTTTTTCCCCCTAAAACGTTTGCTGCCTTGAACTTACCTGGAACCAGGGTGAAGCTCGTGTTTCATAAATCTGGCAGTTTTGTTAGAAACAAAGGTTTAAAAACTAGTTTTTTTTTTTCTATAATGAAGCAGAAGTAAATAATAACTACATAAATTCTTCATGATTGCCGGCTCAAAAATGCGTCTATTTTATCCAGGCAACACCTGCGACAAGACCTAATCAAAAACCGAGCAAGGATCACAAGAAATCAACGAGAAGCAATTCTACGCTGACTTCGAAAGAAGTTGAGTTTCAGAATTGGAAGCGACGAAAGAGTTACGATCCTATGAAGGCAGCCGCAGAGGGAAAGAAAAAGATCGACGGTCCAAAGAAACATCACAGCATAGAGAATGGCTCGTCTAGGTAATAATACAAGCTTAGTGCAAGTTTTAAATAAAATAATTTCTCTATTGACTATGTATTTGTGATACGTTACAGCCGTGACAATTCCGTCTTACGATCCGCGAGTTTTCACGGCACGAGAGGAACTCTTTCTCTAGCTGACGATTGGTCCGACAATGAACTTGAATTCACACACAAAGACGTTCAAGCGCCTCCGCCGTGCAGTCCGCAATTGGTAAGATAATCAGATTTTTCTCTTGTCGCACAATATTAAAATCAGTATTACAGGATCCCATTGCTTAATTAAGGAAGTTTGCCTATAACTCGTGAGTCAAAAATATGACTGAAAAAAAAATGTAAATGCAGCTATTACGAATTATATACAATATTAGTATCATGAATTGTGAAGGCTTTGTATACATCACATTTCTCGTAAATTAGACCTTGCAAATTGCTTCCTCATTATTTTTTGATTCTTACAAAGCTACCTGTATGAGTAAGTATTTTAATCTATTTTGGCTTCCTCATAGAGGAAGCTTTGTAAAAAGCAAAAAATATTGCAGAAGCAATTTGTAAGATTCTACTTTGCAGGCTTGTATTAACTCAAAAGACATTTTACTAAAAATTCCGTGTCATTAAATTCAAATGAATTTTTTAATAATTTATAATTCCATAAAATCAAAATTTCAAACTGTTTGCTACTAAACTATATATGTATCATGACTGAATACTATTTTGTTTATTACAGTAATTGATGTTGATTTAAGCGGTTAAAAAGCGTCTACAAACGATTTTCAGACGCTTTACACTGCATGGGAGTCAAAATAGTGAATTATCAAAACAGCGAATAACTTAAACAGCATATTTTGAAATAACGATCGTCTCAATCTGAAAGGGCTATTGTTATGAAATTCGCCATTTTAGCCATTCATTTATTTTGATCATTCACTATTCTGACCCCCCACCCAATAAATAACAAAGCAAACAGGACTTGAACATATATTTCTTAAAATATATGAAAAAGAGATTTTTAATTTCCTGTCTCTCAGGGAAGCGACAGTGACCTGGAAACTTCGTCGTACCTCCAGACAACTCACAACGTGATGTCAGCGATGTCTGCGCGTATAAACGTTTACAATCCTGCGTTAGTGGATTCCGGTGGTGAGAGTGACGAAGACACGAGTCACAGTTTTCGTCAAGGTAGCAATAAAATGGCTCATGGAGCCAGCGACACTGAATCTAGTGATGAGCCTCAAGCAGCTACGCAATCCCCTATAACTAATACAAAATATAACAGAGCTTTCAGGTACGCGTTTCTTTATTACTCGCTAAGAAATATATCTTTAAAATTAGAAAATATATAAACCTTTGACAATCATCACAGCCTACGCAGAGGAAGACTAGAACCCCAAGAAACAAAATCAACTTCTGCAGCCACGACCAAGCCTAAAACTCTGCCAGTCACTAATACTAAAGGAAAGTTAGCAGCAGTGCCAAGTATTTCGAGGACCGATTCAGGACGTTTCAGCATGCGTTTGTCAAAAACGTCAGCCAATGTAAGATCAACCGGTTTAAAGAACTTGATATAAAAGTTTTCTTTTTTTAATTAGCACTAGATCGAAATAACAGAAAATACTATGAAATATCATTGATTAATCGACTGGTGTATTCAATTATATATTTATTTATTAGATAATAGACGGGACAGGTCCCTTGATAACAGTATTATTTGGCACACAAGCAGAACAGTAGAAGTACAATCATTTACATACAATAATTTAATAAAATTAACATCTTAGTCGTCGCACTCATAGTAATATAAATATTGAGTTAACGAAGAAATATCGACATCGGAAAACAAAAAAAAATCGATAAACACTGCTGCGGAATTGCCATTATGCAACATTCTGGTGATAGGCTCGTTCAACCCGTAATTAGTTCGATGAGAATGCACATAAAAAATGCGATGGTTACGAGTATTTTGCACCGGAATCGAAATAGTAACTGTAGTAAGAAGTTCAGTACAGCACATCATACCCGACACAATTTTATATAAAATAATCATTTCAGCTTTTAACCTACGCAATTCAAGAGTTGACATTTGCAATACAGTTTGTAGATACTCATGACTGCTACATCCCTTAATCTTAAATTTAAACATTAAAAACCTCGAAAACTTTGCCTGAACACGCTCCAAACTGTTTGTAGCATTCTTATAACGTGGGCTCCAAATAACCGACGCATATTTCAGTATCGGACTCACCAAAGCACAAAATAATATTTTTAACGAAATTGGGTTCTTGAAATCTATGGTATTTCGTCTGATAAAACTGAATATTCGCAAAGCACGCCCACAAATAATTGATATATGCTGGTTAAAGCACATCGGTGATGCCATATATACACCAAGATCTGAAAAAGAGCGGTTCGCTGACTCGATAGAAAGAAATTGTTAGGCATTCCGAAGTATTCAGAGATAGTCTATTTTGCTTGCACCACTCAAACAGTCTGTCAAGGTCACTCTGTAACTCAAGCGGATTCTGCACACAGCGAATTGTTTTGTAAACCTTTAAGTCATCAGCATACAGCAAATATTGCGAAAAGCGGAAACACCTAGAAACATCATTGATAAATAGTACAAACAGAAGAGGACCCAAGTGAGATCACCAAACAAAGCATTGATTGTTCGAGAATTGTCGTTTCTAACTTTTATAATGAATTCGCGTTTACTCACATATGAGGCGAACATTGTAACACTGTAACAAAGTACCAGCTTATGTATCTGATAGCGCAGTTTCGAAGGCCTTAAAAAAATTAAAAAAACTAAAAGCGGGCATTAAAAAAACATACAATATAACATACAAGAGGAAAATGTCTGATAGTAAGATAATATTTTTAAAAAAATAATTTTTGTTTTCCTCTAGCCACTTTGTACAAGTATTATAAACTACTTTTAGGTTAGTTAAAGAAATTAACTGAAGAAAGATTAAAAAAAAAGTAATGAAATGAAAGTCGAAGCACGCGCGAGCAAACGACACCAAACATAAAAACGTAATAAACCAGACGTGGGAAAACAAAAGAGAGAGAGAGAGCGAGAGCCATAAAAGCCGGCCTCAAAAGTCGCTATTTCCGGCCTGAAATGCGGCCCGGAAGACGGTACTTTCGGTTCCGGGAGCAAAAAATTTTTGTTGCCCTATGGCAAAAGCAACAATAATCCAAATGTTTTTCGTTGCTAAGGCAAAATCTCAAACATAGGAATCGGATATTTGCCATATATTTTTGTTGTAAACGTACATATAGTATTTTTATGTGATAAGGAGATATTGTATGTGTATGACTGAATATGAAATCTCTCTGCATCGTCGTAGATTTCCAAGCCCAAGTCCAAAGAAACGAAAAAGCCGGTTACCCCAAATACGAGAGAGGTGGAGATGCAAAATTGGAAGCGTCGAAAGAGCTATGATCCTATGAAGGCGGCGATGGAAGGCAAACGAAGGGCTGGTCTTGTAAAGCGAAACGAGAACACCAATTCTTCTTCCAGGTAAAATTTCCAAAAACATTTGTCATTCCTTCTGTTAATTGTCACTTGCATGAAGTAATAATTTCATCGTGTTGTTAGGTCTTGTAGCGATCGCAAGTAGAGATAGACATCATCGGTCCGAGCAGTCGGTATGATTACAATTACTACATGCATAAAGCGTGGAGTAATTTTGTTTTAGTGGTCTTTTACGTCAGTAACATAATTTTTTTTTTAAGCTTGATTAAATTTATTGCAGCGATTTGCTTATTCTCGCACTGCAACGTACAAAAAACACTTTCAGGCCCGAAGCTGCTTTCAAGGCGTACAAATTTTCGTGCTATAAAATCCGTGCCAGTTCTGGGCGAAATAAATATAAAAACTAGCGGATCTATCGGTTAAGGTTGTAATGCATATATATTTACACCCAAAATTTTTATTGCATCAGAATTCGTGAATTCGTGGCGACACGGAAAAACCTTAAACAGAACATTGAATTTCGCAAATAATAATACTTAAAAATTATTAAGAAACATGTTATAAACGAATAGTTTAACAAACTTTTGAATATTTTCATTTTATTTGACATTAAAAGTTCCTTTTCTTTTTAATTGTCATAAATACTAGAATCGTCAATTTCAGATATTTCCGCAGAAATTTTCGATATTACGCACAAATATTCGGAAACCCAACAACTTGAAAAAAGTCTTACAAGATCATGTGTATTAATGAAAAAACAACCAATTCATTTTAAGAAGAAAAAAGAGTTTCCTAATGTTTCTTAATATATAATTTTATGAACTAATTTATAAATAACCTTTTGGATTATTATTACACAAAAACAATTTACTTAGTATCGTCCCAGATATAAAAGCGACTCGGGAAAGCTCGGTTGTGTGTTCTCCAGATTTTTGCCTAAATGCAATTGTACGAAATAGTAGAAAAAATATATATATATAATGATCATTATAGTTAAAAAAAAAAGCAGTTTTATATTTCTTCCGATTTTCATCCAGAACTGGATCAACGAAGAGGAGCTTCGCAAACCTCGTGACGCCGGAAGTTAAGTTTCTGGACGTTCTACGGGCAGAAATAATTTGAATTTTTTATGGAATTTTAGTGAAGCGAAAATTATTGTGCTAGTGCAAATAGAATTTTAACTAGCACAACTAGAAATGATGAAAATGAATGGGCCAGGAAAAGAAAAAGTGTCACGAGGTTGCCGAAGGGACTTATTGTACCTGTTAATTAACGTGTTCGTTCTGTGCCGTCATGTCGATATTATTTTCTGGAATAACCGAAAAATCTCTATATTTTGCCGTTTCAGTCATGTGTCAAGATCTCAGAGCTTCCACGGACCAGCGACGCTCGGGATCAGCGAATGGAGTGACGAAGATATTTCGGCGTCAGCGGACGAGGCTCCGCTTTACTAAAAAGAATCGCGATATTTACGCGCTTCTCGCAAGCAGATAAAGGAATAGCCTACTCTTATACATACATATATACTCACCACTTAAAATCTTCCATTGACATTAAAGCCCGCGCGAATTCTATACTATATTATACATGTGATAAATGCATTGTTTTTGTGTGAGGCAAAGAGAAAGCTCGAAAAGTCGAAGGTGCTTTTGAATTTTTGTTCTCTTTACACGAGTTCGTTGACTCGATGACTTGTTACTTGGTTCGAATAGATTTAAAGACATTAAATACGTGTACAAAAAAGAAAAAAAGATACATTAGTTAAGCAGTAATTACCGCCAATTTGAACATAGATGTACCGATATTTGTATAAACAGAATCTTTGATTAGTTATATTTTCGTATTTTCAGATGACTACAAATAGCTCTGTTGTTCATATAGTTAACAAAACAATTTTTCTGAGTTTCCTTATGCGTTGAATCTGCCGAAAATTTATTAATCTAAATTTATTTATTTGAAAGTTCAATTCATTTTGATTGATACTCGACTATTTTCGATACTTGTTAAAAAAAATAAGGCTTGATCGAAGACTAAAGTGAAAAAAATAAATAAAAATAAAAAATAAGTGCAATGCCAATTGTATGTGCAATTCTTCAACCATTTGTCATTCTTTAATGTTAATGCTGTACTATTGAATTTGTAAATTCCAGGTACGAATAAAAAAAAAGTTGTTTTGACGATAATTGGTGGAACTTTTTTCTTTCTTTCCTTTTTTTTAATGCATATGTCGTACAGTCCCAGTTTAACAGCAACATCGTCGTTGTGAATACGCACATTTTTTCAATGATCCATGGTATTTATAATTGTTACTTTTTGATGAAAAGTTTTGTGATAACATATTGAAAATTGTATTCAATGTTTGCGACGCTTGTCGCGATCGTCTCGACGTTGCTCGCGATCCTCTTTCCTTTTCGCAGTAGTCGTCGAACTACTGGCGCGCTTAGCCTGCTTCAAGAACTGATCCAAACCGAATGGATCTTCCTCATCCTTCTCGAATTGTACAGGACCAGAGCGAGCGGCTGATCTGTCGGTGCCGCTGAATTCTTTGTCAGGGACAAATCTGCAAAAAAAGTAAAAAAATTAATAAAATCAAATTGAATTATTGAAATCAGCGTCATAATCATCCTATTACTTTTATACTGAATCTATTCATTTATTTATTCTATGATTGATTTCATATTGATTACTTTTAATTCCATGTATAGGAAGCAATTACTTATTTTCATGACATTTTTTTTCTGGATTTTTATGTTAAGATACGAAAAATTACGTTAAACGTCTATAAAACGTCACGTTTAGTAATCATTTCCGTGTGTGTGTGTGTGATATGAAGGGCTTCGAAAATTCAATTCTGTGTAACTTAATAATTGTCAAAACAATAAAGTTTTATAGATATTTAGCACACAAGTGAAGCATTTCAAAAGCTTTGAATTTTGTGATTTTTACAATAAAATATATTGTTTTGAATTTTTTAAAAGGCCATTGTTAATCTCAGTTTCGCATAATATCTAATATACTATAAGGTAGATTTAGATAAATGCAGATCCGATTGAGTGCGTTATCAAATTTGATTGTTATCGATAAAGATCAATTTGTATGGTGTTGAATTTAAAAAAAAATAAACATATATAGATATATTTTTCTCCAAAGGTCCGTGGAAAAATATCATGAATAAAAAATGTCCATTAAAGTTTCTATTGAATTATTTGGGAAAAAACCTTTGTCTAGTTTTTAAATCGATGCTCGTACATTTACGTACGAATACAGAAGAGAGTTATTAAAAAAAATGAATATCAAATTATTCATAAAAAGCTGCAAAGTTTTACTTTGCACCTTTATTTTGTCGAACTGTAACCATTCAGTATAAATATATTATAATTCTATGTCAAATATTCTTATAATATTAAAATATGCATTGGTTTTTTTGCCAAAACTATTTATTATAAAATATTAATAATCTCAATATTTCATTATCCAGAATTTTGTAAAATTTTTCAAAAATTTGTTAAAAAGAATATATTTAGTATTTCAATACATTATTTTGTGTATATTATAAATCTGTATGTGTGGATAGTTTTCATAATATATTTCAATATCTGAAGATGAGCTAATACTTGACTTCAATGCAAAATGTCAGCTTGGTTCTGAATATCACGATTTTTTTTTTTTTTTTTTTTCATGAAAACTTTCTATGAGGAAGCAGAAAAAGAAGAAACAGAAAATAGTAATTCAAGTGATTAAAACTATGACATAAAATGGTAATTTTTATGGAAATAATCGTTGTTATAATTTCTCATGTACGCATGAAATTTTCCTCACCTGTTGGTATTTACAAGTTTCTCCAAATCATCTCCATAGTTATCCTTATCGATATTTTTGCCGGGCCGATAAATGTGGGTGCCAAGTGAGCTACTATCCCTCCAAGGTTTGTCGTACACATTGTACTCGTCGTCGTGTCCATATCCACTGTCCATCCCCTTGGTGGTATTAAAGAGTCTCTGATCGAACTGCGTTTCGCCGGAAGTCGCAACACTCTTCGCTGGCAATCCAAGAGCGATTTGTTCGCTGATGTCTCTCTCTCGTTCGCGTTGTAGTCTCGATCTCTTGTCGGGAGCAGCACGCGCCAAATTGCGTTCTCGCGCTCGATCCTTGTGTCTCTCCTGTCGAAGTTGATCTCGCTCTCTCGTTTCCTCGGCTTTATCCAAAGCCGCAGCGGATTTTAATCCCGCGCGTTCTTCCCTAGCTTTCTGAGCCAACAGCCTCAAATGATCTTCCTTCTTTTCCTTTTCCTTCTGCGCCAATTTCTTTTCAAGCTGAGCACGCATTTCCACGGCTTCACGAGCTTTTCTATCAGCTATATAAAGCGCCTCCGCGAGTTTGGCGAATTTTTCGTTAACGTGAACTTGCTGCAATCCACGTCCATCGGCAGCGAGACGTTTGTCCAATGGAATCGTGTATCCCTTTGCGTTTTTCCAGTTACTGATACACGGAGGAATTTTCCATTCCTTTTGTTCCTTGACGGTGACTTTGCGGGTCGGTGAGTGCATAACTGGTGCCGGCGGAGACGGTGGTCCTCGTGGAATTTTTTTATTTATTCTAAACTTCGGAGGTTCCATAGGATCGACCTGAGCCTCAACCATCCGTATCACCCTTTGTTTTGCTCCAGAATTAAAGGATTGTCCTTGTTGCGACGGTGTATATCTAATGTATTGCGCGGGGCCTTGTTTTTCAGCGCATCTCACTGGCATCGCTGCCGCTATCTTTGACTGAGTGATTTTTTCCAAAGCTTTACGTGTATTCTCGGTAAGATCGTTGATCTCATCTTCGCTAGGTCTTTGGAGACTCGGATCATTCTCGTTTGTAATTTCGGCAGGCAAAAGGTCACTCAGTTTGCTGTAGACGATTTTGTCCTTGGAATGGCCCTGTCTGGCGATTAAGTCGTACTTTACTCGCCCTTCGGCATCAAGTTGAATGGCGAGAGCGTTGCTCGTTGATTCTTTGCCTTTCGAGCCCATCGAGAGAGGATATTGTGCAACATGGATCTCAGGGAAAGCTCCGCCACCTCCAAAATCATCCGGGGTCCGAGGAACCCAACCCTTACGCTGTCCATAGGGCGGCGCTGTGACAACGGCTTTTACAAGAGCGGAGACCGGTCGCTGACGTAGCTTTTGCTCTCGAGCTTCATCCTCCCTATCCCAGACAACCTGAGTCGGTGCTGGGAGTAAACTGAAGGCAAATAAAGTTCCAATAAATTCGAGGAACGAATCAACGATTCAATAATAATATGTATTCGGATGCTCGTATACATACATCAATTTCCATTAATTTATCAGTAAATTTTCATATAGCATTAAATAAAACACATAGTATACATTTTTTGTTTAGCGATTCAAGCGTGGTACCCAGAAAAATCCCTATTCTTTGGCCTTTTTGCTGCTCTAGCGGCTAAAAGGCGCTATAACTAAAATAAAGTCTCTGGCCCACGATAAGCGATTCAACGCTTGAGTGCGGATATATATGGGGCATTCTATCCCGATTCAACCTGGGTCTGATCCTCAACCTCCCCCATTTGGCTCGTAATTTTTTGTAGGATTGGTTGGACCCTCAAATGCACCAGATTTTTTACTTTTATTTTTTCCATGCAAATTTTTTTTAAATATTTTTTTTAAGTGACATGTCGAATGCCTTAATTTAAAAATCTGAAAAAATTCTGAAAGATATTTTGTTGAATATCAAAATTTTCTAGCTTATAGCCAAAGTGGGCAAGATTTTTCTTCTTTTAGTTTTTAAGTTTTTTTGATTTAGAAAACTTTTTTGAAATAAAAAAAAAAATCAATCTCCTATGGAAGACTTATGAAACATTTCTGTATATGAAACTGTATTTTTCAGAATTTTTTCAGATTTTTAAATTATGGCATTGTGGTGCTGGAATGTCGCTTGTATGTATATAAAATTCTCCCATATATGAATTTTATTTTGGTAGTTGCTATTATAGACTGCCCTTCATTTTCATTTGTCTAAAAAATTTTGTTTCTGGACACAGAATTTTCTATAAAATTTTTGTAAAGAATCATTGACATACTTTTAGCCCCACTCTAGGCCTAGGCTTAAAAATGTTGTTTTTGGACACAGAATTTAAAGTAAAAAAAAAAAAAAATCGCCAACGTACTTTTTGAGAAAATGAAATTTTAAGTAATTAAAAAAACACATTTTTTTTTTAAATCTATAAAAATTTCTAGTGTTTCTTTATATTGCTCTACATGTTAAAAGAAAAAAAAATATGAGAATCGCGGCCCTGTCAATAACCGGTGGAATGCCTCATATGTATTGTTACGAATTATCAACAAATGAATGAAACTTAATTTAAATAAGTAACCATCATTGGCACTGAACATAGTGACTATGCCCATGAATAATTGTACAAGATGCAGGTATAAGGAGCTCGTAGTTCAACAAAAAAAATAGAAATCTAAAATTAAAAAAGAATATAAAATATAACAAATATGGATAAAGAGAAAAGAAAATAATAAACAATTTTAATAATATATAGTAACGGATATATAGATATAAAATCGATAATATATAATTAAATAAAATAGGAATCTTTTAATTTTGTTTTTCAGGTTAGCATATTAATATATTGACGATTACTTATAATTATATTTGTAAATGAGGAAGAAAAATTCGACATTGCATCTACGTTTCTAATTGGGAATGAATTTGTAGCAAAAGTTTATGAAGTATCTGTGACGTTTTGTATCGTTCACGAATTTATCACGCAAAATGGTGGATTGAACGTCCTAGTTGGTGTGTTTTCGAATGATATCATCGAAATACGGGATAAAAAATTATGCTTTGATGATGCATTTTTTGTATAAAATGATTTTAGGCGTTTTTCCGTGTACATCGATTATCATTTACCTGGATAAAGACATTTTGTTGATGAATGTTGTTTGTGGCTTCGGAGCGAATCATCAACCGTGCGCAGCCACACACGAGATACGCTACGCACTTTTGCCAACACCAGCAAACACTGAATTATTGAAATACTTCTTCCTCTTCGTTGTCAACTTCTCACGAAGACAAACTTTTCCGAACGAGAGCTGCCGCATGGCGGCGCGTCGCTCGGGACCACGTGACTCGATACGTCACTACCTAAGCAGCACAATTCAAGAAGTTATCCAAAAGTGCCAAAAGTCGCCTAAGTAACCCAAGTAACAATACTGTCAAATCGACAACTAAAGATACCCTTTATAAGTTGCCTTTCATCAGATATGTCTGAAAGGTAACTGTATAATGTGTCTTTAAATTTCTGTCCATATGGTCGTTGACTTAATGGTTCCATTTTTACGTTACCGTAAATATTCTTAATATAAGTCGTCCGAAAGCCATCATACAACTTTGTCTGATGGATATCCATTACAGGGCATCAAAAAGTTGTCCAAATATCGGTAACAAATATATATACGAAATACGTTGTCGTAGAGACGTCGTTTTTGTGTCATTTTGAAGAGCCTCCTTAAAAGTTGTCCAAAAATTTATCCATTTTACTTTGTTCGGTGGTTATCAATTACAGGACACCAAATAGTTATCTATTTATCGATATGAAATGGAGATATTAAAAAAGATATCTTATTTAATAATAGATATTTAATAAGATATCTTATTTAAATAAGATATTAAATAAGATATCTTATTTAATATCTCTATTTGATATCGATGAACGGATAACTATTCGGTGCCCTTTAATTGGTAACCATCGAACAAAGTAAAATGGTTGCTTCAGTATTATTGCTATTTAGGCATGTGGTCATTTCCAGATAGAAAAACGTGCTTTTCTTATGGGCATTCCCTGGGTCATAGCTCAAAAATGTTGATATCTGATAAAGAACTTTGGAGAATAATTTCAATTTTCGAAATTGGGCCGCAAGAATTTTATTTAAAAACATTCATGAATAAAGAAGTTTCAATAAAAAAAAATCGATAAAAATTTAAAGTTTTTCTTCGAGCATATAGAATACTATAACAAATTATGAAGTGAATTGGGGTTGAACGCTTACTGAGCTTTGAATTTTTTTGAAATTTGAATTTTCGCGGGAAAATCAATCGGGCGCGTCGCCATATCTCTCCCGAGAAACGGCGTGCCATCTGCAGGCGTAATAAATAATAATAATAATAATAATAATAATAATAAAAAGGAAGCACTCCTCCGACTGTCCAAGCTTTGCGTTCCGAAGTAACCACAAAAATATGGAGTTGCCCGTTAATTACTGTTTTTGCGGTATATCCTACGAATCGGAACAGTTTATGATACAATGTGACATTTGCAAGAAATGGTATCACGGGGGGTGAGTTTTAGCCGTTGCGTCAATTGCAATATAGTTAATTGAGTTTCTAACACGAGTTTGAAAGTTGCCGTTTCTACGCGCGACATTCGTCGATGTATGTTTATCTCGCAGATTTCAGTGTTTTTAACACTCGTAACTACTGCCAAGTGTAATCTAGCATTTCAGTTAAATGAATCGCCACGGTTTTCCATCGTATACCTCTTCATTAACCCTTTTAAACGTTGTTATTGTTTTGGTTGTTGATGTTGTTGACGTCGCGAAAATAACCTTATTCTGCATCGTTCGTTGGATTCGCACGAATTTTTCAAATACCTCGAACAAAGTTTTATTCAAGATCATTGAATCTTCAATGATTAACGCATTAAAGAATCGAAATGTTATAATAGTTTATTTTCGTGGGTTTCTTCTTGATAATATAGAATCACAACAAATAACAGAACTATAAAAATTGTTAGACATGCAATAAAAAATGTAGCACTTATTCTATGAGTTTGTAGCAGAACATGATCTTAATGATTATTCACCGCTAACGCTTTGAATGTTTAAAAAAAAAGACCAGTAAAGTTGATATAATGTAGACAAACTAATTGAGTGTATGTAAATTATATTTAAAAAAAATATCATTTAAAAATCTTAGGTGTGTGGCTGTAAAGGAATACATGTCCACCGATTTGGACAAGTATCACTGTCCGCAATGTGAAACAACATGTGGCCCATCTATAAGTAAGTAGCCTCATAAAACCTCATGTTGGCTAACTAAACATCATGTTTGCTTTATTTTCTTATAGTGAAAGTTAGATTAAATTGGCACCGTCATGAATATTCAGAGCCAGATGCAGATACAAAGCCGGTTCAAACAGGCACTGCAGTATTTATCAGGGAATTGAAGTCCAGGCACTTTCCCAAAGCTGACAATGTTGTTAAGAATGTTAGGGGACAGCAATTGACTTTGGAGTATTTACAGGCTAATGGTTTTGATAATCCTGTTATTATCGATGGCAAAGATGGGCTAGATATGACAGTACCACCACCTAATTTTAGTGTGTATGATGTCGAAAGTTACATAGGTAAGTACAATGCTATATTTATTTAAATGTATTTATTAATTTTACATGCTTCAATAAAATAAAGGTATCTCAGAAAATTTGTTTAAACCGGTATTATTATTGTTATTTATTTATTTACTATTACATTGGACCGGCCAAGCCCTTGAAAACAATTACAAATAATGGCAGTAAGGTTCAGATATGTCATATTAACAAAAAAATATATTTACATGGCTTCTCTAAGCGATACATAATTATCCACAGAATGTGCAAATTGCGAGAAAGGGTGACTAAAAAAATCAATAAACGTTGAGGCAATATTACCATTACGGTACATTCTCGTGAGGGGCTCGTTATGGCCATAGTTCGTACGATGATTATGCATATGAAAAACAGAGTGGTTGTGCTCATTAAGATGATATGCTACATCTCGTCTGTCTCTCTCAGATCGCCATAAGTGCGAGTGAGATAGCTGAATCTTCCCGAAGTGTTATTCTTCGCCACGGTTGATTTTTCGAATAAAAGTCGAGAAGTACTGACTGCAGAGTGCCAAGATGCAGTCAGTACTTCTCGTATTTTGCCTGAAATATCAATTGTAACCAAGAACAACGATTTACAGTTTTTGTTACCGACCGAGCAGTAGCACATCATCTTAAGGGGATGCTGGAGTAGATTTTGATATCGACTTTGGTCGGTATGTTTCCCGATTAGGACACAGGTGGCGCCGAGTAGTTTGCTTCTTCTTCTTCTTCTTCCTTTGCGCCTGGCTATCGCCATCTATTGACAGCATGTGCCACAAGTAGTTTGCTTACTTTTGGTAAAAGATACCGAAAGCAAAATGGCTGCACACCATATGTCAACAGACCTTTGCTGTAAGATATAATTGTTTCTAGAAATTAGATATGTAAAATCAGACCGGACGTCAATTCTGTGATGATTTCTAAATATTCAAAATCCATCAGAATGTTAACTACACAAGCCAAATCCATATACAGTGTATACTACGGTCGCATTGCAGAGGCTCGGAACTTTTGCCAAAAGTAAACAGCGCCCCCTGTCCCGTAATGACGGAACTATATTCATTCTCTTTACCAGCTCTGAGCCTGTGCGAAAAGCAAACAGTCTTTGCAATCGTAGTATACACTATTCGCAGATTTGGTTTGTGTAACCGACATTCCGACGGTTTTGAAAGGTTCAGGAATAATCAAAGAAGGGTGTCCAGTCTGATTTAAGGTAGTCTATTCACATTAGCTAGTCAAATCAGTGCTAAATTTTTAATCGCGTTTCTACACATTTTGGTAGTTTTGCCGACTGTTCGGCAGAGTGGCTTGCTCATCATTAGTTCTTAATATATAAATCCATCCACAGACACGGTTTTTTATTAAAATACCCTGATACATACAAATGTCAAAACCATACAAATGAAAAAACCATAATTTTTGTCAAACTTTGACGAACGATAGCTCATTTTGTTTATTAAAAGATGCTTCATTAATTGACATTTTCTTATAGTATTCTTTGTAAGAAAATTGCAACCGTTTTTTTTTATCTACTCTAACCTATCATCAGATTTACACATGCTTGTAACTTGTGAATAACTAATACTAATACAGAATTTGTCCGGTCAATCAATGAAGCATTTTTTAACTAACAACATAAGCTATTGCTCGTTATAACTAGATTAATATTGTGGTTTTTTCTAATATAAAACTGGATGACAACAACCCCATCCGAAATTTGTATGTATCAGGGTATTTTTATTTCAAACTGTGTCTGTGGATGAATTTATATGTTAAGAACTAATGCTGATGAGCAAGCCACTCTGCAGAACAGTCGGCAAAACTACCAAAATGTGTAGAAACGCGATTAAAAATTTAGCACTGATTTGACTAGCTAATGTGAACAGACTACCTTAATACATCTGAGTTCCAGAAACGTTTATATCTTACCTCAAAGGACCTTTTGACATTTCGAGCGGCCATATTGGTCTTTGAGAGGTGCAGTAATATACAATTTCTTACATTTCTTATATGCTTTGAACAGTAATTCGACCGGATACCCAAGCATGAATGTTTTTATTACATCCCTGCAAAATTTGACGTATATTTGTAGGGTATTTTCGATAAATAGTGTATACTACGAAATTGCCTTATTTACCGACTAAAGTCGATAAAAAAAATGTACTCCAGCATGCCCTTAAGGTGATGTGCTACTGCTCAGTCGGTAACAAAAACTGTAAAGCGTTGTTCTTGATTACAATTGATATTTCAGGCAAAATACGAAAAGTACTGACTGCATCTTGGCACTCTGCAGTCAGTACTTCTCGACTTTTATTCGAAAAATCAGCCGAGGCCCAGAATAACACTTCGGGAAGATTCAGCTATCTCACTCGCACTTATGGCGATCTGAGAGAGAGACGACATATAGCACATCATCTTAAGGTGATGTGCTACACTGGCTGAACTGCCGTGAGTGCAAGAGAGATAACGCCATTAGCAACTATGGTGGTGTGAGAGAGAGGGCGATAAAACGACTAGCGCATCACACGTTAAGGCGGTTAAAAAACGCTGATTTTCAGATATCGATTTGCTCATTCACATTTGGATACCTTGTTATTAACAAAAAATTGCTTGCGACATCGAAGGCCTGTACGTCAATATCTGGTACTGTCGCATCAATGTTGAAAATAATGAAAAAATGACTATTCTTGTTTTAACTCAATGTAAACTGGATGAGCGTTTCGAAAAAATAAAGTGAAAAATGTAATTTTTTTCGTCATTTTCAACATTGACGCGGCGGTATCAAATGTTGACGAACAGGTCAACGATTTCGCGAGCAGGTTTTTTTAACAACTGGATATCGAAATATGAATGAGCAAAAATCGATAACTGAAATTCACCATTTTTTTTAACCGCCCTCATGTTCAGCATTTTTTTTTTTAATTATACAAATTCACGTATTTTTCTTCTCGGACCGTCATTGCATTGTTATCAAGAAGGTCCATTTCGTTCTATCCTCCCCTAGTTAAATTCTAACTAATTAACTTTTATGAGTTAGATCTTTTTAAATTTCATCTGAGTTACGCGAGTTTTTCTCTAATGCCTCAGATACCGGAGTTCTAATAGGAATTCCGAGATACATTAGTTTAGATTGAGCATTTTGAGAATTCTCTCTGAACATTTTTTCTGAGATATTTTCCCGGGTAAAAATAATCGATCGATAGAATTTGAATGGGATTTAATCGTATGTTATCATCTCTATCTATTCGGACTTTGATCAATTTCTACAAATTGTTGTCGTTATTAGTTTCCTATAGTTTTCGTTTTCTATGGTTTAAATACGATAGATATGTTATCGGTATGTATGGTGCACCGATGGATTTATAATATTTTATATTAATTTTACGTTTCGTCAATTGTAAATAGTTATCCGTTTCTGGTGTATCGTGTTATTATATCGTAAATATATGATGCAATATTAATCGTTTGCAATCAGAGAGGCAAATCGACAGAATGATACTATAATTTTCTATTGTCTCACAATTATAGAAAGTATATCGGAGCAAATAATTTATTCAACAATTTCATGCTGATTGACTCGTTTCTTATCTCATCGTTTCACAACTATAGGAAATCTATAATAATGAATCTTGAATATAATAAATATTTGAATCCACAGATTTGTGGATGAATCTTTTTGTTTTATGAAAAATGTTATATTAATATTACTTCTACGATCGTATATTTTTGTTATTAAATTTAATAGAAAACATTATATTATTTATATTAATATTATAGGATATGGAAGAAACACATAGGATTTTGATCGTAAATTAACCAAAGCTCGTATACGGGACGATAGGATTTTTTAAAATCGTATTCTATCATATATTTTTACCAGGGTTTGATTTATTAGATCGTGTCGAATAGCTTCTGTTTTTAGAAATACATAATTCTCTTTTCTGCCATGTTATCTCGGAATTTATCTCTGTACAGGCGGTGATCGCGAGATGGATGTAATTGATGTCACAAGACAGAGTGACATACGTATGAAATTGCGCGATTTTGTCGAATATTACAACGATCCTTGTCGAACACGAGTACTGAACGTCATAAGTCTCGAATTTACCAATACCGGGTACATTGAAGCTACATATATATATATATTTGGCTTACACATTTGCGAATTTTTTTTATACGTATTGTATTAATGGATAAACACATTGCAGTCTATCTCCGATGGTCGAGGCGCCGTATATTGCCCGAAAACTAGACTGGGTAAATTCGGTATGGCCGCGCGATTGGTCGGAAGAGAGCGAGCTCAAAAGACCCGAGGTTCAAAAGTACTGTCTAATGGGTGTGAAAGATAGCTTTACAGACTTTCACATTGATTTTGGCGGTACATCCGTTTGGTATCACGTTTTGCGGGGAGAAAAAGTATTTTATCTCGTAAAGCCCAGCGCCGCGAATTTGCAACTTTATCAGCAATGGATGTGTAGCTCGGCCCAGAGCGAAACTTTTTTCGGAGATCAAGCCGACGCTTGTTTCAAGTGCGTTATCAAGCAGGGCCAGACGATGATGATACCAACAGGTTGGATCCACGCGGTATTGACACCGGTCGATTCACTCGTATTTGGTGGCAATTTCATTCACAGTCTCAACATTCCAATGCAGATACAGTAAGCCAAGCACAAGAGTACAAAATTATCTTTTTATTTTTGCGTATTCACTTCTCACGAGGAAAACTTTCTGTATTCAAAATTGTTATAAAATTTACAACGTTTGACATACAAAATTATATGAGATATCAAACCAAAGTGTATTAAGGTAGCTGTACCGATTCAGTTGAGTCAAAGCACTCTGGCGAAAATTTTTTATTTTTTCAGCATAAAAAGCACATACTTGGTATCATAAGAATCGACGCACGCTCAAGTTTACAGAAATATGTCGCAATATCAATATATTGATTCGCTTTATGCGCAATCAATTAATAATTAAGTATCTTGATCACAAGTACCAACTTCGTATATTCAAAAAATATTTTTGATATAAACAAGAGAGAATGAAAAATTGGTGTTTAACTGTTAATAAATGTCAATAATGAATATAACAAATAGTTTTCTGCAATAATAAATCATTGCGCATGAAAAGAGAATATATTGAATTAACATCTTAAATCACGCTTCAACGCTGTTTGAAAATACCGTTTTTCTTTTGCCAATATTCTCATCAAATGGCAATAATTTTGTGTTCACCGGCCAATTTCTTTGTATAATTATTCATCATTTCGACAACAATGTCTTCCTAATAATGAATTGAACGTTTAGCAATCAAAATAATGTACGGTTAGATTGATTTGGTTGGCGCGCTGTTCTCGCCCGCTCGACGAGAATCGTCACCTTACCAATCTTAACTCGCTTGAAACATTAATATCATTTTTATTACACGGACAAACCACTTTTTTGTTGCACAGAAATGTTAAGCATACTTCAGTTTACGAGAATATCAATTTTCTGTCTCCGAATATTTAATTTGCATGATAGAAAAGTTTCAAGAATCTTTTTGTATATTTTCCTATGTAGAGCATAGCAACTTTGAAAGCTTATATCTCTGTAACTGGGCGGTAAATAATTCTAAAATTGCGGTGGAAAACGTGTTTTATCGTGCTGAACAACATACTTTCGCGGCAAACGCTAATCTTTAATTTATCTAATGGTGTAGCTACCTTAAATTAAAATTCATACACATTGCAATGGAAAATGAAGAATTTTATCTTAAGTTCAATATTTGCATATTAAAATTTCGATTTGCAAACAGAAAATTCGTACACTGTACTGTCAATTCCAAATAATTGTCTACGGGAATATTTTATATTTAAAATAAACATATAAAAAATATTTTTAGGTTCATTTAAATTTAAAACCTATTCTCAATATAACAGTAAGGTTATATTTTTGCACATTCGTCAATGAAATTTCATATACATTTAAGTAATAAAAACTTTTAACAGTGTCCATCTGTTCCTCCTCTATGAAAAATATAAATAATTGTCTATTTTACAAAATCATTTTCTATGTAAATAATCTTTTTTCAGAATATACGAATTAGAAAGAAAGATAAAAACACCGAAAAAGTTTAGTTATCCCGGCTTCGAAACGATAAACTGGTTCGCGGCGAAAAAATTGTTGAAGGACCTCAGAGAACTTAATCAAGAAGAAAAAAAGTGTCCTGCGTATTTTTTGCAGGGAGTGAAAGCGTTGCTCGTAGTACTCAAACAGTGGAACACCGACAAAGACGTGAGCTGTTTTATGTTCCAACGGGAAAATTAATAAAATTAAATAAGTTAAACGGCTTGGGTCAGAAATACATAGTTTATTTATGATTTTCAGTACAACATGATAAGCCGCAGTCAAATACCGGAGACAGTCAATAGTCAAAAGTTGCTGAAAGATTTTAGCAAAGAAATAAGGTACGCGGAGCGCTACCTAATCTCACTTAATCCACCGAAGCCAGAACGCGAGAGTAAAAGAAAGAAAAAGAAACCGTTAAACAAGGATTTTGTTAATTATGACGTGGCCGATCGAATGGCCGGCAATCCTTTCACAGCGACGCTCAGAGGCGGAGCAGTAAAAACAGAGCCCGTTGTTGAAGAAACAGCACCACGGAGACCACCTCTCAAACTTACGTTACCGAAATCCGCGACGTTTCCGCACGTGAAGCCAAACGTGCTTGCTGAGGAAAAAAAGACCGTAGGAAAACTGAAAAAAACGAGCAAACCTGGAAAGCAAAGTCCGACGGTCATAAGATTCAAACTTGGTGACAACGAGGTCGTGAGAAGCACCAACGATAATATCAACGTTTATGGCAACTTTACAATTGATCAAACGATCGAGACACCCAAAGAATTGACGTGGAAACAAACATCCGTCTATGACTTTCATGATGGAAGTAACGAGAGCGATTATGGTGGTTTTACCATAGATGAGGCCCCCAAACGTAAAAAATCTTCAAAATCCACTCAAAAGAAACAGAAAAAAGTTGCAGAAGGTGATCCCGATGTATTGAGCGAAGCCCCGAAAAACGGTATTGAGGAACTGCTCAAAGCTTCGGCTTATACGTTAGGCACTGGCGCCGCTGCTCAACGATTGGAAGTGTCGTATGTGTTTATCATTTATTCATTATCGAATTAAACAGAAACATTAACATTCAGAAGTTCATTTGGCGTTCCATTCTATTCTGAATAATTGTAATTGTTATTATTATTACTACGTATTTACTTATTTTTGTTGACGGGATTAATCGTTATACATGATACAATAATTATTAGTTTCATATATGGGGCATTCCATCCTCATTCGACCTGGGTCTGACCCTCGATTTGGCTCGTAATTTTTTGTAGGATTGGTTAGATCCTCCAATGCACCAGATTTTATTTTTTTTATTTTTTCTATGCAAATTCTTTTTTAAATATTTTTTTTAAGTGACATATCGAATGCCATAATTTAAAAATCTGAAAAAATTCCGACAAATACTGTGATGAATATAACATTTTTCTAGCTTATAGCCAAAGTGGGCAAGATTTTTCTTCTTATAGTTTTTAAGATTTTTTTTATTTAAAAAAATTATTAGAAAATAGAAAAAAAACAATCTAGTATGGATGACTTGTCAAGTATTCACATCTTAGTTCGGGAAAATTTGAAAAATTCCTAAAAATCTGAAAAAATTCTAAAAAAACCAAGTCCACACAAATAAACGTTTGACCAGTCACCTGTAGTAGAATAATTTTTTTTCTTTTTTTTAATAATTTTTTTTCAATCATAAAAGCTTAAAAACTATAAGAAGAAAAATCTTCTCCATTTCCGAACGATTCAACGGTCTCCGTTCGATAATTCAAACTTTCGTAAAATTTTTTTCACCATATGACCAACTGCATATTGTTTTTATGATCCTAAAGTATTGTTTAAGTAAAAAAAAAAGATTTTCCCACAACTCTAGAGTGGTGTTACCCCTTAATATCAAGCCGAAGTTTCCACGTCATCAAATAAATTTTTAACCATTTTTTCGTAAGGAATCTGAAAATAGACTCATAAATAGTGTAAGAACCACAGCAAGCAAGCTCATTGCATTCAATTTGCGAAACTTATTCTTGCAGGCCATCGACGACAAATAACGTACCGTTTGGACCGGCTGCCCCACCGCCTATCGGGTGAGTTTTCACAAATTTCGAACGAATACTACCGGCGTTCGAACGAGTTCCGACAACCTTAATAATTATTCTTTCGCGTATCATCCAAATGATGATGATATTGGCATGATATAGTAAGCTTATAAGTGTTTGTACATTTCGTGGAAAGCTGCTCGCGTGTACGACATTTGCTTTTTAACGTTTTTCGTCAGGTTCAACCGGTAGTTACGTTTTTATTTTCTCGATGTCTTAGTATTTATAAATTGAAAACGGCCAGTTCTGGCAGGGCTTCGCCGTCGACCCGCGAGGCTATTGCGGGGATGCTGTCGTTCAGCGAACAATGTTACTCCACGACGTCCGACAGTCCGACCAAGTCTACAAAATCTAGGATATCGGATCACGATGACGAAGACGATCAGTCCATAGAGAATATCGATAAGGTTCATCAAGATGAGGATTTCAGTAAGTTTGTTAATTTTCGCGGTGATCATTGAAAGTAGTCTTTGCTATTTTTTTTTTTGCTCGATTTTTTGTCCTTATCGAAACGCCGCATTTTTACTCCCGACTGCCCGCCGAGCAAAAAATCTCCTGTCTGTGCGTTTAGCGGCGATTAGCTGATCAATGAAGTTTTCGATGTCACGAATGTTCTCGAAAACGGCACAAAATTGCTTAACCAAATTTGACACATCGATTCTATGATCGACGTTCTATAATTTTAACAATAAGTAATTCGAATCAGGCATATTTTCGTAGAGATAAAAACATTTTACACAATTGTGCTTTGTATATATCGAAACATGCCCGCCATAACTCGATTGAGCCATCGTCTGCGGTTAACTTCTCATCATAATATTTCACGTATTTCTGTCTTCTACACCACTGTCTGTCGTTAATGATGATAATGATAATTGTACAATGGATATCATCAAATAACCTGTTTGAAAATATTGTTTTATTACTATTATTACTTATGAAACATTGTCCATAGAAAAAGAAAAATTTAGCGCATTTTTTATTGAAAATTTTTCGCAAAAATCGCCATATTCTATTTCCTTTCTTAGTAATGAGTAATTTTTATTTCCGTATTGACCATGAATCTTACTGCACAGTTGTGGAAATCAAATATCATGCGCATAAACTAATTTCGAGAGTTAAATACTTAATTTTTTTAAATGCCCGATTGCTTAAAAAAATTAATAAAAAAATAATTATTTTATAGAACTTGCGACAGAAAAAAAAACTATTATCCAATTCAAATGTTTTGATAATTAAAATGATATGGAAAATTATTTCATTCTTTTTTTAATTTATTTTTTAATATAATAGTTTTGTTTTTCTGCCGCGAGTTTTATAAATTAACTTTTTTTATTCTTTTTTTTTTAACATTCGGGAGTTTTTAAAACCAAAAGAAATATTTTTATCTTCTTTCTCTATCTTCCATAGTATATCCAACTTTGGACGCGTCCGACGACGAGGAATACATATTTAAGCCTAGAGGAAAGAGACGCGTGGATGAAGCTTGGAATCCAAAAGCTCGGGTGGGTCCCTTACTTCCAAAGACAAACAGGCCTGCGCGCGAAGGTGCGAAGAAAACGTCGGTGGAGAAGGGTTTAGAAGCCGCAGCGGCGAAACGAGCCAATCAACCGGTGAGCTCCCAATTACAACATTACATTTATTGATCATTGCACTAATTATTCTTTATTCATATAATACCAAATTTTCTCACAAAGAAATTCACCCTCATTAACGACGTTCTTTCTTTTTTGCTAATTCGTTGTCAGGATGACTTTACGGAACAGAACATGAAGAAAGAATGCAAGAAGCGATTGGTAGGCATACTGTATATCGTACTACGTAGGTTGACATTGTTAAGGAAACCCAGTCACCTAAAAAAAGTCATAAGAAAAAAAGTTGTGTAAATGATACACTTCTTTTTAAAAATCTTCCATTAAAACGTCATTACATACATAACGAGCATTATAACTCTGCAATTCTGTAAAAACATACAGTGTACCAGAATGGTGTGAGTTAAAAACCAAAATTTGTTCACTTGTCGTAGATTTCAGACCAAACTTGTGAACAAATTTTAGTGTTTGATGGCTTATTTTATCTGTGGAAGAGTGCATTCTGAATTGAATGTAGAAAGCTTTATTTCTCTTTTTTATGACAAAGTTATGATTTTTAATGTATAAATAAATCTTTCTATATTAAAAACACACCAAACAATTGGTTACAGTAAATTTAATTTTCACTGCATCCAGAGTCGTTGTATTCAATCCAGAATACACTCTTCGACAGATAAAATAAGACATTGAACACTCAAATTGGTTAACAGGTTTGAACTGAAAGCTACGACAAGTGAAAAATTTTATTTTTGACCTCACACAATTCTTGTGCACTGTATGTCTTTACAAAATTGCAGAATTATAATACTTGTTATGTACTTAAGGTAGTTTGTTCACATTAGCTAGTCAAATCAGTGCTAAATTTTTAATCGCGTTTCTACACATTTTGGTAGTTCTGCTGACTGTTCTGCAGAGTGGCTTGCTCATCAGCATTAGTTCTTAATATATAAATCCGTCCACAGACACGGGTTTTAATTAAAATACCCTCATTTCGTTTATTAAAAGATGCTTCATTAATTAACCGGAGACGTTTTCTTATAGTATTCTTGGTAGAAAATTGCAACCGTTTTTTATCTACTCTAACCTATCATCAGATTTACACATGCTTGTAACTTGTGAATAACTAATACTAATACAGAATTTGTCCGGTCAATCAATGAAGCATTTTTTAACAAACAACATAAGCTATTGCTCGTTATAACTAGATTAATATTGTGGTTTTTTCTAATATAAAACTGGATGACAACAACCTCATCCGAAATTTGTATGTATCAGGGTATTTTTATTTCAAACCGTGTCTGTGGATGGATTTATATATTAAGAACTAATGCTGATGAGCAAGCCACTCTGCAGAACAGTCGGCAAAACTACCAAAATGTGTAGAAACGCGATTAAAAATTTAGCACTGATTTGACTACCTAATGTGAACAGACTACCTTAATGAGGTTCAAATTTCACATTTTTTAAACGAAGGGTATCGTTTACAGAATTATTTTTCTTATGACTCTTTTTATGACCGGGTGTCCTTAAGGGGATGCTGGTGTAGATTTTGTTGCCGATTTTGGTCGGTAAGTTTTCCGATCAAGATGCAGGTGGCGCAGCCATAGTCTGTTTACTTTTGGCAAAAGATACTGAATCTCTCGAAAAGCAATATGGCCGCACACGATATGTCAGCTGAACTTTGTCGTAAGTTTTAATTGTTTCTGGAAATTAGATATGTAAAATCAGGCCTGACGTCAATTCTGTGATGATTTCTGAATATTCGAAAACCATCAGAATGTCAAATACACAAGCCAAATCTTTGCAAGCCACATCCTATGGTCGCGTTGCAAAGGCTCGGAGCTTTTGCCAAAAGAAAACAAACTACATCGGCGCCACTTGTGTTCTAATCGGGAAACTTCATTCGCGATCTTCTTGACCCACTCCGATCGCGGACAGACTACGTGAACGTAGTCCGGGTTTTGCATAGATTCCTTTTGTGTAATTGATTTTTCGACGCTCGTGGAATATTCAGAGAAGGCTAAAGAATGGACGTACATTCGAGTTTCACGTATGTGAGTTATAGAATCCATTTTGATTTCGGGAGGTTTAGTAACATACGATTTTTTTGCATTTATCGTAGGTTTTCACCCAATATTCGAATGTACGTCCACGCGTTTACGTTGATATTACAATCGTGTACAATTTAAAGCATGTGCGCAGCATATTAACGAAGAATAACCAAAACTACGAAAACGCCTGTTTTTACCGATCGAAGTCGGTAATAAAATCTACTCCAGCATCCCCTTAAGAAACATTAAAAAATCAATTAAAATATTATTCAAGTAGATCCAGTGTGTAATGGCCCTTAAGTCTTTCTCTGGCCACCGGAAAAGTTTGTGATTGAGATATTCCCAAATAGCACAAGTTGCGGAAGCAATAACCCAGGTCAGCCATGTGCTGAAATCTGTTAGATAGTATATTATATTAATTAATATTAAGAATACACGGTCGCTGCGTATAATATACTATGGTTAAAGATTGACTCTAAATCAACGATTGAGAATCAATTCTGCCAGGGCCAATCCTGCTGGATGTTCCCGGGTCAGGGCTCAATTTTTTCCACAATTCAAGATGAAAATTCGTCGATTGCGGCTACTTGATTGATTAATTAAATTTATTAAGCAGTTACGCAAAAATTCCGTCATTAGAAATTGAAGGAGAATAGTCGCATACGGTGACAAATTGATAATAGAAAATATAAAGGCAACGCATTTTGTTGCTGACAAAATGTTGGGAAATTTCGGTCATCCGTTGTAGAACCTTTTGCAAGCGATTTCGCAATACAGTAGAACGTCGATTATTCGAACTAATCGGCAGCGACGACCGTTCGGATAGTCGAAAATTTGGATGACCGAACAGAGCAATTGTTTGTGAGGTGAGAGAGAGAGAGAGAGAGACGCTCAAAATATTAAAATACATATATTTAATGACAATTAATATTTTCAATATGTTATAACTGGCATATATTATATATTTTAATAACGGATTCTATTTAATCTTTCATTTTCTTGGGAAAAAGTCGAGAAAATTCGTCTGCTTTACGTCAGAAACCCTTGTTTGCGCATTCATATCTATGATAGATCTACGATAAAACCCATGTGTCACCCGGCTACAAGAATTATAGTAACTAAGAACGGAAACCCTAGCAGCTGTTTGCAAACTCTTACGTCCGTGTGGTCTAAGACGCCGAGCAACAGTAATAATCCACAGAGTCCTGTTCGAAAACCATTGACGACAAATTTTTGTTTTCCTTTTGATTCAGATTTTCTCGTTATCGTGTTTTTGCGCTGCAACGAATATAGATCTGTGATCTACGACTGTAGCAACATTCTCTGTTGCTACAGTATCCGTAGTGACTGTGACAACTGTTAACGCATGCGAATTCACTTTTTGACAATGCCGTTGTTGCAAATTTGTCCGCAAATGCGTACGCACCTTAGCGCAATGATTATGAAAGCGATTGCACAAGTTTGTCAGCTGGTTGTTGCACTCTTGCCGACAAAATGTTATCTGGGTTATTGTGTCAGAGAATGATGTGATTCTATGAATTATATTACAAGCCGATGAACTTTGGGGCCGTTACAAGTGGAATAGTCGCCTCTCAAGTTTTTTCTAATAAAATTTCCTTGTTACATTTTTGATTTAATTCAATTTAATTGCCAGACGACGACAAAGCGGACTTACAACAAACAGAAAAAGGAAGCGCCGGTAAGCGTCGTTGTGCCGCCACCTCCACTTCCAGTTCCAGAGGAAGAAGTTGCGCAACCATCGATCGGTTATGGTTCAATTTTAACGAGCCCGAATCGATTGAAAGACGTTAAAGCTAAACTAGCTGCACCAGTTCCCGTTGGTAAGATTTATTTCGATCACTGCTACATCCCTGGATGTCCAATTGGGTTTTTAATTTTCAACAATCGAATATCCGCGATTCTTTTTCAGAACGTAAACCGAAGAAGGGAATGAAGACGGCGAAGCAGAGATTAGGAAAGATCTTGAAGCTTCACAAAATGATGCACTGAGCAATAGATAAATAATTGTCTCTACGCAAAGGGAATGTAATGAAAATCATGTGACACTCGTTTTCGTACTATGAGATAATCACCCAACAGATGTACATTGCTATGTAAATATTAATTTCATTTGTCGAAAATGTCGACAAAACCTCGATGGACTCGTAATATCAAGCCAAGAATATTTATTCACGATGATTGTCGCTAAGTTCAGCAAGTATGAAAGTTATTAGAAAATTCAGTATTTCGCATGCATGGATTAAGTGAGTATGTGAGTTATATATAATAATTTCTCAGATTGATAGTGGTGATAGAGGGTTCAGAGGGAAACTCTGAAGTACATTAGCAGACTAGATAGCTTAACGATAACATCATCGAGTTTTTCGAATAATAGTACAAAGAATCTCACAAGCGTCCAACGGTACTACGAAATTTTCGAGGCATTGCAATGTTCGAACGCTTCGGTATATAGAGGCTGTGCAGTATGTCGGTTTCCTTTTTATTCATTTCTTATTTACTTTGTTTTTAATTAAGGGAAACTCTGTGAAATTCGAAATTATATATTTATGACACTTTTATTGATTTTGAGACAAGAAAACAGTGTGCCGACCAATCAGTATTATTCTAACACTGCTGCAGCAGAGATCGTTAAGGATTGTCATTAAAAAATCGTACATCATGAATGAAAATTGTAAATTGTGATTAATTATTCTAATTGCAACTTTCGAGAGCTCTGCATTAAATTTTCCTTGTGTTTTGTTGACATCGCCGAAGAACGCAGCGTTTCGGCGCAAGGACGAATAGAGAATGTGGTTTTATTAATATTTATTACACGTCTCCGAATGACTCGAAAAATCCGTCGCTAATGAATTTAAAAAAAAAAAAAAAAAAAAGTATAAATAGCAACTCCTTTTTGTAAATGAACGGCTGCGCATGCGACGATAGGAAAATTGAATAATACTATAGACGTATATGTGTAATCTGATACTCTGTGCAACAATTTGTCGTGCACATTATTCTAAATAGCATATACATATTTTTTTACATGTTTATCTATGTTTGTTAAGTAGAACTGCGAATCATTATAATTCACGGATATTTATATTTTCGTTGCACGTTCTATCATCAATCTACTTTTGAATTCTCAACTTTCTGGGAAAATACTATTGATCGATCAACAAAGAATAGACGACTCGTTTGGACGAGCATATTAATATAGGAATTATTGCGTAGTTGGACCGCTTTTCCTTTCTTAAAACTTTGGACGGCGAGTTCTATACTAGTAATACGATTAAGCGATAAAATAAATAACACTGCCCTCTTAGGATAATCGTATTATAAGAACAATTGTATAGCGAATATGAATATCGGAAGTCGAACACAGGACCAGAAACTTGAATCTTGAACACAGGACCATTACATTAACTTATTGTAAAGTTACTATGATATTTTATTCAAATTATGCTCCAAATGTCAACAAAATGATCAGAATTTAATGATGAAAATTGTGATATTCTCTGGTTAAAATAAGCCAAATTAGATGAGCATTTTGTTGAGATTTCGAGCAGAATTTGAATAAAATGTCAAAGCAACAATATCACAAGTTAATGTAGTGAAGAGTTTGGGATCCGGGCCCAAACGATGGATTTTTAGTTATACCACGTGCATTTATCTATCATCAGTGAAAAAGAACACGAAAGACAAAATGTCGTCCTAGTTTTGAAAAATGAACATAATGGTATATAACTACTTATTCATAAATTAAATGAGGAAATAAAAAAGGTGTGTCATAGAGACATAACAACATTGCAGTAATTACATCACAATTTAGAAGCTGAAAGCTCAAAAAATTCGCGCATAAGTTTTTAGTGTCGCTATATTTAAATAAAATTATAAAAGTATCACGGTCTATCGATGACTTTTCCTATTTCCCGGTAATATGAAGCAAGAAAAATCTCATCTCGGATTTCGAGATTTGACCGCAGACGATGGAATTTTTGTTGTACCATTGTGCATTTATCGGTCATCAGTGAAGGAGAACACAAAGGATGAAGTATCGCCCTAGTTCTAAAAAATTAGCGCGATGGTATGTAACGACGCATTAATAAATTAAATGAGAAAAAAAAGTGAGAAGCGGAGACATCACAGCATTGTAATAATTACATTGCAATTTAGAGGCTGAAAGCTTAAAAAATTCACATGTAAGTTTTTTGTGTCGCTATATTCAAATAAAATGATTAAAGTATCATAGTCTATTGATGACTTTTTCCTATTTCCCATTAATAATATAAGCACCGAAGGCTGAAGGACTTCGGTCGATGGCCAATTGGCATCACTAATTCTTACTGTCATTGTCCATGCAATTATTGTAATTCTCATTGTACGTATGTCAATAAATACATTTTACTACTACTATAAGCACTGTAAAAATGTTCATTACGAAAATTAAAATATTATTGTCCAAACTTTTGATGAATAAACCGGTATATTAAATTTAATATACAAGTACGATGTAAAATTATTAAACACATAAAAAAGTAATGTTTAATATAAAAGTACATACTGTAATAATACTATGTAATTACAGATAAAATTTAATATACCGGTTTATAAGCATAAAAACTTCCGATAAATGTATATTAATTTCTTGAACATTTTTTAGAGTAAAGCAACGAAAATGTCACTTCGGATATCGAGATTTGACCACAGACGATGGATTTTTATTTGTACAACATGCTTGATCGATCATCGTTGAAGGAGAATACGAAAGATAAAATGTACTAATTTAAAAAAATCAACACTGGTATATATAACATCGCAGCCAGAGTTGTAAATGCCTAATACTTTCAGAAATAACAATGATGATACGATCAGGCCTATAATTATGATTTCATAATAATAACATGTAGCAATTATAATCCGATGGCAAAAGTTTTGAATAGCTGCAAAAATGATTATTTTGCAATAAAATTTCATGGTGATCATTTTGAAAAAATCGAAAAACCTAAATAATGCATTAAGAAAGTGCATTAATTATCTCTTCCACCTTCTCCACTATTTCTTTCAAAATTTAAGCAAAAATTAGTATTTTTTGCAGCTCTTCAGATGTTTACACTCTATTTTATAATCCCTACATATTATTATTATGAAATCATAATTAGAAAAAGAACTGTACTGTAAACAATATTTAATGAATTAATGGGGATTTAAAACTGTGATTGCAGCATTGTAATAATTACATCACAAATTTATTATCTCAAAGTTTGAAAAATTCGCGGGTAAGTTTTTTTCGTGTCGCTGTATTTATATATATATATATATACATATATGTATGTATTGAATTATTATTTAAATTAAAGTATCACGGTGTATCGATACCTTTTTCGTATTTCCCGGCAATGAATGAAGCAAGGAAATCTCGCCGCGCCGCGGCAATCGTCCACCCATCGTGTCCGATCCTCAAGGAGAGATGAAGTTAGAGTCAGTGGTGAGTCGACGAGAATCAGTAGACTTGCAGCGGATTACCGTTGGCCGACACGGTTTTCCCAGTGGCCAAGACGTATAGCTTAAGGGTTGGTATTCCGAGTTAGTCTAAATTGAAGAAGAAGAAGAAGGCTTGCAGCGGCGTGTGCGACTTGCGTCAAAATCGAAGCACGCGGTTTGTGCCAAACAGGGCGAACTTAAATTTTTTCGAAATTCCGCCTTATCGTTGCAATCCCGTAATCGAGTCAAAGTATCTGAGGTAACGCAAGTGCAAATTCCGTTTACCTTTCGGTAACTTTCCGAAACGTCATCCACGTTCTTGAACCCTAACCAAATATCTACTTACTTCTCACATAACAATAAAATGTCTTATACGCTGGTTTCGTGAATTTAAAAAAGTCATCATGTTTTCATTTGTGCCTGACAAGTTGTCATTAATTGCGTAAAAGTGTACAGTGACAGTACGTAAAACTGGAAACTAGTGTTGTGCGGTTATCTTGTTTTGATACGTATAAAATGCGTTAATAGTTATTAAATAACAGTGTAGTTGTATCTGAGTGTTGCGTTATCGATATACGCAGTGCGATAAAAGGCCAATGCGATTTTGTATACGCATATGAGTTCTGTCATTCATAGAGAAGTGCTTGGGTATCAAAGTGATTATTGGAACGCGTGGCTCTCTCCCAAAACACGCTGTTGTGTCTCTTCTTACCGTAACAAACCAAGTCAGTCAGTGAGGTATGCACGTGCATTATTATGCTTTCTCTAATATTTATAGCAACGGATATCTCTCACCGGGAACTTACTGTTACAGCGAAAAAGCAGTGAAAGTATCACAGTTTAAATAAATGATAGTAAACGATTTTTTAAAAATCCTACCGTCTCGAATACGCACTTAGATTCGCAAATTTACGGAGTACTATCATAAATTTACGATCGAAATTTAATATGCTTTTTCCACATATATAATTAAAATATACGTTCGTAGAGTAATATTAATAATATTGAATTTTTCATTAAAAATAAATATTTCATCCCCATTCATTGTCTTTGGATTCAAATATTTATCATATTCAAGATTCGTTATGATAGACTTCCTATAGCTGTGAAACGATCAGAAGAGGAAACTAGTCAATAAAAATGAATTTAAAACTCCCGACTGCTTAAATAAAATTAATAACGAAAAAAATTAATTTATAAAACTCGCGACAGACAAAAAACTATTATATTCAAAAACTAAATTTAAAAAGAATGAAATAATTTCTTTAAAGGTTTTGACCAAACTGAACTTGTTTACCACGGACTTTACTAGCAACGAATCACAGGACGAATAAAACGATGACAAAGCTTTCCGTTACTCATGAACTTTTTAGAAGAGGAATAAAAAGAATGAAATAATTTCTTTAAAGGTTTTGACACCAAACTGAACTTGTTTACCACGGACTTTTCTAGCAACCAATCACCGGACGAATAAAACGATGACAATGCGTTCCGTTACTCATGAACCTTTTAAAGGAGGATTTATTAGGAAATTATTTGATATGTTGCAACATTTGCGAGCGACATTTTAATTGTCTATGTCACGTTTAACTTTGTTATGAAGTCGGGAAATAAAAATAACTTCCTCTACTGTGTAACTTACGTCTAATATTCCGAAAATTGAATTCAGTTCCGAAAATAAATAGACGATTTGAGAGTCAATATTCAGGCTTACAGTACTTGGTACTTGAATGGCAGTTTCAAGTACAAAGTTGGTAAATTTCATATTCGTAGGTACATTAAATTTACAGTCTACTTTACAGCGCATGAGCGATCGTTTCATGTACAGTAGCCTCCCGCTAAGTGCTCGCCTACGGGGCTGTAGGGGTAAAAACGAGCACTTAGCGAGTTACCACCTTTCCGTAGAGATTCTGCGAGCTCGGGCCGCATTCGGCCGAGATCGGCAGGTCTCGGGCGCATTCGTCCGCGATCGGCCGGGCTCGGTAGAGAATCGTAGTCTTGGTGGGGGAACATTAGTGGGAGGTTACTGTATGACCTTAACTTTCCGTTTTGAAAAATAACTCACAGTTTTCAGACTATTAATGTTTCCCACAATAATTGTTTAATATGTTTTAAATGGAGGACAGTCTAGAATAGCAACTAAAAATGAAATTCTTTTACGATAGAATTTTAATTATAGTTGCTATTCTAGACTGCCCCCCATTTTCGTTCTAGTCTCAAAAGTTTCGTTTTTGAACGGAGAATTTACTATAACAAATTTGAGAAAAAATCATCGACGTACTTTTAGAGAGATTCAAGTTTGGGGTATTTTTAAAAATTTTGAAACATTTTGTTTTATTTTTAGCTGATAATCTAGGCCTCGCCTCACTTTAGGTCTAGGCTCAAAAATATTGTTTTTGGACACAGCATTTACTATAAAAAAAGAAAAAAAAATCGTCGACGTACTTTTTGAGAAGATCAAATTTTAGGTAATTAAACAGACACAAATTTTTTTAAAAATCTAAAAAAATGTATAGTTTTTTTATATTGCTCTACGACATCTCAAAAGCAAAAAAAAAAATTTTAAAATATGATCGTCGCGACCCTGTCGATAACCGGTGGAATGCCTCACATGCAGTGAGCTGTATTCTTTGTAAACACACTTGCCTTGCCTTGTAATTTTGCGCCGCGACTGATAAAGTGACGTGGTAGCGTCTCGAGACAAGTACATTTACCTACCATACCGACCGAATTAACAAAATGCTCCAAGACTTTCTTAATCGAGGTTTCACGTTTTTACAACTTTATCGAGATTAATATCTTTTAAATTATATCTCGTTTAAGGTATTTTAGGATACGATTCGATAGTTTAGATAAAAATATTTCGTTTAGCGTGATGTGTATTTAAATGGGAATTTCTGTGACAGGAATGCTAGTTGTGACTCGAGACATCGGCCGTTGCATTAGTCGCGCAGTGCAGCGTGCCAATAATGCTCGGAATGACTTTTGTCGGGACCGCTACATTCACGGGAAATTTGATGAAAAACTCGAGCGTTACCAACTTAATGGAAATCGGTGAGTTACCATTTTTTATTTATAAGCAGCAGAAATCGTTTAAAGGGTTTTACCTTAATTAAAGTAGGAATAGAAAGAAACCGCCAGTGATGCAGGTGAAAGCAATGTATTTTTAAATCGCCAAACGTTGAAACCAAACCTACACTGAGAAAAAAATGTAGAAATTAACTAAATCGGCGTTTGCCCTCGTTCAAACGAATTTCTCGTTTAGGACAACCAAATGTTTAGTTTCTTCAATAATTATTCAATTCAGTTGACTAAAATATATTTGCGGTAACAAAAATATTTGTTATACCAACTAAAAATTCATTTGAACGAGGGTGAACGCCGATTTAGTTTATTCTAACATTTTTTCTCAGTGTAATTACAGCACATGTGGCGACTATTATTGAATCGGAAAACAGTCTAAGTTGATTTACCGTGCATTTACAGCGTGTTTAATATACTTACGTCCAAAACCATTTGTCGACAAACCTTCCAGACTTCGATCTGGGGCTCAATTCTCGACTTCGCTCGAGCTCGGTTTCATTCGAGATTCCCTAGATTCTCGAACGAAAAGGCCGGACCGCCACCCATACAGCATTGAGTCGTCTTCAAGACATCTTTAAGACATCTTCCGAATTTCAATGACGTCTTGAAGTAGAACTAAAAGACGTTATGGAGACGTCAATAAGACTTCTTATGTCCCCATTTTCCATGTCTTAAAGTCGTCGTCTGAGACCAGCAGTAGGTAGTCTTGCAGAAGACTTATATTGGATATAGGCGGAGCGGGAAATTTGAAACTGCGAACGCTTGCAAAAAATGATTAAAGTTATACGTGGAAGTGCATTAAGAGAATTTGTAAAAAGAGTACAATGAATCTTTCACGAATTCTCTTATTGCACTTCCATATATAACTTTAATCATCTTTTGCAACGAATGCAGCTGAAAGAAGTATACATTTATTATTTCATACATAGATGCTCTTTATTAAAGCTCTTTAATAAGTAAAGAGCAGAAGAATAAATCATAAAATGATTGGCTAAAGTTATTCTAAAACATACATAGCAGACAAGCGACTAGTCTCGAGCAGTCTTTACGGCTATCAAGAGACGCGGTAGCGTCTCGACGTCAAGTATAAAAATATAATTATTGCCGTATCCCTTATGTATGCTGTATTGCCTTCAGCTCCTTTTTTAGCTGATACCGCACCCTATCTCCAGCGTGACGCAGCCACTCTTTGACAGTATTTTGGAGATCCGTCAAAGTCGTGTTTCCACTTTTCATGATGGTTTCTGAAACATTTAATAACATCAGATTTTATCCATAAAGGTGACAGATTTTCAAATAAATATTTTCAACTCGTCAATATTATATCGCGTTACTAAAGGCCATTGGGCTTATCCGCCAAAAAGCCGATTATAATGGCAAAAGGGCGTATATGACTATAGATAAAGGCATAAAGTCGTATGTGTAAAACATAGCGTATGGACCGGAAAAAAGAAGACCTAAAATCCATATTGTGATTGACCAGAAAAATAACTAAAAGCCATAGGGCGTATGTACAGGAGACACGCCCTTGTGCCCTTATCTTAATTTTTAAATTTTACATGGAGTTGCATGCAGATACGCCCTTATGGCTTTTAAATTCTAAAAGGGCGTAACTTGGCGGATAAGCCCCATGGCCTTTAGTAACGCGATAAAGCTCAGGAGATATGTAAAGAGGTCGGTGGAGTTGACAATTACCGATTATTCCGTCGACGATCTTGTGCTGCGAAAACTTAATCGTTTTCTTTAGCCCCGTCCACGAATACCTCACGGCAACCTCGTCAGTGAGGATCGCTTTCAAAGCACTTCTAACCGCAGCTTCGGGATTATCGCCGCCGATCCTGCTAATCTTCGTTTTCTGCAAACGAAAAGATAATGATAATAAAAATAATTGCTTATTAAACGCAATCTTTAATAAAAAAAACTTGTGCAATATTTACGTATAGTTCCATTAGAGAATCATCCTCTTTGAGTCGACTCTCAAAGTTCTCGACGTCCTTCACCGATTGGAGCGGAAAATTTCCCAGCCGTGAGAAGTCGGGAATGTTAGCCGTTCCGACCTTGTAATTGGAAGCATTGAGCAGTTCAATTATTTCGTTGAGTTTGCACAGAATGATGCGATTGACATCCTTGCAACGGTCTGAAAACATAAATATTCACTATATTCATTAGAAATACCGAGCCTATTTATCGTTAAATAAAATTTTACCGCAACACGCGCTTTGTACCACATTTCTACACGACTCTACTTCCTTTGGATCTATGGGCTGGATTTGGTGATCCTGAGGGTTCGTCTCTTCGCTAGATAAAATAATGTTATGTAATGTAAGGAAATGTGTTGTTATTAGTACGGTTTTACATTCAAACTCACGTGTTATCTGACTCGTCGCAACCTTCGATCGAATTGTTCGAATAACTATTTGATGAATTATTATTTTCATCTCCGTCATGCGTCTTTATTTTCTCCGTGCTGTCGTCAAATTCTTCGTCTTTCTCCGAGTGATATATTTTTTCTTCACCCGCTTCGTTTGCGAATAATGCATCATTGAGCATCTCGATATCCTCGTACTCCATTGTCTCATTATCTTGCTCCTCTGAAATGACATCACCATACACGATCATATGATTTCCCTGGAACTCTGCTTTGGTGACATCATCTCCTGCATTATGTGAATATTATATAATTGTGTATATGTTCATACTTTTATATCAGTACAAACATTATAATAGACCAGCACATACCAGTATTGATATCGTTCAGTGGCACACTCTTTTTGCCAACGCTCGTCCGTAGATTGTCGAATCCTGAAAGTCTCGATCGCGTAGTCGAGGGCGCCGTCGAGTTTTTGGTGATACAGTTGATCTGTGCACTCTGGCTGTAAGCCTTGGATGGAACAATGTTGGAGGGTGGAGAGTTCACTGACTTACGTTGATTCGTTACAGCTGTAATAAGTTGAACATAATATAATACAACATATGTAATAAAAATTCATTAGCCATCTGTGAGGGATAAAATACAAACACTTTTGTTTTTGGCGAACCGCTGCGGCACATATCTTTGGGCTTGAGAGTTTTTGGTTGGTCGGTATCAGTCCTTTTGCTACATTAGGCGTAAGCAATTTTTTCACAGCGCCAGTTTTATTCTGTGTGGAAGTTTTTGTCATCGCTGCGGATGCTATAAAATCGATATTTGAATTAAACATTTTATTTGTCAATATTAAACTTAAGAATATAATTGAAATTGAGATCGGATGCATGCATCGTACAAGCATCTATCTTACTTGAGTCTGTAATTGTTGCGGCAAGCTTTTTCGCAACATGTATTTCAGGATTCTTATTGACTACGCGTATGACTGGCTTATTTGGTGTTGCTGTATCCTGCTGTTTATCCTTGTGCCACACAACTGTAAATGTTACATCACGAATTTGTTAACAAACTACAAATAGGTTTTGCACGCAATATTTGTAATAAATTATTTTTAAGAAGACATACCGATGTTTTTACGAGTGTTATCTCGCTTTTGAGACATCTCGGGTATCAGAGATGGTTGTTTTGTAAGATGAATCTATACAAATTTCGAAAAACAAGCGTTTCAATACACAGTTAAATCGGTTGTGCTTCAACATAACCTCTACTTTTGGTACGGAATACTGGATGTCATGAATGGGTTGTATATCATACGCGGATTTGAAGCAAAATAAAACGAATGACGATTGGATTTACGTACAAGTGCATGTGGGCATTTTGCAATTGCTCAGAGCATACCTTAATTGTCTTTTTCCGAAGTCGGTGATTGCGGAAGAGCGCTAACAAAAAGCGGGAAACCTGCCGATTTTCCTTGTCTCTGAGTGGTCTATACGGTCTATACGGACGAAGAACAGTCTGGAACACAATAAGTAATATTTGGTAAGGTATTTCGCATTCTTGTATTTTTGACAAAGCGCCCCTCCTCCCGATCCAAATAATTATACTTTTTTTGCGGAAATTAGTAAATAAAATTTACCACTTTCTCATCAAATGTCATGTGATTATAAAAAAAAAGTGTATGTAATGCATTCATAATTAGTTTCAGTTAGTTTAAGTAAAACAAAGGTCAATTTTAAAAAGTGATGAATACTTACTATTCAACATCATAAGTGGCTCTGGTATGAACAAGTGGGATAATGTAGTTATGCGAGTCGCTCAGTGGCATGCGAAACATTTTCCGTCTGATGAGAAGTACTGGCCATACATGCAATTCTCTTGATAACTCGCAGGCTATAAAGATGTCCAATACCCTTGAGTCACATGGATAATCGGGTATCTGGGCCGGTGAATCGAATTTTCGACCAATCACTACTTGTTCATCTCCTCTGTATCCTATATGTTCGACAATTATTATCGTGCCATCCAAAAGCAAACAACAGCTGTCATTGTCCGTAGTACGAATCATGAAATTCTTGAATCTGATTGAGCGATGCGCATTATGACAGTTCTTTGGTAATTTTTCTTTCGATTGATTTAGCAAGTAAGGATAATTACAAGCTTCTTGTGTACTTGGGGCTGTGGTATGCGTCTGCTCACTGATCCGATTATACAGTTGAGCAAGTGCATTGTCACTTTTTCGCAACAATTTTTTCAGTGGTCCAAAAGCACTCTCGTATGGAAAGGCACTAAAGTCATCAAGAGGTCCCAAATTTTTAACATCAGCAGCAATGTGGATTAAACTGTGAATGTTATACACCACCGATACGTCGTCGTACAATTCACGCATCGTTTTAACGAAATATATTAGAAGACAATTAGCGTAGTCATTGTTGCGTATACATTCTTCAGGATCGCTGAGTATCATTACAGCACAACTGAGTGAAGCAAAATGCTTGTAGTGAACTTTAGGCAATACATCCTTCAAGAGGGCGAGACCGACATATAAAAAAAGACGCAATTCCGTTGCTTTCCAGCGCTCAAGTTCGTCAAGAGCTCTACACTTGCGAGCGAATTCCTTTGGAACGTAATCTCTCAGTGCCACAAGATTATCCGACAGAATCTTCAAGTTATATGCGGTTATAATCTTTTTGTCTATCCATAGTTTCAGTAGCCTCTTCACCACGCCCAAACATACTAGATGCATATAATCCAATGGAAACTGTGTGACCATTCCAAGGCCCAATTCTTCAAACGGTGATTTGTCTAGATGGTGCTGTATTTGCGTTCTGTCTTTAAAGTTGGCATCGGTACGAAGTTGACAATCAGTCTCGATAAACACAGTTGTTGATTCCACGCGGGTACCACGTATAAAGCACTTTCCACAGCCATAAAAACCATTGAAGGATTTTGTGCAGGTGGCAAAAGACCGAGCTGGTGAGTCTGCAATGACTGCTCTGATCGTTACTGAGTAGTGGTCTCCGTCAAAGTTAAAACCATCAACGGTGAGTCTCGAGTATTCCTCACAGAACTTCTGTAAGTACTCCGAAATAGATTTTGGTTTTCCATAAGAAGCATATGCACCAATGAAAAATGGTTTCTCAAAGTCGGGGCTGTAGATTTTACCCATAATTGGCCACAGTTGGAGCTTGGAACTGTTTGATATAGCCACGCCATCCAGATGTATATCAATTGAAATCGCTCTGGGTCTATCCGATTTTACAACATTTTTTAACTGGTCAGTTATAGCCCTCTCTACACCGTAGTGAATGTATTTACCCCATGCCATTTGCTGTACGTTGGTGAATTTTGGAGTGGCCAAAAGAGTTCTGGCATCAATCGGCAAATCAACATGCGAGGCAGATCTCAAGATCTTGAGTAAACCATTTATAGCATTGTGAGGTATGTTGAACTGTAATGCCCAGTTTCTTACCTCTCCTTGTAATTGGGATTCCACAGGTGCTTCATCATGAGTGCTATTATTTTCTTCTGAATCAGAACCTCTGCATGATTCCTCATCCTCTGGAAATGCAATCTCCAGGTGTCCTTCCTTAGATGTTGATGGAAATGACGAGTCACCTGAGGTTGAATCGCCTGAATTATCATTTCGTACTGACAAATTCGAACAGCTTTCATTTAAGCCACTGCTTTCGGGAATTGGGTCCGTTGGTGATTGCGAGCTCTCTTGATTTGAAGTACACGTTTCCCGATGGCATAACGATAATTCTTTTTCTACAATTTCTGCAATGCGCCGATTTTTCTGTCGTTTTGATATTACCATAAAATTACTCTGTCTTTTCATTTTTACTAATATTGTGGAATAATACGGCGACGCGCGACCACGCACTCTACTCGGCGTTCTCTCGAAAAAAAAACAACGCGGAGTAAGCAAGATGTCCGCCAAGCGTGCGTGTTTATTTTTATAAGTATAAAATAAGAACATATTTCTTAGTCTCAAAGACGTCTTCAATAAGACTACCTACAAAATGCATCCTTGGGGAAAAAAGTCGTGAAAGCGACGTCTAGCAGACAGCTCTACTTGGACGTCTTACACAAGACCGTGGAGCCATCTGTCGTGAGAACGACATATTCAAGCGGTCTCAAGAAAGACGTACACAAGACGTCTATACGACCTGAATGCTGTATGGGTACTGGCGCTGAATGTTACTCAACTGACCATCCGTCATGAAAATTACGAATAATAAGAATAAAAATCTCTATGTAGATGTTCGGTACACGGAGAGAAAAGTCTGTGTGTAGCTACGCGGGTTTCTGTTGTTAATTACTATAACTTGCGTACCGCAGTGACACAAGGGCTTTATCAAAGTTGTTCCTATACACGTAGAAGCTTTCACGATGAGTATTGTAATCTTTCCGATTTTGCTTTAGTACCATGCTCATTATTCTTATATTAATGTTTCCAACCGACATTTTACTTATACGTATGACAGTATTCCTTTTTTATATAGGAACAATTAGTAAATTTTTCGTACTATTTTCAATATGATACAGGAATTAATTATGGAAGGATTTTTTAGGCGTTCCCTTAAATAAATTTAAGGGAACGCATAAAAAATCAATTATTTAAGGGAAGGAAGGGGAAATGTATTTAATATGGCTTGCAAGTTAGTGTATAAAAAATGTGAACATTTTTAAAGACGCCATCATATTTTGTAATTTAATTTTGATTCTCTGACTGTTGTGTTTAAACTGCAACACGCTAGCCAAGGTAGGTCGATAAGTCAGAGTTGTACCTTATCATATGACAACTCGACCAAAAATACAAATATTGGGCAGCTTCACTGCCATATCTGCGCTGTCCCACGAAAGACACTTTTGGCCGAAAACACTGCTCTTTATATGCACCGCCGTAGATCTTTTCATTGACGAGAAAAGTCCTGGCTATTCGCCATCTAGCGGCAGAAAACTCACCAAATGTTCTCTGGGTTTGTTTGCCATATAAATGTGACATGTCAATGTTGCTTATGGTGTATAGTAATTACAACATTTCTTATACACTCTAGATTCTCACAATTCACAGTTCTACTTTTTTGGGCTGTCGCTAGATGGCGAATTCATGTATCGATTCTCGTAAATGGAAGTGACTACGGAGTCCTGTGGCATTATACCGCAGGGCAATATATCAATTTTTTGTCGCTCTCTTCGGGTCGTTATAAAATAGTAACGAGTGCTTTGGAAGAAAGGAAATACTTTTAAAAAAAAACCTCAAAAAACCAATGTATGCTGTTAGGAATATTTTACATATGTAATGGATGAATACATTCGCGACGTCATCATTAGCCATGTTCTTATTTCCGAATCTAAAAAATCCCTATATGTTGATAATCCCAAAGCAGAATAGGAAATTAATACTAATCAACGGTAATAAGGCCCATGTAAATGTAGATTACTCCAATGTTTTCAGCTTTCAAAAAGATTAAAGAATAAGTCATTGTTGTAATCAAGCAAATTTGGGACGATTACTATACGTATCGTAAGCTGTAAGTTGTTTATATGAGCTTTTACAGTAGAGTCCATGTGTCACCGCCGTACAATATTTTCTGCGAGTGGCAGCTATATTTGCGGATCCATTTCTCTCCGTGTATAACTAAATTAATTTATTAGTAAAAAAAATGCCAACATGTACTTCTGACTTTTATTTTCGCGTGTGTTCATTGGTGCAGACGATAAAACGATATAACTTGCATAATCCGACTTCATTTAAGTTGCAATTATTCATTTTTAAAAACTTGGTACGATCACTTTTTAAGGGTATGAGCGGAATCTTGAAGTTTTGCCGATTCCGCAATGCACTTTTTATTGCTCGAAAGTTTACTTTACGTATATTAATTTCTCATCTAAAATAAGAATTCGGATTCTTATCCATGAGATGCCACATGTATTGCCCTAACTTTAATGTCAAATTTCTGAGCAATTCGGTCGTTGACGAACCCTAAAACTTTGTAATTGCGTTCAGAATTGCTTAAACTATAACCTATACATTTTTTAAGCGTAAAAGTTTAAACATGTAGTTTCGACAGGACCATCTTAACATGAGTATAAGAGTGGGTAGTTACAGAGTGTAGGAGTAAATGATCTAAAAGTGCAGCAAATTAATTGACTAGACGAGTGTAAGGGAGGGATTTGGTAATTCTCCATTGAAGATAGTCTCCGCGACCAAATCAATTGATCGACTCTTCTGGTAGCGGACAAGTTTTTGCATCACATTTCGAAGTATTCGTTGTGAACATAGAGCAAAGTAGTGGACATCGATTTTTTTTTTCGAAGGAGTATATTTATCCAATTACATCTTGTTTACAAGTAATATTGAATAATAGGGGGAATTAAATCAATTTTTCCGTGATTGATTGGTTATTAAGGGCATCTATCATTTCTGTCTAATTCAATTCCATCGATTAAATTCAAACTGTGATCTTATGGTTGTCCTATGTGGAGTTGACGTCACGATATTACCTCAATGTATCGAAGCCCATTATTATTGCTTCATTCGTGCTCTGATTGGTCGTCGGCAAGTGGTTCCAAACAAGTTTAAATTGGTATCAAAATTGGTATAACATTGGGTTATCAATGAGAGAAAAAGGCGTAATCTATCACCGCTAGGTCCGATGGTTACCCTATAATTAAACTTCGATATTCAAAGGTAAAGTCATGAACCCTGTGACACACATACATTAGAAACTGACTCTCGCTTGCATTGCCGTTTTTTTCTCATTGGTCTCATAAGTGACTTAGAAAAATGAGACCTCGGGGTCCCATAAGGGATTTAGAAAAATCGGGGCTATGAGGGCCCTTGAAGGACTTTGAAAAATTAAAACGAGGTGGACCATACATGGAGGGACTTGGCATGGGAATGCCCTTTACATGGCTCGATTCGGGACACGGAGGCGGCGAGATCTTTTTATATTTTTCGGGACACGGTAATGCGAGCGCGCGAGACACAATAACATATATGAAAACCGTATAACAAAGTTATAAAACATTTGTACATTGACAAAATGGTCTGTGCGTTACAGCACACGTTTGATAATTGTGACCAAAAATATAGATGAAAAGAAAAAACATCCTCGTACGAAGCCACAAACAGACCACGCGTTCACTACTGTCGGTTCGTAAGTTCTTTGTTTTCGAATTGCTATAAAAAACAAAATTATTTCTACCGCCCTGCACCTATCTAGTTACATTTATTACCGATATTGGACATGCTACTCTTTTGAAGAATTTTGCAGCATGTGAGATGCATACATATAATTGTATTACAAAAGCAGTTTTATGTTTCTACATTCCTTCATTGAAGGATAACGAATTTCGTGACTCCGTGAGGTTCGTGGGATTCATTGTTTAACGCAGTTTCAAGGTTGTTGTTGCACAAATGCTATTTATCATGTATGCGAAATTTCGGATATTTTCGGAGATTAAAAAAATAAAGTTCCTTCGCTGTTGGGAATTGTTTATTTCTTTTGCAAAATCCCTAAAAAACCAAGTGTACGTGCACGTCTCTAGATATGATTATTCGAATGCAAATGATACGTATATCGTCGTCGAAGAATCGGCATCGACCATATAATAAAGGTCGCAACCGGTGGCAGTGAGCCCCTTGGTTCAGTCAGTGATTGAACGTTGCAGTGTTCGTAGTCGCTGCTGGAGAGTTCGTCGTGTATGACACGCGTGTCGCGATAGTGCACATAGCAGTACAGCTCGTATTACGATTACATCGATAGTGCAATCTTGCTGAACGTAGTATAACACTTAAAACTGGAAAAGTCAAGTTACAATTGTAGTTGTATTCATTGAACTTAAAAAAAAATATATATTACACTTACGCTATTTTATTAGATAAAAGTTTAATTGACAAATAAATGTCGTGATTAAGTGCTTATAATTAAACGAGTAATTTACATAACTTTAAAACGGTTGTAGTGATGTGTCCAGTTGTTATAACGTCGCATCATATATATCGATATTGTGGTGACCATAAAAACGGTGCACGAGTGAGCCTAACCGGGTGAAGAGCGAATAATTCGCGGAAACTGTTTAGATCAGTCTAGGCAACGCGCTGATCGATTAGCACTATTAGCCAGTTATTATACAGTCTAACGCATTCTATCCTCGAGTCGAGACTAATGGTGTCACGGACCTACGGTAAACAGTGCACTGCAACAGGGACTAGACTATCTCGATTGCTCTGCGCGGTAGGTGACACTTTGTTGTTGTTGTTATGATCAGGATTCTAAAACTTTTTCATTTAATTTTATAAACACTTGTTGTATAATCTGGATTGCTCACCTCTATTATCGTGATTCATACACGGAGGGATAGAGTATGAGAATAATCTCCATACTTAAGCATAGAAGTCGAAAAATATTCCGGGGCAACTATTTAGAATTGGGGCTTTTCCGAAATAACGGGTTTCTAAACGTGTAGAACAAAAAGAAACCTAAAGAACCGAAATAATATAAAGAACCGAAAAAAACGTACAGATTCGACAGAATCTAAAAAACCGAAACAACATAGAAAACCTAAAGAACCTAAAGAACTGGGCAGCATCCTCACACTCGATGAAACTCGCGGCCTTCGCTCCAGGGTTGACAGATGCATAGTACGTCGAGTCGTCAAAAGCTGTCGCGGAAGTAGCCAAAAGTAGCCAAAATAACTGTATTTCAGCGCCATCTTGGATTATTTTTATTAACCCTGTGAATTTTGTGATTTGTAGGTACAAACGAAAAAAAGAAGCTTGAAAGTATGATAATTTATATAATTCAATTTGTATTTTCAAATATTACATTGTAATATTGCAAAACATTTGGCGCACAATTTATACGACTAGCATAGAAACTTGCCAATCAGAAATCACCATTAGTTTACGGGAATAAACGGCGGAAGACAGAGTGATCTGATGGAGAAGTGTTGAAGATACATGTAACGAGTGCCAAAATATGTCTCAAAATATCGTCGCATAAATGATAAACGGATAATTAACGTAAACATAATACATTAAAAAATCTTAATGGGCATCTACGTGGAGATATGCATTGAGATATTTTTAGACGAGAAAGTAGATTAGCGTTTTGAGGCTTCGATTTCAGTGAAAATCGATACAAATTAAAAATAACGGAAGAAAATTCTAATGTAACCAAAAATCGCCAAGGCGCCAATTTCAAAATTTCAGCGCGAAAGACGCCTTCCAAGTAGCCAATTTGGCGATAAGTAGCCAAATCTGTATAAGTAGACAACCCTGCAGTTCGCTCCCTAGTAGCATAGTGCATTTTTTCTAACCGTTGCATGAAAAGTGCCACTTTATGTACCGGCTGGCCATGACATTAAGTAGTGGTTTTCGAGATGCCATGTCGAAAATACTGAGAGCGTGTCGAAAATACTCTGCGTATGATCACATCCGACCGTGTTTACGTTCTCGACGAAACGTGACGTAGCTCCGGTGTCATGAGGCAAACTCGAGACCGGTTATATCGGCATAGGTTTTCCGCAGTTTCCCTATGCCCATGGCAGAAATGCTTACAGAAATGTTTACATTTAAGAATTTATGCAGGTTACCGCGGCAAAGAATATGGATGTACATAGAAGTGCAGATCCTATGCTTCGCCTGAAGCTGCGCAGAAACTGGAGTACGCATCAAAAATGACGAAAATACGTGGTACTCCAGTTTCTGCGCAGCTTCAGGAGGAGCATAGGATCTGCACTTCTATGTACATCCATATTCTTTGACTGCGGGGAGGATAGGCAAGGTGGCGCACGGCGGGAGACGGAGGTACTGTGCGAACGGCATACCCATACATGAACAAGAGAGAGGCGAAAAAGACAATGTTTACTTTTAACGTAACATCTTTCTTAAAATGTGGGCACACGCGGATTTTTTCATTTCTATGTAAAGCCAAGACTTCAATGCGTATGAAAATAGTACTTTGGGATACTAGTGCGTAAAAGCGGACTTTCGGCGAGGGTTCGAAAGTAGCTGCGCGAGAGAAGACGAGTGTGGGCACTTTACAACCGCCGTCGGGAGTCCGCTTTTACGTACAAGTATCACATACTACTTTTATTTCACTCAATGCATAGAATTACGCACGCGAAGCGTACGTAAAAACGCGTTTACATACCTCGTGAAATAAAATTTTGTACGATACTCATGCGAAAAACGTTTTCTTAACTCGTGTGATTGCAATACTCGCCTTCGGCTCGTGCTGCAAATTCACACTCGTCAGAAAAAGTTTTTTCGCACTCGTATCGTAATGTACTATTTGTGACGAATGCATGAAAGGTGCCAGGTTATGTTGCTGGCCGGGCGCGACAATAAAGGAAAAACGCAAACGGATGTGCGCATGCGCATAGTATTTTCGATACGGTTTCACTATTTCCGAGACGCTTCCACTATTTTCGATACGCCTTCTCGAAAAGCGCCACTTTATGTCGCGAAAGCCCCGCACATAAACCGGCACTTTTCATGCATGAGTTACAAAAATACATATTTATCGTTCTAAGTTCTCTGCCAATATACGCTTTGGCCGATTATACGACAGTCCTCATGCTCCATCGCATACTGCCCATGTTAATTATTAAATTTTGTTAATTTATATCTCAGCAACCATGTGGGTAAAAACATTTTTTAATATATTAAAAAAATTGTCGTACTTCTCTCTACAAAAAAAAAAGAATCAGGATAAAATCTTCAAAACTATTAACCTGTATAACATCCTTAAGAACTGCCGTGCACCTTGTGCCGCTGAGCTTGAACTCGGAGGTGAGCAATGCCTACCAACCTCGAAAAATATCAGCATTGCCACGCTTCGATCGCACTTAACATAATCGACGAAAATTAATTCAAAATTCAATGGCTCATTTGATTCTCCGTACAGCTACGACTGATAATCATGCTCACATTCTATCAACAGTAAAACCTAGATTAGTACAATTTTTTATTGAAATAATCAGCATTATCTCAAGTTTCGAAGTTGGCATTGGCAAAAAAAAATTCATTTTTAGTTAATTAAAATATAAAAATGCATAACATGATGCTTTTATTATTGTTTTTCTAACATAGTACTGTACGCAGAATAAAATGGGACTAAATGTAGATTTTTTAGTAGCCTAATAAACTTTTTTTTTAACCGTCAATTGACTCAACTGGACCACTCGAACCTCCTTAAATTTAATATACAATGTTACATCTAATTCAGTAATTTACTTTAATTTTGCAGTAAAAGTACTTGAAATTTAATACTTTTCCTTAATTTTACAGCAAAAGTACATTAAATTTAGATGACAAGTTTATGGATAAAATCTTTTTGCCCGGCGGGCAGTCGCGAGTAAAAAATTAACTTGCTCGCATTTATAGCAATCTAAGAAAGACAAACGATATGTAGCACGTCATGTTTAATAATGTTAGGTCACATGGTGAGTTTTTATGGCTCCCCTATCATTTCTTCACATCGGTTAATCAATGTCGAGTCTACGAATTCTGCAACCGATCTACTCTTATGCTAAGGATTCTTTGTTCACGTGATCGTTTAGTACGCAGCAAGTTTGATCACTCTAAAGATGTATGCAACACTGATTCTATTTTCATTGTTGATTTTAGAATTTATTAAATTTGACGCGTGGAAAATGCGTAGAACCGTTTGAGAAAAAAAAAACTTTAGCAAAGTTAAGATGTTTGTGGTTGATGGAAGATTTTTTGGCCCCTCGCCAAAATCTCATCAGTCCGTTAATTTTCATTACGTCTACGAGTCTGCACGTAACTATGTAGGCGTCTCAAAAATGGCTCTCTATTCAATAGAGGGAGATGGAAAGTGTGGCCTGCCTCGATGCTTCTGCTTCTCAAAGATATACCTACGCTGTGCACTCGACATTTCGAGCAGTCAGTCACGCGCCAAGCCCCCGGTCTGCGCGCGACTCCTTCCGTTTCGTTTTTTTTCTTCTTCTTATATACTCTTCGGTGTATCCGTTCTGCACGCTAGAAATCGCAACTCGTGTCTCATATTTCGTCATCGATTCACTCACGAGCTCAGCTGATTCCAGCTCTTGACGCGATCGTCGCGAAATCGTGGTGGGATATCAAAGTGACGGTGATTTCACTCCTCTATTACCTTCAAGCTATGTGACTATAATCACGGAGGTTATTAACCGAAACTATAAAATGTAAGAAAAAGAAAAATTGAGTGTTACAGTGTTCTTTTCGTGAATAATAATAATAATAATAATAATAATAATAATAATAATAATAATAATAGTATGAGTTTTAAAAAAAAGTTATAACAACATTGCGTCATTGTGGAAAAGTATTTTCGTTTAGAGGAAAAATAAGTGAAGTAAAATTGGACAATTCTATTATTTCCATTTCAAGGTACGTTTCGATCGATAAATCGATCGTCAAACAAATTATCTTTTTTTTAAATCAATCTCAATCGATGCCTTTTTGCACCTCGCTTAATATTCTGCGTATTAATGCTGTCGAGATTTTTTGTTGAAGATTTCAAACAGCGTATCAATGTTTGTATTTAAAAAACTTAGCTGTCACGTGTTCACTACCGGTTTCTATATATAATAAGAATTATCTGCAACACTTTGTTTCATAATTTTACTTTTAATTGAATCAATGAAGGCAGATTTTCAATATTTGTTTTTTTTTCTTTCTTTTTCACGTAAACTTCGTTTAGGCCTGGACAATTAATCAACAACGGAAAACAAAAGACACAAAATTTTTATCTCAGCTTAATGCATCAGAGCAAAAAGTAGCTTTTCACTGGGCAAAGTTGACTTTGAACTTTTCGCGGCGAGGATTATGTAATGGGGACAGGTGTACACTCGCATATACATTTTTATATATGTATATGAACAAACATATATATAGATAGATTTTACATATAAATAGAAGTGGTACAATATGTATACGCACACACACGAAAATCGTTGCCGAATTCATTACGCTTTACGTAAGGATCCATAAAATACTATTTTTTTTTTTATTGAACCGCTGTTGACTTTTTGTATAAATAGGGCATTCCATGTCAAGTGGACAACGCCGCAAACATTTTCGAGCGCGTTGTGCAGAATTTACTGGATATTATTAATTATAAATATTATGCAATACATACATTGATAAAATATCAGTAAATGTATTCAAAAGTACACGGTAAAAGAAAATTTCTTAAAAATGACTTTTTTTAAATGTATTAAATTTAATATGAATTATTCATTTTACATCATAGTTGGATATTAAATTTAATATATCGGTTTATGCATAAAAACTCGCGATAAAAATTTATTAATTTTCATCGTAATGAAAATTTTTACAATGTAGAACAAAAAAAAAGCCGCTTCTACGCTCGGCAACAAGACAGATGGCAAACAAATTTACCTCGTCCTTCCGCGTTACGACCTGGCGATAATGTCACAATTGAAACGAAGCCAGGGACGTCTCCCGAATGGACCAAACAACACCGTGAGGCTGAAGCTCGAATTTGCGGCCTCACAAGATAAATTTAGCGTTCGTCTCACCCCCCAAGAGGTGCGCGTGTTGCGATGTGAGCGCTTCGTCACTCGAGAGAAATGAAATCTGCGGAGCAAAGTCCACCGACGATTAATTTCGACCGAAAGTACTTTCGGTATGTGCGAGGGAAACAACAGAAGGTGAAAAGTTAGAGGGGAGTGGAGTCTGAGAGAGAGAAAGAAATTTCTTTTGATGTAGTTTATTATGCCCAAGTTAAACTACGTACAACATATTTTAAATAACAGCTTGGTAACTAGGATAATATCAATTACGGATCATTGATCTCATAACTAACGGAATAAAACAAAAAAATTCAAACAAAAATCATAATGTTCGTGCTCCGTTTAATAAAATAAAGGGTGAAAGGAAAAGTAATAATATTTTAAATAATTAAAGCTTGGTAACTAGGATAACATAAAGTACAGGTAATTAATTTCATAACTAACCGAATTAAAAAAAAAAAAAACACAAACGATAATTTTTGCATTCCGTTAAAAAAATAAAGGGTAAAAAGAAAAACAATATTTTAAATAACAGCTTGGTAACTAGGATAAAATAAGTACATATCATTGATTTCATAAGGAACAGAATTTAAAAAAAAGCAATAATGTAATAGTAATAGTAATATTTATTTGTATTGAGATTTACACTTATTACAAAGAAGAGCGGTCTACAATATCATATATCTTTTACATAAACTTTGTAAAAAAAAAAAACAAAATAAGGAGTAAAATGAATGAAAGAGGGAAAGAGAGGAAAGGAGAAAGACGGAGAGAGAGGAGGAAAAAGTCAGCGAGTTGACTACCTAGTATCAGACAGACACGTCATCTTACAGCATTACCTGGATGATTATTTTCATTGGTTAAGCTCGTAGGCGTTGACTCGCGGTCAGCCACTCGATTGGTGGAATTAGATCTCAGTCCGGAGGCTCGACCTTACGGCTACTGTCGGAGAATGTGCTATCGTTACGTAGGCAAGCGAGTCTTGCCACGATGATGAATCTATCACATATAACGCTTTCGATAAAACGTTTGACTGGATCAAAATTTCAATATTTTGCAGCAAGACAAAAATCTGGTTTCCAAAAAAAAAAAATCAAAGTCATTGGCGATAATTGAAACGTTAATTTTACAATGGTATCAATGTTAAAAAGTGAATAATTAATTAGTATTTAAAAAAAAATTATTGACAAACTTTGAAATTCTCATTATCGGTAGTAGTAAAAACATAATTTTGGGTATGGTGATGGAAAATTAAGAGTTTTGTCTCAAATTCAATATTTGCATATTAGAATTTAAGTAGACGACACGAAAATTTAATAGATCCGTATATTAAAATTATGTGCTTTGTAAGGGAAAACGGAATGAATGGATGTTTTTGTAATTTTAATATACTTTAATTGATATTTAATTCGAATATTGAATAATAAAATCCATCACTTGAATTTAAAAAAAATGCTTTTTTCGAATTAACATTGCAATGAAATTTCATAACTTCACATATGTTTTATGAATTTTCAAGTAAAATTTTTGAACAGTGTTCAAAAGCGATAAATTGTTCTAAAACAATTTCTTGAATAATTTTTTAGATTGACTTCTCACTTCCTTCGGCAAGAGTAATAGTTGGAGAATTAACAAATGGAAATGAATTACGACGTTTATATACAATATTCATTGCACATTTTGTAGTCATATTCTTATTTTTCTCCAACATTTTTGCTTCTACACTGTTAAAAAAAATGAAATTTACAACACAAATATTGAAAATTACTATTCAAGTATATATTAAATTAACAAATTTTGTGCAGTAAATGTGAATTAATACACATTGTGTTGTAAATTTCTAAATAACCCGTAAGTTTATTATACGTACAGTAAATTTACAACGCGGGGCGGTAAATATAGTGTCGGTATAATAAAATTACAACACATGGACATAATTTTAGTATAGGTATAGTAAATTTACAACATGAATATTGAAAATGACTATTCAAGTGTATATTAAATTCACAAACTTTGTGTAGTAAATGAAAATTTATATACATTGTGTTGTAAATTTCCGAATAACTCTTTATTTTACTATACGTATAGTAAATTTACAAAACACAGCTTTGAATTTTCAAAGACGACTTATGAATATTCTTATACATGTAGTGTAACGGGACGCTACAGTTTTGGTAGTTTGGCCACTAGGTGGCCAAAAGCACTCGCGTTTCGCGCAAGCGGAGCTCCGGATCCTTTCTTATCACTACCAAAATGATCACACCTCTTACACGAGGAAATCCATAATAGGATCGCGTGTAAATTTTACCTACACTGTTGAAAAAATCTGTTGTAAATTTACAACACATCTATATGAAGTTTTTTTTACCAAAACCGTTTATGAAATTCCAACTGCAATGTCGAATTTTACAACACAGATGTGTGGTAAAATTACAATACATTGTATGAAATTCCAACTGTGACGATGAATTTTACAACACAGATGTGTTGTAAAATTACAATACATTGTATGAAATTCCAACTGTGACGATGAATTTTACAACACAGATGTGTTGTAAAGTTACAATATAGTAACAGTAAATTTTATATACCAGTGTTGTAAAATTCAACAGCGCAGTTGAAATTTCATAAACGGTTTCTGTAAAAGTGCTTCCAGCACACGTTTATTAATTTTATCTCGGATTTTTTTAACAGTGTATATCTATTTCTTCACTCGGAGAAATCGTAATACTACAGTCAACTATAAAGTGACAACTATTAATTTTTATTACATGCAACTATTTTTATAGTTACGATAACTACGAAAATAGTTTTGGTAACTATTTGCTAATTATAGTAACTATTTGATAGTTGTGTCAACTATAAAAAAAAATTGTTGTACCAACCATAAATGAATAGTTGTCACTTTATAGTTACTAATACCACAATTTTCTCTCAGTGTTTGGTGTACAGCATAGTAAGTTTATTGCGCACTAAATATTCTCGTAAGGCCGTGCAGCTCAATTATTCTCTTGACTTTTATTAATTGCAAATGAAGCCTAACGGATAGACGTCAGAGGGGCTCGAACCGAACTAGTCGTCCGATTGGTCAACCCAAATTGGCCAATGTGACGTTAATCCACGCGAGCGACGATGTAGTAATCGTGGTTGCACAATTTCGACCGATTCTACCAATACCTCGCAAACTCCAGCAAACGATAATTTGTAATGTTGCCCCTTAAGGTGATGTGAAACATGTATGAGTGCAAGAGAGACAGAATAGTCTTGCGACCTTAAATTCCTTCGACGATTGATTTTAAACATAAAAGATGAGAACGTTGCCCTGCAGAATTCTTAGACGGAGAGCAACGTTCTCGACTTTCATGCAGACAATCAATCGTGGCAGAGAAATTCTGATTACAGTTTTAATTATCAACCATATCGGTGCAAGAGAGATAGCTGAAAATTTCCGAACATCGCAATTCGGAGGACATAAAAAAAAAGCGCTATGTCACCGGACGGAGAATTAAATTGCGCTTCCGGTGACATATTCCTTTTTCTCAAAATGTCTGCGGTGTCTCCATACTTTTGATTACAGTTTTTGTTACCGACTGAGTAGGTTTTGCCTCGCCTTAAGGGGATGCTGGAGTAGATTTTTTTGCCGACTTTGGTCGGTAATTTTTTCGATCAGGACACAGGTAGCGCCGACGTAGTCTATTTACTTTTGGCAAAAGATACTGAATCTCCCGAAAAGCAATATGGCCACACACGATATGTCAGCTGACCTTTGCCGTCCGATTTAGTAGTTTCTGGAAATTAGATGTGTAAAATCAGACCGGACGTCAATTCTGTGATAATTTCTGAATATTCGAAAACCATCAGAATGTCAAATACACAAGTCAAATCCATGTATAGTGTATACTAGGGTCACGTTGCAAAGACTCGGAGCTTTTGCCAAAAGAAAACAGACTACATCGGCGCCACTTGTGTTCCAATCGGGAAACTTCATTTGCGCTCTTCTTGACCCACTCTGATCGTAAACAGACTACGTGAACGTAGTCTGGGTTTTGCGTGGATTCCTTGTGTGTAATTGACTTTTCGACGCTCGTAGAATATTCAGAGAACGCTAAAGAATGGACGTACATTTCGATTTAACGTATGTGAGTTCCAAAAACTTTTATATCTTACCAAACAGGCGATGCTGTCAAACCCTGGCGGCCATTTTGATTTCGGGAGATTTAGTAATATACGATTTTTTTCATTTATTGTATGTTTTCACCAAATATTCGAATGTACGTCCACTCGTTTATGTTGATATTACAACCGTGTACAATTTGAAGCATGTGTGTAGTGTATTAATGAAGAATAAACAAAACTACGAAAAAGCCTGTTTTTACCGACCAAAGTCGGTAATAAAATCTACTCCAGCATCCCCTTAAGGGGACCCAGTAATCTAAACAAAACATTTTTAAAAAATTTATCTATGATAACCATTCTGTTAAAAAATGTTACATTTAAGGGTGTATGACAGGTACAGTCTCGCCAAACGTGAGTTTTAGAGAAAATTTCGAACACTTCCCGATGGGATAAAAACCAGAAAAAAATCAAGCATGTACAGGTACTGAAAAGATCGATATTGCATAATAATCATTCTAAAATATTATTGACTCGGCGCAATTAAATCGTTATTTATTTAAAAACTCACAGAATGATTTTTTACTTAATCCAATTTCCAATGCATCCTGAAACCTTACACTCAAAACGGAATGGACTCTTTGAAAGATAAAATAAGAGATCCTGCACTAAAATCTGTTTACTGGTTTGGTCTGAAAGCTACGATGAGTGGAAATTTTTACTTTTCATCTCACATCATTTTGGTGCATTGCATATATTAAAACTATGGCGAATTTATAGTGTTTGATACATACTTGATGAGGTTTAAATGTAAGAATTAAAAAAAAAGGGCATCAGCAAAAAAAAAAAAATTCTTACGAATTTTATTAGGTCCCCTTAATGTTCATTGGCATCAAATACAATCGGAGAGATTCCGAAATCTAATTCAAGATCCATATTGAAAAACGTGGGCGCGTGCGAGTTTGTAAGACTAAAATTTCGGTTTTTGGATGCGGGCCAATGAGATTTCTTCTCTGCCTCGGACTCGTTGATCGTCCAACTGCTCGGGGGTTAACATTCTCATATTTTGATCGCCTCTTGGTTCAAGTTTAACACGCCTCGGCTTATTTATACGCGAAGAGCGGAATAATTTCAATTGTTTCCACTACATTTGCGCAGCATCCAAGACGTAACGCTTCAATCTTCTCGTTGGCATAGAATCGTCACTGTAGAGTCCAATGGACTGTAATATAAAGTCTGGAGGTATTTAGATCATCTACTGAATTCTTGTCAAACGCAATTTCACTTCACTTTTGCATTAAATGTACTTGTAATTTAAGGAGGTTGGAGAGGTCCAGTTGAGTCAATTGACGGTATAGTGGTATGCTAGAAAAACTATGATAAAAGCATCATATTATGCATATTTATATTTAAATTAACTAGAAATGAAATTTTTTTTGCCAATGCCAATTTCGAGACGTGAGATAATGATGATTATTCCATTAAGGGATCTTTCCAGTGTGATGGCCTAAAAAATAGCCTATTTTCACGATTTTTTTTCGGACGGTTACTATACGCCGTTCAATCTGAAATTTTTATGACATATTAAGGTAATCATGAATGACAGAAAATAATTTTTAATAAGATGATTTTTATTGTTTAAATATATTTTTTTAATTGTTGAAAATAATGTTGATAAAAAAGATAGCCTCATGGTGGACATCCTAGGGGTCGCAAGTTTGATCGAAAAAAAAACCCAAAGGATTATTAATTAGCGTGCGATTGGCTATCGCGCTATGGACGCTGTTTTTATCAAAATTGATAAAATGGCGGCGTTTTGAACAAAAAGTACCGAATTTAGCCGTTTTTTTCGACAGTTTTTCTTTAAAAAAGAAATGGGAAGTTTAAAAAAAAGCTTCCATAGCACGATAGAGAGTAGCGTGAAGAATGTTCTCTTAAAATTTGAAAACGATGGCTTGAAAACTGTTGGAGAATGTCCACCGTTTTGAAAAATGTCGTTTCGAGAAAAACGCATTCCAAGTTTCGAGTGTAGAAATTTCATATACCTAAATTGTGTACTTACGTCTAATCGGCGTCCATAAAGTATGCCAGCGAAGTATATCGAATTTCGCTTTAAAAATTTGAGAGGATGTTCTTCACCGTATATACTAATGGATAAGACAAAAAAATCGACTTTTTTTCACACCGGAAAGGTGCCTTAAAAAAAGATGCAAAGTTGAACTTTGCACATTGCTTCCTCATTAATTTTTATCTTTCCTCTATGAGGAAGTTTCCTCTACGAGGAAGGAAAATGAAAATTATTGGCGAAGCAATTTCCACACGGAAAAAAAAGATTAGTTGCTATAACCAAGAAATGAGTTGACACAACCAATCGATTATTCTATTTCCCTAGCAACTCAAATGGTAATACCAACGATTCGAATGATAATACCGTCGATTCGAATGGTAGTCCCAACTATTCGAGTGGTAGTCCCCACGATTGGATTAGTTAACCTAACTAATTCAATCGAGAACTAATCGTGAATAGTTGAGGTTACTATTCGATATGGTTGAGGCAACTAATTTTTTAGACATTGTGTACAGCAAATCGAAAACGTAGTTGCCACTACCGAACTTTTTTTTCCGTGCAAAGTTCTACTTTGCAGGCTTATTTTTTCAGATTTTTATCCCTTCGAAAAGTATTCGAAATTTTCTCTTAAACTCACGTTTGACCGGACTGTACTTATTCTTAAGTCGAATGCGAATCGGTCCTTCCCTGCACACTGCACGTACGCCACTTTCTTAGTACATACCTCCAGTTGGTGGTGCTGATGATGACGTTCAAAGTTCAACGAGAGATTCTTCGAAATGATTGGTGGTATCTGGTGGGACGGTCGTTGGCTTACGTGATACTTGTCATACAGCCAAATTTCGGGGTAAAGACCTAACGGCTGGCGGGTCTTCTAACCGAAAATTGCTCATACAATTCGTAAAGTATATTTTGGTAAAGCAGACGCAGAACGTCATTTTTTTTTATCGCACTTGTAATGTCTGATAATAAGATTCCTCTTAATCGCGTTTATCAACATTGACTTCGTCTACGGTGCATTATTACGTTTTGTCTGTTTCAAGAAGTCGCGCATAATAAAACATCAATTGAAGAAAGATTATACATTGTAAAAAAAATTTACTTGAAATTTAATGTACTTTTACTGCAAGTTTTTATGCATAAACTAGTATATTAAATTTAATATACAAGTGTAATGTCAAATTAATGTATGGTACAGCACATTTAATAATTTACTTTAGAGATGCCGTGAAAGTATCAATACTTTATGCTATCGATATTTTAGTTCGAAAATATCGATATTTTGTATCGATACTCACCGCGTAATTAAGGAGGTTGGAGCGCTCCAGAGTCAAATCAATGCTAAATTTTTAAAAGCGTTTCTACAATTTCAGATGGTTTAATAATCTGTTCCAAGGTGTTAATCACATAGCAGCATTAGTTTTTGTTATTCAAATACATTCACAGCTGTGATATCAACAGTAAATCGATCAATATCTGCAAATTTCCGATGTTATGTTTTTTCATCCAGTTTTTTAAAAGGGTAAACCGTAATATCCGTCCGATTATGACGACCAATAGCTCATTTTGTTTACTAAAAGATATTCTATCGATTGGCCGTCTATTTTTTAAAATCGTATTAGTAGTTCAAAAGATACAACCGTCTGTTTATCCTATCATAACCTAACATCAAGTATACAAATGGCTGTAACTTTTGAACGCCTGATACTATAGAAAATCTGGACGGTCAATCAATTAAGGATCTTCCACTGATCAAAATGAGCTATGTTTCGTCAGAATCGGACTGATATTACGGTTTACCCTTTTACAAAACTGGATGAAAAAACATGACATCGGAAATTTGGAAATATTGATCGATTTACTGTTCATATGACAGCTGTGAATGTATTTGAATATCAAGAACTAATGCTGCTATGTAATTAACACCTTGCAACAGATTATTGAACCTTCTAAAATTGTAGAAACGCTTTTAAAAATTTAGCACTGATTTGACTAGTGTGGAGCGCTCCAACTTCCTTAATACCCGACACGTATATCGATACTGAAAAAAAGATTTTTTTTAAATTTTAGTCTTTCAGTAAAAGTACTTGAATTTTAATAATTTCCATTAATTTTACAGGAGAAGTACATGAATTTTATACCACAATTGTATATTAAATTTCGATTACGGGTTTATTCACAAAAACTTTCAGTCTTTTCTATCAGTGTACTGATATGTTTTACTAAGATTACAATTTTTTTTTGCAATCTGTTACAAGCAGATTTAAAAAAAACTATCACATTTATTTTTGGGCTTTAAAAAATGCAGATTATATATATATCGATTTTTCCTTTTTTTCTCCTAATCCACCACAATTCTCAAGTGCAATATGTAGTATGATACTCATATTAAAATATTGATGTATGTAAAATCCAACATCTGTCTGTATTTATGTGATAAGCTCGCAATCGGATTATTGCATTTACATGCTATTTTCGCGTGTAAATTCACTTATCAACTAGAACGGTAAATTTTATTTTCTCTCTAACAGGTATATTAGTTTTAATATACGAGTTTAAGCGTAAAATCTTTCAGTGCCGATTGATGAAATTCAAAGCAAATTTTTTTTATCACGCGTTGTCGTAGCGACCGATTATTTCTGCAGACCATAAAAAAAAATGCGAATGATGTCTTGAACACGCGACCTTCTTTGCCGATTGTTAAGACAAAAGAACAATCGTCACACTCACACGGCGCTATTGTTACTTCAAGATGGTAAAGTAACTGTACCTCTTCGCGATTGATGATCATCGTGAGTTTGACATGGCAGCGAGTAAGTTGCCGACTGCAAAATCCGTTTTCTGTTCACTGGAAACGGGAATACAAAAATCATTCGCTTGTGGTACGAGCTGTATTTTTTTAGTTTCATGATTATTTATAATAGAGATTTTATCAAATTTTCAAGGGCCCATGGTTAAAATTAATAATAGAAAACGATTTAAAAAAATCATGTTCCGAATACGGCCTTTGGGTCGCGAATTTACGAAGCTCGATCATAAATTTAGGATGGAAATCTTACATGTTTCTTCTATATCCTATAATATTATTATAAATAATACAATTTTTATATTAAATTTAATAATAAAAATATACGATCGTAGAAGTAATATTAATAACATTACGTTCTTTGTTAAAAAAAAAGTTTAATCCACAAATCTTAGGATTTCAATATTTATCATATTCCGTGCACTGTTGTAGTGCATAATTGATATTGACTTGACTGTAAAAAATGTTTGCATTTTTCCGATACAAACGTGTATGAATTTTGTAAAACTCGGTATAGGAAATCTAAATTAACATGTTTGCATAGTCAATTTTATACAGATAATCCGGTGATTGGATAATCCGGTAATTTTCGATAATCCGGTGATTGGAAATTACAACACATGCATATCAAATCAATCAATACTAGATTAGCATAGCATTATACGCAATTAGGTAGCAACCGTGTATTGTAAATATTAATTTTTCATCGTATGCGACTATTCTCGGTCAATATTTTTAATGATGGAATTTTTGCGAAGCACATCTCGGGTCTGAGACAATGATGGCTAATTCAAAGCGCGCGAAACCGAAGCCCAATTCAAATTTCACTAATGCGAATCTTTTACAAATATCGACTGTAGCTGCTTAATAAATTAAATTAATTCATCAAGCAGCCGCAATCGACAAATTTTCATCTGAAACAAATTGTGAAAAAATTTCGCCACGACCCGGGTTCGAACCGGGAACACCCAGAATTCTAGCCTGGTGCCAATTTCGAGCGCTTTGAACTTGGGGGTGGTTATGGAAGGTCCGATCTGGTCCGCACCGAGAGAAAAGATTTCATTGACCCCAAAGAAATGAGTGGATTGATTTTTTTTTCATTGATTTCAACGAAATATTTCTTTGATTTCAGTGAAATAGTGCATTTGAATTTCCAAGAGAACATTTCATTGCCTGTAAATAAAGATTTACTTCGTGAGCATATAATGAAGAAACAGTTTCATTGTTTTAAAGAGACAATTTCATTGGCTCAATGAAACGTTTTCATTGATCTCTCTCTCTCACACCTAACCTCACTTTTTTGTTTTCCGGTTCTCCCAAACGAACGGCTTTGAGTTTCGAGGAGCCAGAAGCTTAGCCTATTTCTGCCGTACTTCCTTATATACTCACAAAATTTCAGCTTTATCTGCCGCGTACTTCAGGAAAAAATAGGTTTCGAAATTTTGAGCTGATAAGAAGAAGGTTACATTGACTCAGAGACGATATCTTTGAAATCAATGAAAAAAGGTTCATTGGTTTAAAAAAATGTTTCTTCGAATCAATGTCATTACTTTTGATTGAGTTTCAGATCATTCAAAGAAAATATAGTATTGAAATTCAAGTATTTCGTTTCATTGGCAAAGATTTCCGTGAATCAATGAAACTTTTTCTCTCGGTGCGAACATGGAGGAGGAACAGCCAGTGGCGTAGCCAGGATTTTATTTCGGGGGGGGGGGGGGTTAATGAGTCGTAGTCGACAAATATATATATATAAAGGCGTCATTTTCGGAGATTTCGGGTTGGGGGGGGGGGGGGACGCGACCCACCCTCTGGATACGTCACTGGGAACAGCGTAGTATCCTAACGATTTTTAGGATGACC